>PYHX02000495.1:25341350-25424875 GCA_004302925.2 Cochliomyia hominivorax
AAAATTAGATGATGATTTTTTTCTAGATGTTAAAGACTGACCATTTTGAATTGTTACGATTTTATCTATATTTTTATCAAAAAGAGTTTATATTAATCCTACTTAAATTGGAGATATTTTTTTAAGTTAAATTAAAAAATAATAATCTGAAATTTTACATATTCATAGTGTAAAAATTGTGTAATATCGCAGTACAAATCGCGAAAAAAATTAACATAATATTCTTCCAAAAACCCCTTTTAATTATGATTAATTATTAATTTATATATTAATTATGAAGGTTTTTCTATTCTTTTTTATTTGTTTTATTTTATTGATTGCAAAATCTTTTTATTTCATAAATCTTAATAAAATATTTTGATTTATTAGAATTTATTAAAAAAATATTTCATAACTTTTTTATGACTTTATTTTTGTTATAAATTTCTTGGTCAATGTCTGCAACTTTAAAAACCTTTAAAATAAAACTTCTAATATAATAATTTGATATCGTTTTCTTTTTTTGTAGTTATTTAGGTTTTGGTTGAATTTTTCTTAATTATTAAATATAAATAAATATATTAATAAACATATTAATGTACACACATATATTTCTTTCATATATGTATGTGTATATGTAATTCAAGTTAAATTTCAAAGGTTATCAAGTTCTGTGCATTGACACAACAAAACTATTTTTGTTCATATATTCCACACTTGGTTTGTTCGACTAAAAAACTGTAATTGTGTCTCTCCATATTCATATGTCTGTATTTTGTATTTTGCTACTAAAAATATGTTCGTTTGTTTGTTTTATTATGCAAAATAATATAAAAAAGATGTTTAAAATTTAGTTTAAAAGCATCAAATGACGTAAATTAACTCATGTGCTAAGTGATTTTAGTTGTTTAATTTAAATATAAATTATTTTATTGGCATAAATTATAAATCAAATGCTAAAACCAGAATATAATTAATACTGAGAATAAATTGAATATAAAACAGAGTTTGAAACAAATTTTAAACTAGTTTTTTTAATACTAAAAATTAAAGTAAATTAATTTTATACCCTCCACCACCACAAGTGGCGAAGTGATATGTTAACTTTGTCATTCCGTGTGTAACGTTAAGAAGGAATCATATTAGACTCCATAATGTATATTATATCAAATTAAAAATCTTTTATCAAATTGTATCGAATTAAAATCCGTTTTTCTTGTCTGTCTGTCGGTCTGCGGGATGTTTGGCACGCTCACATCTTCTACCTGAACCAGGTTTTCTATCAACGGACATGTCTCATAGTACTATTGAATAGTTTGACGGCAGACCTTTGAATGCTTGGCCAACATTTTATAGGATTTTTTTTTGATCAGTCATAAGATTTAAATGGAAAAAATGTGTGTTAGGAATTTTTCGGTCTCACTCTTTATATATACTTTGTTAAGATGATGCACGGATTTTTAACTTTATGTTCCATAATACATTTATTTTTAAATATGCTACGAATTTAGTTTCGACTTAAATTGCAGCAGAAACAAGAAAATTTTTAATCTTTAGAAATATTTATGCCATAAATTACTAAACCGTTATTTTTTCTTTGTTAAAATTAGGAAAAACTTGTTTAACTTTTCCGTAAAATATAATTTTTTATATTTCCCACCATTATAATTTTCTTAAATATAAAATTTATTAAAAAAAAAAATAGTTCAAAACTGGTCACTTGAATATCATATTCTATTGTCAGTTTAAAAACATGAATTTTAGTTAATTTCATGCATTTACAAAGTAACTTGTATTCTAGGAATTTGTTTTGAAAAATATATATAAAAACAAGACTCTAACTTTATTAAATACACACAAAGTGCAATTAAGTAATTATTTTAAGTTTTAGTTTTGAAACCAGCATTTAATTAAAGTTATCGCTAAAGGTGTATTAACCTGCTTTAAGAACCTCGTTGTTAAAGTCATGAGAATATTTAGTTTATTACAAAAATGTTGTTGTTAACATTTACATAGAAATATAAAAACAAATACCAACAACTTATTTATAAACATTTTGTAATACTTGTCGCTGCCACTGCAGCTATTTTTTCTTGTAACCGGTCAAATTTGTAACACAAATAAACTCTCACTAAAGCCACTTTTATCGCTAAAAAGCTTAAGTTAAAGCAACAAAACCACCAAAAAGCAGTAGGAAAAAAATTGTTTAAATAACAAAAATGTAAAGGAAATAAATATGAATAATAGAAAAAATGAAAGTATTTTTAATTATAGACATAATTTACATACACACTTACACACACACATACATACTTTTATGATGATTATAGTGTCTGCACTGTAATTTTGCAATTCATTATTATAAATTGAGTTTTTTTCGGTTTAAATATTTAATATTGGAAAAATACATTTTTTTTAAAGCTGCCAATAATTTGGGCGAATTTTGTATTGAAAAAGAAATGTGTTAGTTTTGATTTGATGGATTTTGTGGTTAGAGAAATTTCTTTTAAATGTATGAAAATTGCAATTACTGTTACCTTTTTTAAGATTTTGATTTTTATTTGTAAAACTTATATTCAATTGAAGATAATAGTTGGAAATGGGAGTATATTTTCTCTCTAGCAAGTAGAGGAACAGCCTTAAAATGAACTTAAAAATTTAAAAATATACACTTTGTCCATAATCAATTTGTAGAATGAAAGTAAATAAAGATTTTTTAAATTTTGGAATATTATTGTAAGTTTGTTATATTTTTATGTACTTAGACTCAAATGAGGGACTCCTTAACATGAATAATGTCCAAAACCATTTTAATAGAAATGCAAAATTTTCGAAAATTAAATTTAGTCTCCTATTTTTGCAATGTAGTAAATTAGTTTGGATAATATTTAAAAAAGTAATTATTATTCAATGTCCTTGTAAATTTTAAATAAAATATTTGAAATATATTTTAACCACTTTATTTGAATTATTAAATGAAAACTAAGAGTCTAAGCTTTCATTTGATAACCATATCATGGACTCAAATGAAGGACTTTATGCTCCTTTTGAATTTTATTCAACTACTTATACTTGTTTTATCATGAACTAAATAAAATAATGAATGAAGAGTATTTTATACTAACTTTAGCAAGTTATTTTAGCCTTCTCAACTGAAAGTATTTCAGCTTTATGTGTTTTGAAGCCACAATTGGCTGTAACTAATTGCACGAGTTCGAGACTCTTTTCAATACAATTTAAATTTTCTCGCTTTCCTAAAAATATGCGGACCTTGTTAACTTTCCTAATAAGTAAAAAATCAAGTATCAAGTAAAAATTTAGCTGTTTGAAAAAATGAGAAACAGTTTGACTTCACTTATTTTTGTAGTCTTAATTTGGACTACAAAAAAGTGATCTAATTCTAAATATTTCTTAAAAATTTTTTCAATTTCATTCCTGAGTTGTTCTAACGATTTTAATCGCATTACATAAGAAAACTATCTTATTTCACTTCTATTGTCAAAACTATTCAATAAATTCCATAGATTTAATGAATTTTCTACAAATTTCTAACCACAAAAATTCCATTTTATTATAAAATCATAACAATTGTATTCATATTGATTAGAAAATTAAATGCAGGGAAATATTAACAAAAGCTGGTACATTTTATAATAAAATAAATAACAATTGTATTCATATTGGATTAGAAAATTAAATGCAGGGAAATAATATTAACAAAAGCTGGCACCTGTCACGGGCAGGTCCATCACGAACAAAATCCAAAAGCTAACAAACAACAACAGCAAACTATACAAATAAACTATAAAAATTCGTCATAAAAAAAGTTTCAGCTGGGAATTATTTTTATGATATTGAAAATCATTAACAAGAAATGAGATAATCATTTCTGTTAACATAAAAATGACTCCAGATGACAAACTCTTAATAATGAACATAATTAATGACAAGAATCTTATAACTTTTCTCATATATTTCTTTCTTTGTCGAGTTAAATTTCAAATTTGAGATCAACTGGAAATTAAAAATTATTTTGTTCAAACTTAAAAAAAAAAAACAACTATAAATTATGATCTTTTATAAATATAAAAAAGTGGTATTTAAGTTTCCATTTAGAGAAAGTTGTTTGTTTTTTATAAAAAATTTAGTTTTTTACTCTTTTTTCTTAAGTACAAAAATAAAAAAACAAGATGTATAAACGCACAAAATAAAAAGTCAATATTTTTGGAAAATAAAACGCTTTAAGATGTTTGTCATTATTCAGCTAAAGCAGATGGTTATGTTAAGGTTGATTAAGAAACTCAGAAGAGGGGGAATAAAACTATTATAAACCATCATAAAGATGGTCAGTTGTTGATAAATAATTATGAAAAAAGTAAAAAAAAACAACACCACACAACAAAAACAAATCAAAAAGAAAAAATTGAAATTTAAAGTAAAAATTTTAAACTATAATTTGTATTAACTGCTGCTGATGTCTGAGACGTTGAATGAACGATGAGTGTGTGAATGAATGGCTCAATGTTTTCGTAAAATCTTTTTTTTTGTGGTAGCGGCGTTATGAGAAAAGAAGCAGCAAAAGAGGAAGTTATCGCTATTAGAAAAAGTAAAAAAAGAAAGCTTTAAACAATTCGAATTAATTTATGTGACAAGTTTGATTTTAATAAGAAAATATTGTTTTCTAAATATCTACTTACTCACTCGTTTTATATTTTAGCCCAGACTTAAGGAATTTTGAATTTTTGTACCCTACAAGTGATTAAAATTTGAATTTGTTATACAAAAAGTAAAACTGAGAATTATAAACCAAACAAAATTTTTGTAGATTTTTAGTCTAAAAAAATAAAAGCAGCTAAACTTATTGTTACAATTTTCAAAAAACGTTTTTGTAATACTTTTTGTTACTTTGCTCTAATAGGTTATCCATCTGAGCTTAAAATTTACCAAGCTTTTGGGCTTATCAATTTGTCTTAACAAGAGCTCAATATCTCTCCGCTGAACTAAGTTCCAGGCAGTTTGGAAGATTTGCCTCTTTTGGTATAATTTCTACATTATTGTTTGTTTACCACTCAAGAGCTTGTTTACCACAGTGATAGAATACCAAGTCAATCCAAAAAAGTGGACACATTTATGAAGTCTCATGAATGGATAGAGAGTTGTAGCATAGCTCTTCTTGCGCAACCGAATATTGCAACCAAAAAATTAAAAACTTAAAAAATTTGGACTGTTTTTGTGTCCTAAATTTGTTTAGCATTCCCTCGAGCATCAGCATCATAAAATGTTTTAATAGGAAGTTGCAAAAAATCTGCCAAAATATACGTTTCCCCGCCCATTATGCAGCAAGAATATTTCTTAGAAAACTTGACTTAAATGTTCATAAGTTTTGGCCTCTAAATTTTTTAGCAGCGGTTCTTTCAGGAATTTTTTTAAACTTGTATGTTTTTAAGTTTTTGTACCAAATATTTCTATCACTGGACTCACCGAACTGTTTTCCTACCGAGTGTGTTGAGAGCCCTTTGGAAAATTGTTTCATTTCCTGGCTTTAGAAACACAATGTGGGCTATTCCTTCTATATAAACCAGGTTTTCGACGGACAAATTTTCTTGATACTGTGTAATATCAAATGAAACCATTAAAATATTAAAATATTTAATTATTGTAGTACGCACTTTTTTCCGGTCCTTGATTTTAATCAGATTAATAATATATTCATTAGTTTGACATTCAACATAATAACAGAAATGTTTTTAATAGATTTTTTGATCAAAAAATTAAAAAGAAAAAAATAAATAAAACTTGAATTAAAAATTTTAATGAAAAAACGTTTATTCTTAATTTATCTTAAATGACCAATTTTTATCAAAACCCATAATTTCATAAAGCACACGTTTTTCAAGTTATTTCCAAAAGATTTTCCACTTCATTCCATAATCTAAATTTTTTAGGCCACACTTCCATTCCCATTCTACTTCTATATCAAATAACTAAAAAAAAGACTTAAGAAAAAACGTGGTTTGAAATATATCCCAATTAAAAACACGCAACATTACACACAAAACAATATATTCATTTATATTTAAATGAAATAAAAACAAAACTAATTTCCCACACTAGAAATTATAATTAAAATTTTCACATAATTTAAAATTTTAGAATTTGTTAATAAAACAAAATACAACTCATATTTTATGTTTCTAAACAAAAACAAAAATATAAATATATAAATATTTTTATGCAAATTGTTGTAAACAAACGAAAAACTATGATAATATTCTCAGCACATAAATTTGTTTAATTTTATGATTCAAATTTTGAAAATAAAATTAAAAAAATCAAATAAATTCTTTAGAAACATAAAAAAATATTTATGAAGCTTAACAAATTTATTCAAAAGCGAAATTTAATAAAAATTAATATTCTTTTGAGAAACTAAACCCTTAAAAAGATCATCTTCTGTTTTTAATTAAAACAACAACTTTCTAAATAAATTAATATATATTCATATATTTATAAACCTGGACCGCTAAGTTAAAAAGACTAAAAATGGCCACATGTAAGCGTATTTTTTAGGACTGTCTAGATAAAAAGCTTATTTTGTCTCAATTCATTAATAAATATTTACGATTATGGCCCTGATAGAGGCCTGTACTCCCCTATTTCAAATTAAAAATACTTAAGTTTAAGGATGTGAAGTTTTATCTTTTTACAAAAGTACTTCCTAAGTTGATTTAATGATGCCTTCCCACTGTCCGTTCGGTGGGTCTATCCATATAGAGCATTAAAAATGGATCTTTCTCATGAAGCATTTTAACTGACAAACACGGATCAGATCAAGGCGAGAGATAGCCCCATTCCAAGTGAGCGTATATAGATTTTATTGCAATTCTTTTTTTCTCAAGGAACAGTTTTAGTGAATAAAATGTATAATGAATACGTACAGGGTAGACGGTAACCCTAACTTTATACTGGCGGCAAAGCGCACCGAGTCTCACCTAAAATAAAATATATAAAAATTATTACATTTCAAAGTTTTGTGTTATTAAATCCCTGTATATTTAAAATAAAACTATTTGAATGAAAATGCCCAGAAGAATTAAAAAAAAAAAACAAATTTTATTTTTCTTAGACTCAGGATAATACATTTACCGAATTTTAAACGTCGAAGATTTATGAAAGTTTAAAGAATAAAAGTGTAATTCTAATTAGAAAGTATCTAATTTCTGATGAATTAAAAAATTTCCAGGAGTATAAAATCTTTCCTTAGATAATAATCAAATCAATGTATAACACTTTAGGTTTCTGTCTTAAGTCTTTTGTTTTTATAACGAAATCCTTGTGTCTACTTAAAATAAAATAAAATAAATAAAATCACTTTTAATTTATCATGTTTAATAAATTAGTTAAACTTTTATCTTCCCAAGAAGATTAAAAGGAAAAAATCAATTTAGCAACTTTTTTGTTGGTATAAAAATTATTAATGATCAAATAACAAAGAAAAGGGAAAGAAACAAAAAATATCTCTCAAATGCTTGAAGCCATTTTTTTATTCATAGTGACTTACATTTCTTATTAACAATCTAACTACTACCAAAGTAGCAATCTAAATATTTGTACTATTAAATATCATAAATAATAACAATAAAAATAAATTATTTTAAACATAAATCTTTTTGTTCAAAAACAAAACAAACAAACAAACAAAAAACTAGACTAAACGTGACATCATGTAGTGATGGTTAAAACACTTTTTGTTTTACCAAAAAAAAAAAAGATACAATAAAATTATATATATTTTTTGGAAACAAATTTTAATGGAACAAACATTTCAAGTAACAGTTGAATGATCTTCTGACCCAATGTTGCTGTTGCTACTAACTGGATTATTATTAAAAAAGATTTAGATGTCACACTTATTTCTATATGATAAATTCCCCCCAAAGGGAAATATTTAAATATGAAAAGAGTTTTGTTTAAAGAAATTTCTTATAATTAAGTAATTAACATAAATTTTATTAAAAAATTTCGAAATAAAACTTTCCAAAGAACAATTACAAGATTTCATACCCTCCACCATATTAAGAAATGATACACATGTCATTCCTTGTGTAACACTAAGTAGGAATCATCAAAGATTCCATAATGTACATATATATTTTAGCATGAAATTAAAATCTAAGTTAACTATGTCCGTCTGTCTGTTCACGCTGTCTGTCCATCTGTCTGTGGTGTCTGTCTTTCCATCTATCTGTCTGTTGTCCGTCTGTTGTTGGCACGTTCACTTCCACATTAGTTAACAGAGCTCAATGAAATTTGGCCTGAGTATTTCTTATAGTCCGGAGAAATTTCAATTTTGTAATGCAGGGTATTGAAGATTCGACATGGCCGAATATTCTTACTTGTTTTCTTTTATAAAATTTGGAAATTTGTATTTAATTAAATTTTTCTTTTTTTATTGAAAACGCGAAGATCAAAAAGTTCATTAAAAATTAAATTAAAAAAATCTGAAGGTTTCTTTCTTTAAATTTCGTTTGGCATTTGTTTTGGGTCGTATAGACTTAAATGATGGGTTTTTGATGAAATTAATGATGAAATGAAAGTTTTACTTTTTATATATAAAAAATATATAAATTCAGTATAATTTCGGGTTGATTGGGTTTTTGTTATTGTTGTTAATGTATTTATTGGTAAACTTTTGTAAGACATGCATACTAATGCACTTCAAACATATCAAATGTTAAATTCGAATGTTTCAGTTTAACTTTGCACTTGACTTGAAAAGCTCAAGGCACATTGTTGGAATTACAATTAGTTTATTTTTGAAATAAGTTATCGATTATTTGTTCAGGTATTCTTTTCTTTTTTCTGAAGAGGTCAGTCAGTTTGTTTATATTAATTATTATTTTAATTGAATTTTTAATTAATTTTATTTGTTTGAAACTTTAACACGAAAATGTGTTTAACTATAAATTCAATTTCAACACATAAGCAAAATTTTATTATTTATTTTTAATTTAAAAATATGAAAATTTTATTTCTTTAATAAAATTATTTATTGGTTTAGAATAAATTGCTTAAAATATGTTTAGACTTTCTAATGATTTGAAGAAAGCTTATTTTTCATGTTAAAGAGTTTTATGTAACAGATACGTGTTAATATTTATTAAATAAAATATTCTTATACAATATGAATTTTTATTAGTGTTTGATTTGAATATTTTATTTATAACACAACAAAAATATGTATGTAATATTTTCGGTATATTAGATATGTTAGGAAATTGATTAATCATATAAGTGCGATTCAATGTCAAATTTATAAATAATTTATAAAATTGTTATATCGAAAAAAATACCGTTAGATTTAATAAAATATTTATAGGAACAAAATTCAACGCATTATATTTAGTTTAAAATACAGAAGAAATGTTGTTTTAAATATACCGATCGATTCGGTATCTCTTTCTGAGTGATGGAACATCCAGTCGTTAGTTTGTCTTCCTATTTGTTCGTTTGTCTGTTCGTGTAAACGTAGATCTCAATTTTTCGGATATCTTGATGAAATTTAATTTATTTTATTACATACAAGAAAGAAGCTTCTGATATTGGTTATGATCGGTCTAATAAAAATTCCCTTTAGAATCGATTTATAAGCTCATGAAAAAAAATTTAATAAGTCCTCAAATTACAGTATCTCTAAACAGACACCCTAGCAAAAATAGCTCTAAAATACATAAATCCTAAAAAAATTAGTTTTGTGATATTTCGTATATTTAAGATTCTTACAACAAGAAAACACCCTACCTAAATTTAATAGGGTCAATCTAAGTATAATGTTCTTTAACGCTTTTATTGCCTTTTCTATCATATAAAAAGGCATTAATCTCTAATAAAAATAATTCACATATTTTAGTTGATCCATTATTAACCGGCTATTGAATCCTTATTTGTTTTCAATGAAATTTCACAATGTCTGGGAAAATTGGACACCTCTGGTATTGCAATTTTTTAGAGATCGAATTTATTGATTTAAGGTTTCATAGAAAAAATTACGTTCAAACAGTCCTTAAAATTCCTTACTAAAAATACATCTACATATATGTTAGATAACTCATAGTTGAAACAATATTTGGAAAGTTAAGTTAAATTTTAACCTATTAAGACTCTTTTATACCATGCACCAACAAAGTGATCGTCACAAAGGAATCATCTTAGACCTCATATAGTTATATATTTTTGCATCATATCAAAAACTGAATCGATTCAGCCATGTCCGTCTGACCATTCATCTGTAAGTTGCAAAATCTTCTCACGGTCACAACAATATCCAAATTCAATAGATTTTGGCCAATATTTAAAGCGGTAAAATCTAAATGGTGTATTTTCCAAATTATACTTAAGAGCGGAGTATATTATTGTGATATTATTTATGTGAGATTTATGCGTTTCAAAAATTATTTTTTTCTGGGGTGTTATATGGGGGTTGTAGGAAATTATGTACCAAACTTTGTTAAATTTCACACATAACTTATGTCTTATATTTGTTTTAGTCTTAGACTAATTCATTTTGTCTTGTAAAAGATAAAGTGGTTGGGACAAAATTTTAAAATTCTCGGTCTAATAGTTTTGCTGCCTAAAGACCCCAAACAAACGAAGATTCATTTATATATGTATGTTTATATATAAAATTATGAAATTAACTACAATTGGTATCCTGTTGAAAAATTTGTGCAACTTTATGCATCATAATGTTGTGCAACTTTAAACTTTATATTTTTTTACAACTGACTTGGAGAAGTAGAAACTACTACAAGTTTTATGTTCGTTCTGAAACAGTGATATTTTTTTGCAACAGTAACTATATTTGATTATGTTGTCTGTCGTAATTTTTGTTTTATAGTAGTTAAATTCTCAGATAATTAAACTCATAGTTATCATAATATAGTCCATTATAAACATATTTTCAGAGGCTTTAAGTGGACTTGTTTACTCCTTTCAATATACAGTTGGTTCGAAAGCAAATTTTTTATAAGAAATGAATTTATTTTAATATATTTTCTTAATGATGGAATATACTCAACTAAAAATTTTTATTTATTTATTTATTTATTTATTTATTATTATTTTTTTTTCAAAAAATGGCCTTAAAATTCTAAATATAAGTTTTCATTTGATATCGCCAAAAATATCAAAAAGTCCATTTTTTACTGTCAATCAAATAGAACCAAAAATAAAAGAAACGTGTCATTAAATATAAAAAACCAACATTCAAATGCAAAATAAATTTTACTCAAAGAAGTTTTTCATAAAAAGCACATTCTTAACCTACACTTTTTGAGTTTATTTGTTAATGTAAATAAAATATTTACATACAATCCCTAAGTTACTGTGTACTGTACACATGTTTGTACTCAAATATACAACATGTGTATAAAGTAAATAAATAAAAACAAAAACAAATAAATAATGATGCTAAACAATGAATACTAAATAATAATTCATTTAGTAACAAGTTAAATATTTTTGTTGTTGTTGTTATTGTCTTCATTATAAGTTGTTGAAGACACCAAACGTTTTTAGACTTTAAATCATGACACAATTTCATCAACAATAACATAAAAGTAAACAACAACAAAACTTAGTTTTGTTAACGCAAAATAGTTGACACTAATTGAAATGTCACGTTTTCTAGAGAATAAAACTAAACTCTCTCACTTAAAATAAACTAAAAATCCAAATTTTACCTTAATAACGCAGTTTTTTGTTTTTCTGATAATTTTTTTTAGTTTTATATAAAAAATGATGATAAATAGTAAATATTTTGTATGGCTGGGAATAAAATAAAAATATTTTGCGAAATTTAGACTGATTGACATTATCCGTAATAACAAGAAAAACTTCCTTATTTTCACTTTTTTTCGTTATCTTGTGGTTTTGTTTTTATACGCTGAAAATCCACTTATTCAAAATATATAATTTCCCTAACATGTAACCACTTCCTTGGAAAATTACATCCATGTATATTTATATATTTTACATGCTTACAAACATATTATATTACTGTTTGCAATCATTTGTATGTATGTAACCAGTTGTATGAGTTGTGTATGTTTGAGATAATTTACTTGAAAAATTGTAAAAATAAACTAGACGAATGTCTTTTTTTAATGCAAACTTTGTACTGAACTTTTCTTTTGATATTTTTTACCCAAATAGTGACATTTTATCAGTTAAACATCAAATGTGTAACTATTTGTGTATACAACTATACAAATTGGTTAGGAGACTTTTTTTGAGAATTTATTTTATTTGTCAGAGTGCGGCAGGTTGAGGCACGTTGGGAATTTTAGGGCAATTTCAAATGTTTACACTTTTATTTAATAATAAACATTTGGTTTAAAAGTGTTATATTCGGCTGTTCGTAATTTTATTTATGCCAAATTAGATACATAAATTAAAGACTGTTTGAAAAATCAATGTAGAAGATATCAATAAAATTAGTTTAAATTAATTTATATTACTTTTTAAGTTTTTTTTAACTTTTATAAGCTTTAAACAGTTTTCCGGGAAGGAACCATTAGATCGATCCAATCACAATCTAGTTTTTTTTTGGAAATTTATATTCAAAAATTGTAGTCTATATGATACACAGATTCTTTAGTGAGAACTAAATTTTTTAGTGAAAAACTTTAATTTTTAGTGAAAATTCTATTTTTAGTGAAAATTTAAATTTTTTAGTGAAAATTTAATTTTAGTGAAAAATTTCTATTTTTAGTGAAAATTTAAATTTTTAGTGAAAATTTCAATTTTTAGTGAAATTTAAATTTTAGTGAAAATTCAATTTTTAGTGAAAATTTCAATTTTTAGTGAAAATTTCAATTTTTAGTGAAAATTTCAATTTTTAGTGAAAATTTCAATTTTAGTGAAAATTTCAATTTTAGTGAAAATTTAAATTTTTAGTGAAAATTTCAATTTTAGTGAAAATTTCAATTTTTAGTGAAAATTTCAATTTTAGTGAAAATTTCAATTTTTAGTGAAAATTTCAATTTTTAGTGAAAATTTCAATTTTTAGTGAAAATTTCAATTTTAGTGAAATTTCATTTTTTAGTGAAATTTCATTTTTAGTGAAATTAATTTTCGTGAAATTTTTTAGTGAAAATTTCAATTTTAGTGAAATTTCTATTTTTAATGAAAATTTCCAATTTTTAGTGAAAAATTCAATTTTAGAGAAAAATCAATTTTAGTGAAAAATTCAATTTTAGAGAAAAATTCAATTTTAGTGAAAATTCAATTTTAGAGAAAAATTCAATTTTTAGAGAAAAATTCAATTTTTAGAGAAAAATTCAATTTTTAGAGAAAAATTCAATTTTTAGTGAAAATTTCTATTTTTAGTGAAAATTTCAATTTTTAGTGAAAATTTCAATTTTTACTGAAAATTTCAATTTTTACTGAAAATTCAATTTTTACTGAAATTTCAATTTTTACTGAAAATTTCAATTTTTACTGAAAATTTCAATTTTTACTGAAAATTTCAATTTTACTGAAAAATTTCAATTTTTACTGAAAATTTCAATTTTTAGTGAAAATTTCAATTTTTACTGAAATTTCAATTTTTAGTGAAAATTTCAATTTTTACTGAAAATTTCAATTTTTTAGTGAAAATTTCAATTTTTTATTGAAAATTTCAAATTTTTAGTGAAAATTTTTAGTGACAATTTCAATTTTTATTGAAAATTTCAATTTTTAGTGACAATTTCAATTTTTAGTGAAAATTTCAATTTTTAGTGACAATTTCAATTTTAGTGACAATTTCAATTTTTAGTGACAATTTCAATTTTAGTGAAAATTTCAATTTTTAGTGACAATTTCAATTTTTAGTGAAAATTTCAATTTTTAGTGAAAATTTCAATTTTTAGTGAAAATTTCAATTTTTAGTGAAAATTTCAATTTTTAGTGAAAATTTCAATTTTTAGTGAAAATTTCTATTTTTAGTGAAAATTTCTATTTTTAGTGAAAATTTCTATTTTAGTGAAAATTTCTATTTTTAGTGAAAATTTCAATTTTTAGTGAAAATTTCAATTTTTAGTGAAAATTTCTATTTTTAGTGAAAATTTCTATTTTTAGTGAAAATTTCTATTTTTAGTGAAAATTTCTATTTTTAGTGAAAATTTCTATTTTTAGTGAAAATTTCTATTTTTAGTGAAAATTTTAATTTTTAGTGAAAATTTCAATTTTTAGTGAAAATTTCAATTTTAGTCTATATCAAGCCAAGCCTATATTAGAGTCATTAACCTATAGCTTACTCTATAGCGTATGACTATTGCTTTATATTTGTTTGAAAACGTAAATTTAACATGATTTATGTTTTTAATTACAATTTGAAATTGTATAATTTAGATTTAAAAGTTAAATTAATTTTTTTTATTAATTCAACATTGTAAAACGTTATTTTAAAATGAAAATGTTAATATGTTTAAATTATTTGAACATCACTTTTAATTAAATATATTTTTTAACTAAGACCCCTATTTTCTTAAAATGTTTGACAATTTCTCTCTGCCCTTTAAAACCCAAATGTTACAGTTGATTGCCTGATATGATGAATTTCCTATTTTTTTCTCCTCCATTTTTTTCAATTTGTTACAAATTCTATAGAAATTTAACATTTTTTTCCTATTTTATTTCAAATGTAATTTATTTGTTTCTGTTACAATTTGTCTCTAAATCTTCAATCTCTGTAAAGAAAACAACGTAATAAAAATAAAAATGAAAGTGAATTATTATGGAGATTAATTTATTATGTCGCTACACATAATAATTGCTACAAAATTGTCATCATTATTAACTTTTAAATAAATGTAATCAATGTAAACTGATTTGATTGGAAATTACATACATTTGCGGTTTAAAAACAACAAAAAAATGCTTCCTGTCTAATACAGTTTTAAATATTACTTGGTTTATGAATGTTTGTAGTGTATATACAGTGAAAAAAAAGCTTGAGACAAAATCAACGTTAATTTGAGATTGAATATTTTTTTCAATTCATTTAGTTTAAATTAAACGTTTTTACGATATTTACGTTCTTTCGATATAAATATATATAAATTATACAATTTATGTACCCTCCACCACCACAAGTGTGTAATGCCAAGAGAAATTATCTCAGACCCCAAAATGTATATAAATTTTTGCATCAAATCAAAATCTGAGTCGATTTAGCTACGTTCGTCTGTCTGTCTGTCTGTCTGTCAGACCCTTGGCACACTCACATCCACAAAAAATTACAGAGCTCAATGAAATTTGGCCTTTGTATTCACTATAGTCCTGAGAAGTTTTCTATTTAAAACTAGTAAAATTGGTTCAATATATTAAAAGATATACCCCGATATCTGATGCAACCTCTAAGTCATATAAGTCGTAAAATTGGAATGAAATTTTGCCATAATATTATTATCAAAATCGGTTTAGTAGAAAAAAATTTATAGCCAAAAATATAATAAATTTTAAAACTGTACAACAATGTTAAATTAACAATTTTTATCTATGAAGCAAAATCATTTTATTTTACATTGATTTTTTTCTGTGTAAAATAATCATATATATCTAAAGCAAAAGACTGTATCTTTCAGTTTGAGATACAAAGTTTGTTTAAGCTAAAGTTTTTAATGGAGAGTTTTTTCTAAGCTTAAGTAAATTATAGGTTTTTGACATGAAACAATCGTAAATAATTAGTTAATCAATTGTTTAATAATTTTCTTTAATTTTTATTTAACTAAGAAAACAAAATATTAAAATTTCGTGTATGTTGTTTATTTTTTACTGTATTTTGAATCACACATTCTTACATTAAGTAGGAGTAATGTGTCATGAAAGTTGTGTGTTTTTTTGCTGGTAAATATATAAAATTATTAAGAAACGATTTGAAATAAGAAACTAGAGCGATTAAATTAAAATTTAATATCTTGTGTTAAGAAATAATTATATAAATTTGCAATTAATTTGGAAAATGGTTAAATAATTTTATTGGAAATGATGTTGGCGTGTTGTTTAGTAAAATGAAATAATTAAATAGAATAAAATGGTATTTGTATCAGCACTGATGCATATTGCTGTAAACGCAATTAATTTTTTATTTCTTTTTGTTTTATCTTTGTTGTTCTCATGCAAATGTAAAGTTGGAATTTTTTAAAGAGAGGCAACATAAGGACACTTTCTTAATATATTTTTAAGTAATTTCTGTAATTTGCCTTCTTTTATGTTCTCAAATGTTCTAGATGCTAAACTATGTGGAATATTTCTGTAAATGCAAAGATAAAAATAGCTTTAAAAAAATTAATCAATAATAAAATATTTTAATTTTCTTTTTCTTATAAAAAAGGTTTGTTTTTAATGTCAATATCTCAATTTGATTTCAAAATTTTCCAATTTAATCGAGAAATATTATAATGTTTAAACAAGTGAACTTTTCTGTCCGATCGATAAAAGTTGTAAGTAATTTTTTTTTTCAAGATCAAGGTTGTTACAGAGAAATTAATTATTGAATTAAACGTTCCAAAAGTGTGGTGAGCAATTTGGAACGTTGAAATTGAATTCTACAAAAATAAAGAACAAACTAAATATTCCCGTGACTTCCTAATGCGTTGCTCACATATTACGAAGAGATCAAAACATAAAATAGAAAAAGCAGAAGTATAAGTATAAGCTAATGGAAAAATAAATCGGCAGAGGTGTGGAAAATATTTAATTTAAATGATCCTGACTCATACTTATGACTTTATTTCGGTGGCAGTAGTGTTATGGTTTGGGCTGTATTTTCTGCAGTTGGCAAATTTAAAATTTGTTTTGTTCCAACAAAAATGTATAACACAATTTATAATGAATTGCTGGAAGATGCTCATCTCTCTTTTATGGATCAAAAACTAGATGAAGATTGATCCAGCCGAATAATGCTGCGTTACATGTTTCAAAGTAATTTCAATCAAAGTTAAAAAATAGGCATATCCTGTTGAACTGGCCGTCTTGCAATCGGACTTAAACCCAATGAAATACTAATAAAGTTTTTGCTAAAGAATATTTTAAATGAAGAAATATATTTTTTAGTTTTTTTATTATTAAAAAAAAACTTGTGTGCGCTTATAGGAATATGCACCAGTCTATATACAACAGTTAACTGATCATTTACTTATAAGAGGTGTTAAAAGAGTTATTAAAAATAAAGTGGTAATTTTATTCATTTCCGACATAATATTAATTTCCTAACATCACATCTTATTAAACATTAATTCCTTTTTAATTTACTTATAAACTTAAAATTTTTGATTAAATGTTTCTTCCTTAATTTTAACCGGATTGAAACTGATGCAACAAGATTTTTAAAATATACATTTTTATACTCCACATTATGTAAACAATAATTTTAGAAAAACCAGAAAGAGTGTAAATCCGCTTAAGGCTGACTATATAATAAAAGTGGATGTTAAATCAGTTTTTCTGTATGTTTCAAACATATCACAAACGTAAAATACCTCAACTACCCTAATGTATATAAATCAAAAAAAAAACTTTCCGGCTGTCCCCGTATACCTAGCAAATAAAATGCACGTCTTTTTAATATACTATGACAAAAATCGATCTAGCCCCCCATGAAAACGTTTCATCCGAACTGAGTTATAATTTCATAAAAGTCTTAAATGTATCACGACTTTAACGATAAATTTCATAACACAGATAAGCTTCATAGTATTCTTAAGTCCCCATATAATCTCCACTTTTAAATAAGATGTTTATACGCAGTAATCGATGTTCGAAATTTTAAGAGGGTCGGTTCACAATATCCCATAACTCGCATATAAATCCAAAAAAATATCTCACATCGATACTTAAACTCATCAAAATTAGTTCAGCAGGGAAAAGTTATAGACTTGACACAACCTCGTGATTTCAGCAACGAACTTTTTCAGTGATGAGTCATTGCGTTAATGATCAGAATCCAGTAAACGGAGCCAAAAAAACAACATATTTTGTGACCACCAAAATAAATATGTTCTCTATGAGAAAATTTTGTACTTTGAGTGTTTATGTGAGTGTGTGTTTGCGTATGAATGTACTGGAGTTAGATATGTTGCTTCATACATGTACGTGTTGGAGGGTATTAAAATTCGACACAGTTGAATAAAGTTTTTCTACTTGTTTAAACTTTAATACTCCACAAAATGTATCTTCCATAAAACAAATATATAAAGATATTAACTGGATTGAATCCAAAAATGCCACGTAATTTTCTAAAAATGTTAAATGTTTAAACATTTTAATTTTGAGTTTAAAATAGTTTGTTGGACTTTTACTTTTTTAAGCACAAAATAAAGTCATTATAATTGTTATGTACTTTGTATGCAAAATGTATAATGTAAATAAAAACCTCTTAATAAACATGGCCTTGACCCATTTTTTTTATATATATAAATGAGTCATTATAATTTTCATTGTAATGAAACTCCAGATTGTTATTTTAGTTATTTTGTAAATTTGTAATGTTACAAATATTTAATTTTGAATCTAAAATGCATTAAAAGCCAAAAATCTGTCACATGTAATAATTTTGATTAATGTTTATCTACAGTTCCATTTTCAATCGCCTTTCAAAATTGTTCACATAAAGTAATTTATCTTTATTAATTTATTGAAATAACTACCAAAAATGTGTATTATTTATCTTTAAAAAAATTATTTTGATTTTTTTGTTCAAAAATTAGTTTTTAAAATAATTTTTACACCTAAATTTTCTCTTTTGATTTCTTTAAATGTTTACAGGTGTGACTTGTGAAAAAATAATTCTTTTGTTAACAATCTTTTATAAAATATGTTACATCAAAAATAATTTTTTGAAGTTTGTTAAAAATAAGTTTCTTATTAAACAGATTTCACTTTCGGTTCCTCAAAAGACTTTTAACTATTAATTAGTTAATATTTTATTAAATAAAATGTCATTGTATAATTGTGTAAACTTTCACTAAAAAAATACGCGTTTTAATATCGTATATCTCTATAACTAATACTTAACATATCAGAAATTCCTTTACAAAAGTAATTTGTGGACTACAAAATTTGCGGATAAGTACCGGGGAGTGATATCCTTCTAACAAAAGGAACTTTAAATACCGCATATCTCTGAAACTGTAAAGCTAGTTAAATGGCACGTAGATAAACCCTTAACAATATATGAAAGACTAACGATATTTTGGATAGAACAAAGTGGAGTGATATGAATACTGCATACTCTGTAATTGTTTCCGAAAATATAATGATGTAACTGTAATTACATCAGAATATTACATATGATGAAGTTCGGTAAGAATAAAAACCGAATTTATAATACATGCTGTCATCATGAAACTTTCAAAATGAATTCAAGTATTTGTCTTATTTTTGAAAAAAGGATTTCGAAATCCTATTACTCATATTTTTTATAAAATGATCACATTTAAACTAAGATTTTCATAAAGCAAAGTTATCAAAATTTCAAATCGGAACTTTTAGAAATAAATATTATTTCAAAATTATTGTGTGAAATTCCATTGTAATTAAAATAACCGTTTTGAAGTAACAGATTTATTTCCATTTAAAATTGTTATAATGGTGTTTAAGTATAGCGATCGACTAAGAATCGCTTACTGAGTTGATTTGACGATATTTGTCGGTCGGTCCGGCTAGCTGTATATAACATTGCTAGGGCTCGATTTTAGAGATATTTTAATATAATTCGGTATATATTAATAATTCCAGCCATATTGGACATGTTCGGTCCAATATTTTTGGTAGCTCCATACAAATGTTTTCTCGGAATGAGGTTACAGTCGGTCTGCAAAGACAGTAGATCCCATAGAGACTCACTTAAAAAATGGCTTATAGTTCAAAATTCTTATTGTGATAATATTTCGCATATTTAATACTTTAACACCATTCCAAATATGCAATCAGTCAATTATTTTATATAGCGCTCATGTGATCTCAAATGATACAAATAACTCATATAATTAAGTCTTATTCAAGTACAAATCATAATATTAAATACTGCGAGGATTGTTTGGCTTTTTAATTGTTTATGATATTGGTGACAAATATATATTCTGTATGATAACTACTTCCTCATCGCTATATATATGTTTTAATATAATTGATCTTAGAACCCTAAAATGTTTAATTACAAGTCTTAAGTCTAATTTATTTAATTAATTATTTAAACTATTTATCTCGTTTTTAATATTAAAAATACATAAAATATTTTAATTTATAGCATTTTAAAAATTACTAATATTTTGTTAAAGATTCATATATAAATATAAGTTTATTTTTCTTAACACCCCTTAACGCAGGTTTATGTCTAAAGTCTTTTGTTTACAATTTGCAACACTTAAATTTTTATTTTATATTTTTAAACATAACTTATTTAAACTGATATTGTTTAACAACATTTAATAAACATATCATTAAACTAAAGATTAAAACACCAAAAAATAAAACATCTAATGGTGTTTTATGAATTAATGTTACTTTTTTTTGACTAAAACACTAAAAATGAAAGTGCAACAAGGCGTAAAATATTTACAAGATAAACGAAAGAGAGAAAAACAGAGTTTGTATAGTTAAGTATGTAAATATGTATGAAAATACATTTTTCATAAATGAAAAAATATTATTAACCAAATATGTTTAATAAATCTCTGGAAGTGAACAAAAAAGTGTAAGACATTCGCAGTTAGAGGCTCATATGTTTCGATGTCAAATTTGTTTGTGGCAGAGAATCGTAATATAAATATTAAATAATTTTCTTTAACTTTATAAGGTTGAAATTATTATTACCATAAAAGTGTTACATATTACTAACATTATTATTACATCATTTGGTTTAATTAAAGTTTTTAGTTTTGGGAAGAAGACAATTATTATGAAAATGTTATTTAAATAATAAAATAAAAATATTTAAAATTAAAAACATTTAATAAGGAGTGAGAGTGAAAAATACTTCACACATACTTTTTATTTAAACTTTCAACCAAAGAATTATTTGATTTTTTTTTGATCAAGTTATATATTTTATAACAAGCATTCAGAGATCGGACCACAAACTGTTTCCAATGTTATTTAAAAATTCCAAAAATTATTCACATATTGTTTCTAAAACTAAAAAAAACAGTCCAATTAACAAAAAATGAAAGCTAAAGTTGTTGACAGGAACGCTGTTTTTGAGGTCAAAACTACGGCATCAAAATTGAAGTCAAGTTTTCTAAAAAATGTTGCTGATGTTCGAGTTCAAAATTTCCCAAAAGGTTCTCGATATAGCAAGAAATAGCAGAAGAAGTCAATCATTTGTTACAACGGACTCTATAAATATCGAAATTACAGGCAAGTTATGTTTCATAGTTTCTCATAAAACATCATAATGTTTTGATTTATTTGTGGTCTTACTTGGCATTCTGCACAATGGTAAACAAGTTTTTAGTGGTACAAGAAGGATTTACCAAAAAAGTCAAATCCTCAAAATTGCTGAAGATAAAGGTGTCCAAATTTGTGATAGATTTTAAGCGCAGATGGACTACCTGTTCGAGCAAAAAAGATTTCCGAAAAAAGGTTAAAAGTTTTATTACCAGTAACAAAAACTTTATTTTTTTTTGTAAATTCTAATAATTATTTCAATCAAATAAAGAAAAGTTAAACTGTTTCGTTTTTACTAACATGTTCCTAATGTATGTTAGGATTTTTTCGATCTCACTCTCTATACAAATTGGAACCATTTAAGGTTAAAATTTATTAACAAACATTAAAGTTATGTTTTGTTTATAATTGTACATGACTTTTTTTATTGATCTATTAATGAAAGATAAAAGTGCATTTTAGTTATTTTTAATATACCACACCTAATTGTTGTGCCTTAAATATTAATAAATAAATATTTGTTCGGCTTAAGTTTTGTTTTAATTTTTTTTTTTTGCATAATCACAAAACCATAAACGTTGTAGTTGTTTTGAAAGAAAAAAAGAGCACAATGACCCCACCTGCTTGTAATATTTAACTTAAATTTACTATAAAAATAAAAATAAATATAAATATAAAATAAAATATTAAAGTGAGAAAAAATAAAATAAATTGTTTAACATGAAAACGTGTTTAAAATTGGAATTGGATAAATTGGTTAATAGAAAAAAACAAACCTAAACAAACAAACAAAAAAATCCCAACTTTACAAACAAAATTATCTAACAGTTTTAACGGTTTCATTCAATTGTCTCAATTGTAATGTTATTTTAACACAAAACTTACAAAACATTGATAAGAGCTATTAATAAAATATTTAGATTGCATTCCTATGATGAAAATTGCAGGGCTTTTAAACAAATTTATTATTATTATTTTTTCAAATTTCAAATTTTAATTTTAGAGCAAATTTCCTTATGAATCATAAATAAATTTATTCAAAATAAAAATTTTGAAAAATCTATAATTTATTTAATAGTTTTTCAATATATTTTGCAGTAATTTTGCAAGATGGTTAAAACAGTTCAAAATATTGGCAAATGAAAATTGCTTTTGAAACCCACAATTTTATTTTTATGGTTGATTTTATTCATATTAATAAATGTAAGTCATGTCATGTTGAAATAAACTGTTTTCTCCCTGTTGGTTTTAATTCGTGATATATAAAACAATCAATGCAAAAATGTAGGCTTATATTGGAGTTACTTGTAATAATAAAATATAAACCACAAAAAAGAAACACCAACACTTTAAAATCGTTTTAAGGATAATGAATTATTTATAAATCAAATAATATTAAAAAATTATGGTTAATTTATAGTAAATGCAGGTGTAATCATTTAAAATTCTAAGGAGTGTAAAAAACGATTAAAAATTAACATAAATTCTAACGAAAAAAAAATAAATAAATTTGATTACAAATTGCAATTAGAATAAAGAAAACTTTTGCGCAGAAATGTTCTTTATAGAAAATCGATTAAAGTGCATTTTCTACACAGCTTTGTAATTTCAGTGTATATTAAGACAGAGACGATTGTTAGGAGTATATCTTCCATGAAATTTAACATAATAATAACAGAAGAGTATAACAGGATCCCATTAGTTTTCCATTGATGTACTTCAGACATTAACCTTTTTAACCGCATTTACATTTTATTTTGCTTCTCATATGTAATTTATCTCTTAAATTTTTTCGGGTTTTGAGTATTTGAATTTTTAAGTTTCAAAATTTAAGGTTGTTGTTGTAAAAGCTCGGCTGTATCCAATAAGAACTTTCGTTTGTTACTACGGTCGCTGGATAGACAATATTTGGCCGAGTGTGGCTCGGGTCGTTCCGGAACAGAGATTCACTTGATATTTAGTTAAAAAAATGAAATAATTTATCAAATAAAACAGATTGAGTCGATAAATCTACCCAGTCTACTAAGGAGTGAGATCCAAAATTCTTAACACACGTTTTTCATTAAAATTTTTTACCCATTAAAAGCGGGTTAAAAAACATATAAGGCTCAAAATGTTCCTAACAGGAACGCTGTTAAAAATTAAGAGACCCGTTTTTCTTAAAAAATATGTTGTTGCTGCATAATGGATGACAGAACGCTTGTTTTGGTAGATTTTTCATAACTTCCTGGTCAAAATTATATGTTACTTAATGCTCGAGGGATCGTTGAAGAAAAGTTTGGGACCCAATATTTTCAAAAATGGCTGCCCCCAATCAAAAGTCTTCATAAAGTGTCCATTTCCCCTTGAGAGGTACAGGAACAATAATGTGGTTTTTGTACGAAGGAAATCAATTTCTCTAAACTGGCCGGAACTAAGGCAAGTGGAAAGATATTGGGTTCTTATTAAAAAAAGAATTGAAGGGCACAAAAAACGTATCAAAAGTGTTTTAGATTTTAAACGCAAATGGACCACCTGTTCGAGCAAAGTGACAAAAAGTACTATAAAAACGTTAATAAAAGGGTTTCCCAAAAAGGATCAAAATTTTAACTCTTTATGATTTTAATTCGTTGATATTTATAATATTATTTTAATATAACTGGAAATTCATAGGATATAAATAAATTATTTATAATATTTAATTTTATATTTTGCTAAAAAGTCAACAATTTATATATAACCTCTTTTGAGACTCCCTATCATCCATAGACTTCCCTTGACGGCCACCTTCAAAGTTTGTAATATTACGCTTCTCAGTTACCGCTGTGTTAAATTATATGCAATATATAATGATAATTATAGACTTATATAATAATCGATTTAGCAAAATCTAATCAGTTTTCAGTCTAAAACTGTTTCTTTACCAATTTTTTGGTAATTTGTGTCTTTTTCGCCGAATTTTTCATTATTATTAGAACAGAGATTTACATACGATAGTAAAATTACTTGATTTCTCTTAATTGTTCATATCAGATCATAATTGCCCCACAATTAAAATTAAATCTTTACAACCTAAAATAATTTCTCTTTTCGAATAAAAATTTTATGTTTTGAAACAAAATGTTTTCCATCTCTTATTTTGAGTTTCACTTTAATTCCCTTTAAAGATTTTTTTCGTAAAAAACCGGTAAATTTATCTCATAAAAATTTTTTATAGCAATTTTAAAATAACTATTACTATATAAAGACCATAAAATGTAAATTATTGTATATAAATAATTTACAATTGTTATTAACATTAATTAAATATTTCTCATAATTATATATTGTTGTTAAGAACTTTAACTAAAAAAATAAATGTAAATTATATTCAAAGTAATTACAAATAAAATACTTAATATTATTTTAAGTTTTCTTTAAAAATGTGAGATCTCATGAGATTTATAAGATAAAAATATGTTGAATTTAAAAAAAAATATTTAGCAATTTAAGTAAAATATTAATTATAGTTGTTATTAAAATAAAATGAAGTTTATGTGAATGAAAATTAAGTATTAATTTAAGATAAGAATTTAAAAAAATAAAATAAATAATTCTTTAACAAAACTACACCACCAAATGCGGTGAGGGTATTATGAGTTTCTGCATATATTTGTAACGTGCAGAAAAAATAGTCCTACTACCACTTTCAAGTGTACTGATCGACTCGGAATTGCTTCCAGAGTCGATTTAAACATATCCGTCCGGTCTCAATGAAATTGCATGTACTATTATCTTACCACAAGGACGATGCTTATTGCAATTGGTTATGATCAGTCTCTTATTTCACATAGACTCCATACAAATCTCCCTCGTGAATGGAGTTTTTAGCCCATAAAATCCCTTAATTTAAAACGAATTTAATCAAATTTACAAAAAAGTCAAATGATAATTTCAAACAATGTGCCAAATTATATGAGGATCGGTCTAATATTTCTTATAGGTCCAATACAACCCCCTTCCAAATATCACTTTGAAACTCATAAATTCCACACACACATTTTATAATCAATGTTACTAATAGAAATGTTGGGATCTTTATGTAATAATTTTAGCCAAATCGGTGAAGTAGTTTAGCTGTCTATAAGTTCTAAACAAACCATATGTACACTGATTTTTTTAATTACACATTTTAATGCAATCTGCCCCACTGTGACGTGGAAAAAATTTCAAGTAAACAAATTATTTCATACATTGTGAATGTGGGCTGTTTGCACTGTATCAATATTTTCAGAGCAAATATTCAAAAATAACAGTAAAACACGAAGATGATGCAGAGAAAGACGACACATCTGTGATTGATGATAAAATATATTTAAAGAAATGATGTTAAGACGATTTTCCTTATTTGTACGAATAAAAATAATAAAAAATAATGTAAATGAGAGACTAAACATTATTTCGGTTCAATAAACTTTAAGTCAAATGCGGAAGATGATTATAAGATGAAAGAAAAGAAAAATAATAATAACTACAAAAATAGGCGTTATTATGACAAAATAAATAGCAGAAAAAATTATATATAAAAATGCAAATAATTGTTTATAATTAACACATTTTTTTGTTATTAATAAATTGTGAAATAGACAAATTGTTGTTGATTGTCATAAAATATTTATGGTTAATAGAAACAAAAATATTGCAAAGTAATTTCATAGACAAGTGGCTAATTTGTTTGGCGTGTGACAAAAGCTAATTTTTTTAACTGTAGCATTACAATTTAAATTGTTTTTAAAAAATTTCTTAATAATTTTAATTTTTTTATCTATTTTTCTAGTTTGTGGTCCTCCTGCAGTTCCTCTTAATGCTAAAGTGCAAACAGTCTTAGATGGCTCTTCGATATTAGAAGCAAAATATGAATGTGATTCGGGTTATGAACTTTTTGGACCCACCTCGATAAAATGTGATGCACGCACGGGTTGGGAAAAAGAATTGCCATTTTGTGGCACAAATGTAGCATATCGTAAACCCGTTAATCAAAGCTCCTATACACGGGCTGGTCCCGCTCATTATGCCAACGATGGCCAACCGGGTAATAAAAATCCCGATGGTCAACAATGTTCTGAAACACAAAAGGAACCCTCACCCTGGTGGCGAGTAGATCTTTTAACGCCACAAGCTGTACGTGTTGTACGTATCACCACTAGAGGTTGTTGCGGCCATCAACCTTTACAAGATTTAGAAATTAGAGTGGGCAATAGCAGTGCTGATTTACAAAGAAATCCTTTATGTGCCTGGTATCCAGGCACCTTAGATGAGGGCATTACTAAAACATTCACATGTGCCCGTCCTTTGGTAGGTCAATATGTGGCCATACAATTGGTGGGTGTTGAAGGTAGTCTCAGTTTATGTGAAGTGGAAGTATTTACCAACGATGAATTTTCTGTTGATCGCTGTTTAAGTCCCAACTTGGCAGTGGATACAGTTTTAACGACTTTCTCAAAAACGTGTTATGAATTTCACGTAACCAAGGGAGAGAATTTCGAAAAGGCTCAACAAATGTGTAAAACAACAGGTAATTTGAAAATTTTGAAAAGTACTTAATAAAATAAAGTAATTATTTTATATTTAATTCTATTTGAAAATTGTGTGAAAAATGTAATACAAAATGTTTGACCTTGTAAACAAATAGATGTCATAGTTTGTTAAACTTAATCTGCTAGAGAACTTTTTAATATACAATTGAAATAATTGTTTAGCAACTTTGTCGGGGGACGATAATAGTTTTGCAGTAGAATTTTATTTGTTAATGAATATTGTGGTAATTGAAAAATTATTTTGAAAAATAAAGTTTTTGTGAAGGTCTTGGGTAAATAGGTTAGAGGACTTTATGTAATTTTAAGAAAAACTCTATTTTTTATATTAAGTTTTTTTTAATGATTGACTTTTTTCGTTTAAAAAGGTCTTTAAAACAGATCTATTCCTACCTTATTCACATCTAGGAATTATAATTATGGAGTGAGATCGAAAAAATCTTAACATACATACATGTTGCTTAAAAAGAGAACTATCAAATTAACAATTTTAATTATTTACATTTTACAATATAAAAAATGTATATTAATCACTAATGATGAAATTTTGAATCTATTTCAAATAGTCACTTTGCTCGTTCAGATAATTTATCTCCGTTTGAAGTTTAACAAACTTTTGAACACCTTTTTGTGCTCGTAAATCGTCTTTTATCAAGTGTACAATATCTCTCCACAGACCTTAGCTTTGGGCAGTTTAAAGAATTTTCTTCTCTTGGTACTAATACCACATTATTGTTTTTGTACCACTCAAGTGCTTGTTTTCCATAGTGACTGGATGCCAAGTTAGACAAAAAATATGTAAACAGATTTGTGAAGTCTTATGAACCGAAGCAAGTTTTCTTTTGAAAACTTCGGTATTTATAGATCCCGTTGTTATAAATGATTGTCCACTACATATTGCTTGACATACCAAGAACTTTTAGGGAAATTTTGACTGATTTTGAGCATCAGCAACATAAAATTTTTGACACGTTTCGTCATCCATAGTGCAGCAAGAATATTTTGTAGAAAACTTGACATCAATTTCTGTGCTAAGCTTTTGGCCATTAAAATTTTAGCAACAAAATTTTTGTACCGATTAATCCGAGTACTCACTGTTTAGAAAATACTTTGTTATTATGGTTTAAGAAACGTCACGTGGATAATTCATTCTACCTGAACCAGGTTTTCTATCAACGGACAAGTTTTAATATCATTGATATTGATTGAATATCATTGACGGCAGACCTTTCAATACTTGACCAATCTTTTGTTGGGTTTTGCTGAAAATATTTAAAACTTTTAGAGAGAACTTTTTTCTGGTTTCTGATTTTAATCAGATTAATAATATTTTCATTCGTTTGATAATAAATAATAACTGACATGTTTTACAAAGGTAATTAGATCTAAAAAATCACAATAATATTTGGGGTAAAAGTTGTAATGAAAAATGTATGTTAAGAATTTTTCGATTTCACACTTCAAAATATAAAGTTATTTGTGATGTTATATAAAAGATCATCTAATTGATCAAAGATAAACTATATAATGACGTTTTTTATTAATGACTATTAAATTCGAAAACAGTTTTATTCCACAACGCGATCATTTTGTTAATGTAGGTTTTCCTAGCGATGCATTATTTGCTAAAACATTTTTGAAGGGATTTGGAGTTTTAATTCTTTAAAATGCAATAATACATAAAATTTAAAATGGAACATATTTCAAGTTAAATAAAAGTAATCAATTCAGTTTCAAGGTTAAATTTGTTTAATTAAAATGGAGCAGCCACACGTTTTGAATATTAAAATTTAGGTTCATGTAAGTTTACAAGTTATAACATGAATATAATTTTGTAACCTTTTATTTGAAAAATTTTGTATTTTTGAAAAGATGTAAATTTCATTTAAAATTAAAAAATTCAAAAATTAAAGTTAAAGTTCATTGTATTCAAAAATAGGTATCGCAAAATAGCAGATATTTGTTTACATTACTGTTTCTTTTCATAATTTATTGAATTCTTTTGTTAAATAAATATTTATTTTGCATTTTTTTGTTTTAATTTAAGGTGGCAATTTAGTGCACGATTTTCGTGGAGCAGCCAACGATTATATACTTGCTGAATTGGAACGTCGCAAATCGGAACTGAAAACACAATTAGTGTGGATTGGTGCACAAAAAGAACCAGGAATAACATCACGCACTTGGAAATGGGTAAATGGTGAGTTTAATTTATTTTCCTCTTTTGTAACGTATATACCACTTTTTATAGCAGTGATCATTTAAACAGGTTTATAACTAAAATTAAGCAATTTTTCATTAATTGAATTTTAATTGTAGATTATAAGTCAAATGAAGTTGAAGACCTTTTTAATTTGTACGATTTTTCGAACAGTAAAAATAAATTTTTGAGAAAATTTTCATTAATGTAATTTTTTTTAGAAAACTTCAGAATGAAATTTTATCAGAAAAAATTAAGTAATAAAGTTTTGGAGAAAAATATTATTAATTGAATATGAAAAATTTTAATTATTCAATTTTATCTCTGTAATTTTTAGATAAAAAACTTTGATCGTGCAATTTTTAGAGAAATATTTCGATCATGGACACTTTTTGAGAATAATTCTGATCATGGAAATTTTGAAAAAAATTTTGATCATAGCAATTTTTAGATAAAATTGTCGATCAATTTCTTGAGAATTTTCGATCACATTTTTTTCAAAATTTTCGATCACTCCAATAAATATAACACAGAAATACTTAATGAGTCATAAAATTAGTTATATTTTGGCTATAAAATTTCTTCTACTAAACTGATTTTTATAATTTTTGAATTATTAATGAATTTCACATAACTTAATATTATGGCAAAATTTCATTCCAATTTAACGACTTAAAAGAGACAACTTTACGGAAATTCATCGCTTGAGCTTGGACGTTACATCAGATAACGGTCTATATATTTTAATATACTGAACCGATTTTGCAGGTTTTAATTAGGATAATTCTCAGGACTACTATAAATACTTGGCTCAAATTTTATTTCAATTTCTTCAAATTGATTGAGATAGACAGACGGATATAGCTTAATCGACACAGACCAACATATGGTCTGAGATGATTCCTCACTTGTGGTGGTGTGGGTATACAAAATTGGAATCTCACTAAAGTAAAAATAAATAAGATGAAAAGTAAAAATAAATTCTAGATTGTCGGAACGGATCGAAATCATTTGATTTATTAAAAATCTATAATTATATTTTGATAAAAAATATTATAAATATGTTAACAAATCTTTTATACTTTATTTTTTAAATAATATTTTAACTTTTTGTTTTATTTGATTGTTTAAAATAACAATTAAATCCAATAAAATAATTTGCAAACATTTTTCTTTTATATTTAAAATTTATGTGACAATTTATGTCCCGAATTCAAACAATTCAATGTCTTTGTCCTACTTACATTTAATCAATTGTTTAGTTCAGCAATATTAAACTAAAGAAAATATAATAATTTAAATAGTTTACTTAAATTAATTTTGTTTCAATTATAAGAAAAAACCTTCAACATTTTGTTGAGTTTTTTATTGAAAAAAACTTCATTAGCAAAAATTTATTTTCAAAAAAATGTCACAATTAAACAAGTTTATTTGTTATTTATTTAATCATAAAAAATAGAAAAAAAAACTTGATTTATTATATTATAAAAGTATTTTTTTAAATAACCCTGAAATTTATTGTCCAAAAATTAAGAAAAAGAAAGTACTTAATTAAGCGTTATAAATTTATTTAACCAAAAAAAGTGTCTCCATTTCAAACTTCCAACAATAAAATTTTAATTTTCTTAAGTAAATAATAACAAATAATATATTTTAGTACCCTTCACCACAAATGTGAAGAACTACGTTATGTTTTGTACATACATACACAGACATGTACTCACAGACGTATAAAATATATCAAAGTTTTTCGTAAATATGAAGCGTAATAAATAATTAAATGAGTAAAGAAATTAGTTATATTATTTTACTATACCTTTTTTCCTACTGAACCGATTTTGATAATGAAGCAAAATTTAATTTTAATTTGTCGATTTATAGAAAAATTTTTAAAAAGAAAAATTTGCTTGAGCTAAGATTATACCTCAGATAACGGTCTATATCTATTAATATGCTAAACCGATTTGGTTGGTTTTGAAAAGGGAACTTCTGAGGTTTGTAACAACTACTCTATCCAAATTTCATTAAGCTCTCTCAATTATTGTGGATGTGAACGTGCCAACAACAGCCAGAAAGACACACAGAATGACAAAGTAAATATACCCACTTCACCACTTGTGGTGGTGGAGGGTCTAAAAATTAAAAATGCTTAAAACATAAAAGTTTTAAATGAATAAATAATCAATATCATTGGCCATAAAAAGTTTTCTTTTCATAATATGGTTCCAATTATTATGGAATTTTTTTATTATTAAAATTCATATTTTCAATGTTCAATTCCAGCCGTTTATGGCTTAAATCGGTTCTTTTTTTGTTTGAAAATGAAAGTTTCTTTTTATTATTAATTATTATTACGTGTGTTTTTCTATTGTTTATTGTTTTTATAAAAATTTTTAATGATTCTTTTGTTTTTGTTTTTAAACAGGTGAAATAGTCCTAAATCCAGCATGGGGTAAAGATCAACCCAACAATTATAATGGTGAACAAAATTGCGTGGTATTGGATGGTGGACGAAATTGGTTATGGAATGATGTGGGTTGTAATTTGGATTATTTGCATTTTATATGTCAACATGGTAAGTTTTTCTATAATTTCCAACAGCAATTATGATTTCTTATTTTAATCAAAATAAAAACCACGAAATTCGGTAAAAAAACGCCCATTGAGAGACATTATTTAAAGTACCAATAATCTAACTTAGGATTTCGATATCCAAGATTATGATAAAAATTTTTCACTTTTTGAGATAAGTTTTTCACTGTTGGGAGACTATTTCGATAAATTAAATTTTTGTTGTAAATTAATTTATTAGGGGTTAGTAAGAATCGTTTTAACTTTATTTGAATAAAATTTTTTTAATTTTAATTTCAATCACACTTTTTCAGAAAATTTTTGTTTATTAAATGTTTTTTAAAAAATTTTCTATAACGGAAAATATTTTTACAAAAAATTCAATCACTATAAGTTTTTAAAATTTGTCATTTATTTTTTAATTTTTAATAATTTAAAAATTAATTACAATTTTTTAAAAACTTCTGATAGTGTCAAACAAGTTTTTGCATTCCAGCACTTACTAAATCTCATTTACAGGATTTAGTCAGAAAGTACTAGAAGAAACCTTTTAATGAACTCATTTTTACGACACATGTTCAATAAATCTGTTCAAATGACACATATTTTAGAGCTTTTTCCTCTCAATTTATACTGAAATATTTATTAAACTGTTAAAGACTTTTACATGTCATTTTCGATTGGTTCATCAAAGTGTTAAACTTTCCAAACACTAACCAACGATTTTTCCAACCAACTTCCTCTTTTAATAATTTATGTAATTTTTTTGTTCCAGCACCATTATCTTGTGGTTCACCAGATTCTCAACAAAATACAACAATTGTTGGTAAAAACTATACAATTGACAGTACGATACAATACAAATGCCCCAAGGGTCATTCATTAATCGGTGATGCAGAACGTACATGTCGCACTGATGGCACATGGAGCGGAAAGGCTCCCACTTGTAAATGTAAGTTGAAAAAAAATAACAAAATTGTTATTGTTTAATTTTTGATTTATTAATGCATCAAAAACAATTTATATGCAGATGTCGATTGCGGTCCATTGCCTGAATTGGAACATGGTTCAATGTTTTTGTCAGAACAACGTACAAGTTATGGTGTACAAGCAACTTATAGTTGTCACGAAAATTACACTTTAATTGGTAATGAAAATCGTACTTGTGAACTGGAAGGTTGGACCGGTAAACAACCAGAATGTTTAGTTGATTGGTGTCCCGAACCTCCAGAGATACAAGGAGGTACAGTTAAAGTTACAGATAAAAGAGCAGGATCTACCGCTACCTATGAATGTGAAACGGGTTATGTGTTGGTGGGAGAACCGGTAAGTTAGAATAATATTTTTTTAAAAAGAAAGTTATTGAACTAATTTTGATTTTAGGTTATTTCTTGTGGTTTGGGCGGTGAATGGTCTAGTAAGGCTCCCTCTTGCCGTTTTGTAGATTGTGGCTCACCAGCAAGACCTGATCATGGTATTGCAGTTTTAATAAACTCTTCGACTACAGTGGGTTCTATGGTTAAATATGAATGTGAAGATGATTATTGGATAGATGGTCCTTCGGAACTTTATTGTACTAAAGAAGGCAAATGGTCTGGTGATGCTCCAGTTTGTGAATTAGTTACTTGTGATACACCACATGTACCACCTGGTTCATTTGTTGTAGGTTATGATTATAATGTTCATTCCAAAATTACCTATAACTGTGATCCAGGTCATGTTTTGAGAGGTAATCCTATATTGGAATGTTTGGATACGGGAGACTGGAGTACAGATGCACCATTCTGTGAATGTAAGTGGTTGAAAATGGAAGAAATTGTACAAGGTATTAATAGGTTTCTAATTTGAAATAGACATTGATTGTGGCACTATTACTCCTGTACCTTATGGTATCCATAAATATACAACTAATACCACTTATGTGGGTTCAGAAGTCACATTTAGCTGTTCTCAGTCTCATAAGTTGAGCGGAGTGCCAAAACGTATTTGCTTGGAATCGGGAGTTTGGAGTGACTCATCACCAAAATGTGAAGGTTAGTTTTTGAATAATATGAAACAATTGGAAAAGATTTTATAAGTATTTTTTACAGAAATCCGTTGCTCTGAACCCGCATTGGCTCCTCATAGTTTACTGTCTGTTACCGGGAATGATCGTATGTATGGTCGCACATTAATAAGAACTTCGGAAAGTTCATCAAACTCTGCTCAAACTTATAGGTAAACTAATAACAGCCACTGTTGTATTTGAAAAATTGATATATTTATAAAAATAGAGGTTTCACAGATAAAAAGTGTACTTTCAGTTTTTCATATGGAGCCAGATTTACCTTTAAATTATATGAGCTATTCCATTTCAATATGGAATATCCACTATCATTATATGGGTATTAAATAAAGTAGAAAATATTTTATTTTTAAATATTTAAGAACTCAAAAATTTTCCTTTAATTCCTGTTTAACAAAAATTATGTTCAAAATATTTTATTTAAAAGGATAAAACGTTTTGAAAGAAGAATCACTTTCATAATAATCACTTTCAATATACTACAGAGGTTTTTACCTTCTATTTGATACCCATATTGCAATATCTACTGATATTTTTTATTACATTTAAAATTTAGAGTTAATTTAAAAGGAAATCTGAACCGATATCGAAAAAACAAAACTTATTATAACACAGTGTTGTCGACACAATACACAGTAATATACATTTATGATTTAATCTTGTTCATAGAATCGGTGCTTTAGCCAAATATCGCTGTGAACGTGGCTATAAAATGATGGGAGAAGCTTTGGTCACCTGTGAAGATAATGGCAAGTGGAGTGGCAATGTTCCCGAGTGTGTTTGTAAGTTTACTATTAAATTCAACAACACAAATCTAACAACCTATTTCCCCTCTTTCAAAGATGTTGAATGTGGACCTCCTTTGAATATTACCAATGGAAAAGTTACCTTGGCCACGAATGCCACATACTATGGAGCTGCTGCTTTATATGAGTGTGATACAAATTTCAAATTGGATGGCGTTTCAAGACGTTTATGTACCGAAGATGGTTCTTGGAGTCATGAAGCACCAGTTTGTGTTGAAATCACTTGTGATGAACCGGAATTAAGTGAAAGTCTTATAGTGGAAGCAGGAGAAAGATCAGTAGGTTCATTAGCTAAATTTAGATGCCAAAGAGGTCGTAATCTGATTGGTAATGATACAAGAGTTTGCCAGAAGTCGGGCAAATGGACTGGTAAAAGTCCCATATGTAAACGTAAGTATTTAAATCTACATTTTTAAAAATTTTACATTAAATCTCAAAATTAATTTTAGCTGTTGATTGCGGAAGACCTTTGCCTATTGAGAATGGTCGTGTTATAGTGGTCAATGATTCTACCTTATATGGTGGCTCAGCTGAGTATCATTGTATACCAGGATTTAATCGTATTGGTCAATATTTGCGTAAATGTACAGAAGATGGTATGTGGAGTGGTGATGAACCTCGCTGTGAATTAACTGCTACAGAAGCTCAAGAAACCGGTAGCCTAGGCACAGGCATAGCCATAGGAGCTACAGTTATAATTGCTCTACTCATATTAATTGGTCTGATATTTATACATCGCAATAAAGCCAGACCCGTAAAGAATACTGAAAATATTCAAGCGGCGGAAACTAAAGATGAAAGAAGTGCGGCAGTTATGTCTTATTCAACATTGGAAGCTAATAATCGTAATATGCATTTAGATAATGGACCACCAGCTACCTTCAATACCTTCCATGGAGGTAGAGGTATGAATGGTAATGGTACAGCGGGAAGGGGAGGTGAGTTTTTCTAGTTAATTTAAGGAAACGAAATCTTTTCATATCCAAATATGTTTTTCAGCCGAAAATATTTATGATCAAATCCCTAACGAACAGTTCTATGATGCCCCCTATGAAATGCGTACAAATGATGAAGTCTATGAACCAGAACCTACAGCTGGAAATGTCATTACTATTAATGGTATATCTGTTAGATAAACTTATTTTTGGGATTCTTAATTTTTAAGAATGGTTTAAATCAAACAGCTGTATTCCAAAATTGTTTTATTTAAAGTAATGAAAAAAAGCAACAACAAATGACTGTATTATTACAAAAATTTTTGATTGAAATAATTTTATTCCTTAAGTTTCCTAAAACAAACAAAAAAGAAATTCTGAGAAAAAAAAAACGATTTGTTTTGTAGATTTTGTATAAAGAATATTTTTTAATTATAATTAATTTAGTTTGTTAAGTATTTTCTTGTTTTAATTTTAAGTTTAATTGTATGTTAATTGTACATAAATATTATAGTTAGTAATGTGATTTGTTATAATATAAATATTTACATATACTTATAAACATATACATATTTATTTTTGGCCTTAAACTAATAATTCCTGAAATGAAAATAAAAACTTATGATAAACTATACTTATGGTAAATAAATAATACGTATAATAGAAATAAAAGAGATGTAATTAATGTAATAACTAAACGTTGTCTATTATATTTTTGAGTGATATGGTAACTCTAAGTACAGAAGCTTTTTTTAAGCTTGCAGACTTTGGTAAGTTGGTTTGGGAATTGAAAATTTTTTTATATTTATACTTCAACAAATAAGAATGCCATATTCGACTTTGTTGAATCTTTTTATTCACATATACCCTCAACAACGGATACAGTATATAACGAAGAAATCTCAATGGCTCATAACATTACTTATTTCATTGGCTATAACTTGTTTCTACCGCACTGATTTTGACAATTTTTGAAATGATAATTAGGTATATAACTTAATATAATGGCAAATTTTAATTCCAATTTTCAATAAAAAATTTAAAATTTTACTAAATATTTTCGAATGAACTTAGAGGTTGCCTCAGATACCGTTCTATATCTTTTAATATACTTAACAGATTTTGCTGGTTTTAAACAAGAAATACCTCAGGACAATAACAAATACTCAGTTCAAATTTCATTGAGCTCTGTCAATTATTTAGGGTGTGAGCGTGCCTACAACAGACGGACTGACAGACAGATAGTCAGACATGATTTGATGGAGAATATATACATTTTGAAGTGTGAAAAGATTCCTTCTTAGCGATACATACGGAATGATTGAGAGAGTATTAAGAAGAAAATTATTTCTTTTATAAATATACACAACCACATTGATACTAACAATATTTTCATGACTCGATTTAAGTAACCTTTGACATGTTATGGCAGGAAGTGGACGGCTTCCGGCACTATCGGGAAAAGAGCAAAATAATAAATATAAAGAGCCTTTCTTTTGCAAAAGAGCACATATTAAAGAAATAGAATTTTGAGAAAGGATAATATTTTCTGATGACAGAAATTTTCCATATATACATCAGATGGACATGTTTTCACATGGAAAAGGAATGGACGATGGTTATGGAATAGAAGCGCATTCAGTGGACTGATTATTATGGTGGTGCTGGTGTCATGGTAAATGAATCAATGAACCAAAAACATACGGTGTAAATTGTTCGATTATGGATTTTATATAACATACCCTTTACTCTTAAAACTCCTCTTCGGTCACCCGACATCAACCCAGTAGAGCATTTTTGAGAGCACTTGAATACATGAATAGGAAACCATACATAACAGCATACGTTAAGGAGAAATAAATTGGGGTATGGTTATAAACCGATAAATTTGGTATAAAAGCGCCAGAAATGTTGTTGGTAAAAGATTTATGCTCACAGAAAATATGAGAACCATTAAACAGTTTTAACTGCACAGATACTTACTACTAAACCTTAGGGAATTTTCGATTTTTTCAGCATTATGTGAATTTATTATTATTAATGATTAATGATTTTTAGATTAAAAATTGTGTTTTACTATAATTTTCTAAATTAAGTTTTTCGTAAAAAGTTTCACGAAAAACTTAAACAAAATAATTTATTTAAGAATTATTAAAATCCCATAATTTGAAAAGTTATTATAGTTAAACTGGATTAAATGATACATGGCAATCATGGTAAAGCTTTAATTATTAAAAGCTTTTTTAGGCAGTTTAGTAACTACTGCTTATAATAATATTACACTTTAAACAGTATAACAGTTATAACTAAGTTAATTTAAAATTACGTTAATTTGAAATATGTTTGGGCATAATATGAAAACGATGCTACAGTATATTCCTAGAAAAAAGTACCACTTTGCTCCAGATGTATTTCAAATTTCTGGACGTTATTAACTTCATTGATATTTAAAATATTATTAAATAAAATCGTAATAAATGTTGATATAATTTTTGAAACTCACAACTGATAATCTATAATTTATATAGGAAAATATTACTTACCAATTTTTGATGGAACCAGTCAACACCTGAAAGTATAAATTTTTATAATTAATATAATTAATAAAATATATTAAAAAGATAAGTTACATATATGCTACACAACAATATATGCCGATAAATTTAAAATCAGGCGATTTAACGATTTCATAAAACATAATTTTACAGATATCTAAAATTTTGATGTAGATGTAGGATTATAGATATATCGTCCCGTACTGAGATATTTAGTTCATAAAGCTAACATTTAATTTGTTATTAAAATTGACAAAAACAAATTTAAACATATCCAAATTAGGTCCACAAACGGCTGTAATAATAGACCCATATAAAGTTCTAGGCAAATTCTAGCGTCAAAACAGGAAACCAAATCGTACAAGGGATATTTTGTGTTACTATAAGATTTAATCCAGAATATAATGTAGGGTGTTTTTAGCCGATATCGATCGATTTTCTTTCAAAAGAAGTTGGCTTTTAATACCCAATTTCAATATCTATAAATGAGAACATTAACGTAAAGTTAACAGTTTATATAACTTTAAAATCAATTATTTCCAATGTTAATTTAACATTGGGAGTTTATCTCTATATCCAAAGGTACAGATCTAAGATAGAAATGTCCAATATTGGACATTTGTTATAAATTAAATCATGTTTTTAGAGGATAAAAATTCATCGTGATAATTTTATAGTTCTTAAGAGAAACTAATAAGCATATGTGTGTACATAAAATTCTTGAACTCAATGTGAAAATAAGTAAATATGGTCTATAAACCAAAATATCAAAATGTCTGACCAAACGAAATAATTATCGTAAAATAACAGATGTGTAAACTGACTGGTATCAGTTATGCACACATTCGTGGAAAAATCTGCTTCTAATATTGATAAAATTTAAGCGCTAAAGTTGTTCGATTACCTACATCTCCCATGGCTGTTTATAGACTAAAACAGACTTGGAAATTTTCCAAATATAAACGTGAGGATTTTATGATAAAGCAAATGTTTGTCCAGCAATTTACCAGGGAATTTTAAATGGATTTGAAATATGAGTACATATCTTCCAGGAAAATTTGTGCATGCAGTTCCTCGTGGACACCACCAACAAACATGCATATGCATATAACCACTATCCACCAGGTACAATTATTTGTGTTTGAAATTATTTAGGCTCGAATTAAAAACACTAAAGCGTATCACTAAATGTGGTACCTGGACTGATCATCAGGTATAATATTATAAGTACTATAAATAGAGATTGATGTTGTAGCAGCAAATCAGTTATTTCAGCAAATCATTGCAACTCACAAATCACTTTTTATTAATTTCCCAGTGATTTTTCTAATAAAAATTTTTTCTTCAATCAGTTAAAATATTTAAAACTGTTTGATAAATATGATTTTGGCAGCTCGTAAGCATCTTTTTGCCACTAATATCATTTTCTTTTTCATTATTTATGTAGTACAGAAGTTCATACAATTCTTCTGTATTATTGAAGAGAAGGCCTGCAATAATGCCAATTGTACTCCAAACAATCGCTGTGACGATCGTTGCGCCAAATCTAATACTGCCTCTACATCTACCGCAGCCGCTGCTTTGCCATCCAACATCTCACCACCCGAATCACCCAAACCTATTTTAAAAGGTCTTCGTTTCGTACCATTGGCTATGCGTAAAACTATGCGCAATTTCGGTTACGGCGAGGGATACTACCAAATGTTTGTCGAAGAGAAACAACGCAAACAGCCTCCATCAAAAGCCCGTTTAAATGCGGCCGTTGCTGAACTTAAACTAAATCCCAATTAGTTTTAAAGGGCGGGAACTAAAAAATAAACAAACGTTTGGTCAATTATTAAAGAACGAATGTTTGAAACTTTTACTATGTACCACAATTTTAATAAAGTTCCCAATTATTTCTCCCCCTTTTTTTTGTGCATAGTCAATACAAAAAAGAGCATAATATTATTTCAATTTTGAACTTTTGTTCTGAAGAGAAAAGAATTTAAAATTTTATTGCCTCAAACTTATTAAATATTGAATACAAACATAACCTCACATTTAAATTGAAGCGTTATACGAACTATTTTTTGTTTATTTTTGTTTGTTTGTTTTATTGGTTATCGTTTTGTATTTTCCCCTTTTTAAAAAAGAAAAGAAATTTAAAGATCCGTTTTGTTTTGTTTTGTTTCGTCGATTTTATTTTTATACTAAATTTTTAATTGTTTATTTTAGAAAATTTGTTAATTAAAATATTTAACATAAAAAGAGTTATTATTTTTTAAGAAATTATTGTAATTATTTTTGACATTTCCGTTTATGTTTTGAGATTTGACAAGCGCTTGAAATGTCATTTAATTATAAAAAGAAAAATTGTAAATATTTACTTTTGATCACTTTACGAATAATTATTTGCTTTTCTTGGAAAATATATTCAGTATTATATAACTAATATTTATTTTATGTGGGTGGTATCTCAATCCCTAGGTTATCAACCATCCCATATTTGATCCACTAAATTAGTTTAATGAAAATTCACATAATAAGAGCAGAGGTGTTTTTGAGTAAATTTGTAGGAACACAAGTCCATATTTGGCCAGTCATTGACCCTGCAAAGTTGACCAACTCCATTTACGACCTCAATATACATTTTTATATAATAGAAATAATTTTATAACAGCAACAAACTATTGTCAAAATAATATAATAAATGTTTGCCGCGAATATATTAGTGTTGCAACGAACATATTGAAAATAAACAATATTAATATAAAAAATATAATACAACGTGAATTTTCAAATTGAATTTGATATTTAAAAAGAAAAATAAATTATTGTTTATAATTTATTGTTATTTTACAATTGGAATATTAAAGAAATCACATCCATATGATTTTTAAGAAAAAAATATAATATATATGATTGATGCAGAGTGACAATATTTTGGTTGAAAATAATATTTCATTAAGATTCCGCTTGTTCACAAATGAGATTGGTTTCAAGTTATGGGGATAGTAGATGTTCCTCCAAAACTTTTCATTACAGATATGTTGTTTTAATCGGTAAAAAATCACTATCACATAAAGTTATTTTAAGCTATTTTATTTCTACAGATTTATTTTGTAAAGAGAAACTCCGTTTGCCTTTCCATGATGTCCTTTTATTCCAACAACTGTATGTATTTTCAATGTGATGGATTTAAAGAAAAATATAAGAAAATATCCATAATTATGTAGAACTCGCATATAATCTCACACAAGTTCCTAAGTATAAATAAGAAAATCAAATAAGTCTAAGGTATTTTATAGTCGTATATTACCAAATATAATTTTCTTACTTGTCTCAATTTATTTCATGCAGATACATCTTGAGTTAACCGTTTATCTATCCTCTCAAAATGTAAAAATCTTATAAGATTTTCCAATAGTAAGTCGCTACGCATTTTCAATTCTTAGTAAAACTGTCATATTCACTACCTTAAGAGGGATTTATCTCAAACGTTATAAAAACAACCATCTTTTATCGTATTACAAGCAGCTGATGGAAAATATACTCTAAAAAGGGAAGATTTCAATTTAGTTTAGGTATAAATCTACCTGTAATTAGAAATAGTATAGATATTTAGAAATGAGAGACAGAAGACCTGGGTGGTTTATGACCATAATACGAAATTCTTATTACATGCAAACAACCTTAACTAATCCTTAGTATAATGACACACACCGAGACACACGTAAAAATATTTAAAACAAATTTTAGGCAATTTAAATTCCAATAGTTAAAATCACTTAGATTACGAAATTGTCGTTGACCTAAAAAGAACAGAAATTAGTAAAAAGAAAATAACAGCAATACTTGATCCAGCTACCTGTTGCTTTCATTTTATCCCTAAACTAAGGTAAAAGATACACGTGTGATTATACTAGATATTAGAGTGTGTTTGTATATGTGATGACAAATTAATTTGTAATATGACCTTTTCTTGTTGTTTTGTTGTTTTTGTTACTTATTTTTGGGACAAACATGGTTGTCATATAGTTTTTCCATTTAAGAATGATATATTTTGGAAAATTTCTATCAGTTGTTTAAGAACCTTAAACGTATAAACACACATTTAAACTAATATATTTAAAAGTGTGTGACCAAAAAGCAAATTTAAGAAAGCATATCAAGGATATAAAATATTGTATTAGTGTATGTGTGTGTGCGTGTGAATCAGAGTGATTTTATTTAATAAAATTGTTGTTTTGTTTGTTCTCTCTATCTCGTTTAACAAACTAATTTGAAATGTGTACATTAGTGTGTGTTAAGTATCTGTTGTATTTGTTTGTAGTGTTGTGTGCACTTTCATTTATTCCCAGTATTAAAGGCGATGGTTGCAATGAATTCGTATGTGGTTCAGTTGTCTCCAAATGTCTTTTGACACAAAGTTGTCAATGTAAACTTTCTGATTGCTATTGTTGCAAAGATTGTCTTAATTGTTTGGGGGATTTATATACAGAATGTTGCAGTTGTTTAGATATGTGTCCCAAACACAATGACACTTTAAGTGCCCTGGCGCCAAAATCACAAATTGGTGATTTCGAAGGAGTACCAGAACTATTCGATACTCTAACTGCCGAAGAAGATGAAGATCAATGGTCCACAATACGTTTTCCTATGCGTAATAGTTTACAACGTCATTATAATATGGCCACTGGTTCGTTTGGTTTTGGTGATGATATTGATCAAAATGCTTACGATCAAAAACAAATACCTAATACCGTTAATTGTACCGTAATCTATTTAAATACATGTACAACAAATAAGAAATGTTCACAATATTGTGAGAGTATGGTGAGTTGAAAGAAAGTGAAAATTATTTTCAACATTAAAAATAATTTGCAATTTATTTTTATCTTAATTTATCTACTTAAAGGGTTCAAATAGTTATCGCTGGTTTCATGATGGCTGTTGTGAATGTGTTGGTGCCAATTGTTATAATTATGGCATCAATGAAAGTCGTTGCACTGCTTGTCCCGATGACGAGGAGGAGGAAGAAGATGTGAATGGTGATGCCATGGACGATGATGCTGATTATGCTGGGGAAAATGTGGATGATATGTCTTGGGATTATGGTGAAGATGAAATGAATTATAATTAAAAATAATATAAGAATTTAGCATCAGCAGCAAATATAACGAAAATGAACTGTAAATTTTGTAAATATCTAGAAATAAGTTTGTTATCATAAGATAAAATATACAAAATTATGAAATATAAAGTTTATAAAATTTTAGATTTTTGAAGTTAATTTGGTTAAGAAATATATGTATATATGTGATCTATTTGGATTAAAGCAAACGATATGTATATAATGTAATACTTATTTTTATATATAGAAATAAAATTGGATGTTTCGTGTAAAAAACTAAATCGACTTAAAACTTTTCCATTCTACAAAAAAAATCTTAAAACAATTTCTTTCATTGCATCACTCTTCATTTTTGTTGTGGAATTGTTTCATATTTTCTAGTGATTCAGTTTTGATAATTTTTAATATAACTTATATAGCTGTACATAATGATCGCCTTTTTACTTAAATCTGTTTGCTTTTAATTAAAGAATTTAACAATTATTTCTCAGATATCGTTCTATAATTTTTTGGTTATTGCAATCTGCGAGGATTGAGATGAACAGAAATAGATAAAGCAACTAAGGTTAAATACAAATACTTTATTAAAAACAAGTTAGAAAGTTATAGATGTTCAAGGCTGACTTTGTAGTACCCTACCTCATAAAGTGGGCAATAAATAGCTGCCACAGAAAATAATAGAATTTTTTATCTCACACATAGACCAAAGTCTACTATTGCTGATTACGATTTTTTGAAAATAACTTTGTAATGTATGATCGGCTGAATGGAGTAAAAAGTTAGCAGAGGAGTTGAACACTATAACTTTAAAAAACTAGACTCTTTTGGGGTTCCATGGACGGAATCATGGAAGAGCTTTGAGAAATCATGAACCGATCAAATTTGAAGCATCAATTTCAAATATTATTATAATACCTGCAAGTGGGTCTTATAATAGAGCTATGAGATATTATAGAGAGATTCCCCTAAATTGTATAATAGTTGTACCAAACTTGACCTGACATTTACTTAAAGTATGAAATGGGTATATTAAATTAATTCAATGCGCTACGTCCTTCTGTCATAAAAACTACGTCTGTCAAATTTTACTAAGATATCTTCAAAATTGCATATGTACTTTGATCTCAATTCTGAGTAGATCGGTATACTTAAAAGTGGTGGTGGCAAACATTTTTCTGCCCGGAAAAATAATTATTTATATTTTTTGGAAATTCAATATTCTATCAAATTTTAGTATCGACTTAAATAAAATATTATCGATATGAAAACCCCTGAAAACTGAGTTTAATTCAGTTAAGTTATAAAGAACATGACCATTTTATGGACTCGTATTATTTATAAATTCCCAAAATATAACTACAATTGAACATAATTATAATTAAATATATTGTTAGAAAAATATATGAATTAATAAATGCTAATAATTATAATTAATTTTAGAACAGTTTTTATTCACATTTTATTTTAGTGAATAAAAAAGTTCTAAGTATAAATAGATGAATTTTTAGAAGCGATATATAGTTTGAACACAATTTTTTTTTTTAAATGTTGACATTTTCTTAACAACAAAGCAAGGAATGAAGCGTTAAAGGCAATTCTTATTTTCGAAAATGTTACTAAAATGAAAATAATTCTGCATCGAATTATTAATGGTGAATGGATACATTATTATAAGTCTAAGCGCATAAAAGGCATATATAATTCAGATTAACCTTCCAAGTCAACACCAAAGCCGAACATGTTCTGCACTCAGTGATTTCAGATAGGAGTTTTGTTGAAATAGTATCAATTAAAAGAAACTTTATAGGAACATATAACAAAAAGTAGACATAAAAATTATAGATCGACTCTCATAGAATTTAGATTCATCATACTACTAAAATTTTGTGTTGATTAATGCACTATAAATTTCAATCTTGAAGTTTATTTTCATGGAAGCCACCTGAAATATTGATTTATTTTCCTTTTTTTAATTTCTACACATTGTTAATATTATAATTGTCTTTATCACATTTCCACGGTTTTCATAAAAAGTCACAATTATCATCTTCAGCTACAAAAAAATATCGGCCAATACTTTCATACCATTTTTTGTCAATATTAACCTTAATTTGTGCAAATAATATTACAAGTGGGTTTTATGGGATCTATGAGAAATATTGGATATTCGTAAGACTGAGTTATTTAAGTATGTAAGGTAAATGTTATGTCTAATTTTTTATTCAGAATAATAAAAGAGACTTTTATTTGAATAAGCTTCTTTGAAATTAACATAAGTTAAGACATCCGAAGCAAATTTCTGTTGGTTGAAACTAAACGATATACGCTCATTTTGGTTTTCTGGGATTTTTTCAATGAGTATATTATGAAGGACAAATTAATATATATTTTTGTTTCTTAACAACTTCAATTTAAATACACATCTGTATATGTATTGTTGCCACATTGAATATGAACTATTTGAGGTAAAAGTCAACATTTAATATTTCTTATGTAAATGTTTAATATTTTAGATAATAAATTAACATTGAATATGGAAACAGTTAAACAAATATTGAATTTTTATATGGGCTTATGATTGATTCTGAAAAACTTGTTACAAAAATTTACAATAAATAGAGCTTTTAGAAATTAAGTTTTTAAGTAAATTTCAAGAGTTCATTGTATTTACATTAGAGTTTTTAGGGAAAAATATTACAAATGAAAATTTTAACTATATTTATTATTGGGATAGTATTATCACTGGCACTTGCTGAAGATCCTCCACCAAAAGATCCTCCACCAAAAGATCCTCCACCAAAGGATCCTCCACCAAAAGATCCTCCACCAAAAGATCCTCCACCAAAGGATCCCCCACCAAAAGATCCTCCGCCAAAAGATCCTCCACCAAAAGATCCTCCACCAAAAGACCCTCCACCAAAAGATCCTCCTCCAAAGGAACCACCACCAGAGGATAATAAAAAACCTGAAGAAGGATCTCCTCCCGATGAAGGATCTAAACCTGCAACTACAAAGAAACCATCTAATGCATCAACTAAAAAACCTACCACTAGCAATCAGCAGTCCTTAAATCAAAAGCGTCTACAAATCAAAAAGAAACAACTGGCTATTTTGAAAAATCAAAGAGCTATAGCTAAGAAACAATTGGCCAGACAGAGAAAACAAAAAACCATAAAGAAAAATCAATTGAAAATGATTAAAAAACAAGAAAATCTTCGTAGGCGACAAGCTGCTTATATTAGGAAACAGAATAGACAATTCCGAATTCAAGAGAAAAAATGGAATAATTTGCGAAAACAAATTAGGAAAACTTTAGCTGAAAGAAGGCGATTAAATAATTTGTTGCGAAATCGACAACAAGCTAATAGAGGATAGAATTCATCAACAATTTTTTCTATTTTAAACTTCAGAAAATGTTCTTTGTAAAATTGTTCGCTTTTGTTTTAAAATTTAAACCGAAAATAAATATATTTATAAAATGTTGTTGATATTTTATTAAAAGCTTTTTGGATAACTTATTAAAGGAAATCATTTGAAATATAAAAAAGGACTTTACATATTTTATTGGTAGGATTATTATTATTTATGAGTCATGTTAATTTGTAATATAATGCTGTACTGCACTATTGAACAACCTACTCTTTTTACTACACGCAGAAGAAAATATGTTTGCGGTAACCAAACATATTTTTGGTTACTGCAAATAAAAATGAAGAATATAATGCCATAAGAACATTTCAAAGTTTAAATATTTTCTGAAGGTATTTTTAAATAATTCATAAGTGTATATTTTTATTCAATAACAAAATAATCCGAACAAACAAATTATTTATTTGACTAACAATATTTTTTAGTGGCGATAACAATAATTTTATTTACGACAACAATATAGTGACAATAACAATAAATACTTTTATTACTGCAAAGTAGCAATGCATTCAAATATTAAATTCCGTAAATAACGTTAGACAGGGTATCTAAATCGAAATGTAATTGTAATGTTATTTTACTAGAACCAAATGAAGAAAACAATTTTCGAGTTGATTTATGAGTTGAAAAGGGCTTATGTGTAGAATTTATAAAAAAATAATATTCCCTTGGTGGCCACTTTGGAGGATTATTGACTATGCCTCCGCTTGTTCTCCTACAAATCAAGTCGAAAATATCATGTATGAAGATTAAAAACATACAAAAATAATTCCAAAAAAATGAACACATTATGCGTAACGTTTTATAAAATTTTTAGATAAGGAAGTTATATGTAACTGTAGCATTAATCTCTGAAATTGTTAACACAAATTTCTGGAATTTTGGACTGTATAGAGCTTGTTTTAGAAATTATTGCAGATTTTAAAATTGTGGACAGTTTCTTACAATTTCTAATCAAGACTTAGCAAAACTGTTTAAACCTAAATTTACTGTGTCTTATATAACTATTTATTGTTTTATATACAAAATTTTTATACTAAAATTTTATAAATACATTTGTAAATGTAAATTTAATATAAATTTTTTAAATTTCAGGTTAACTTTTTGAGTTGATTTAACTATGTCCGTTTGTCCATCCATTTTTGCATGTCGCGTTGTGAGAGTTTTTAAGTCATTTTAATAAAATATGCAACAATAATGCAATTAAAATTTTATTTATTTATTTATTTATTTATTTATTTATTTATTTATTATCTCTTTTCCCAAAAAAGAAGTTTATTGAAGTTGGTCATATTCGGACCGACTCCGCTCGAATTAAAGCTATGAGCTCATGTAACTCACAGATATGAAGATAATTTTAATAACTCAATTTTTTAATAAAAAATTTTGCGTTAACCTAAATACGCTAAAATTTGCGAAAATCAGTCCACAAATTACCGGAGATCCAATACAGACCCTCTTTCGAAAATCACTTAAATGTGCTTAAGTCTCAAAAAATATTAGTAATGATAATATTTGGTATATGTTACGAAATATAAAACCAGAAAATGTCAAACTAAATATTTTGTTATGCGTCCATTATTTCTGATATAACCCCTACATCCGAAAATCACCTCTAATCGGAAAATTCACCAATATAGTGAATATTATAAAGGGTCAGCCATAAAATTTTATGCTTGCATCATAATGGTATTGACCGACTATTACACTCTTATTTGTTATGATACGCTTTCATAAAAATTAGTATAGAAAATTTATAATTAAATTCTCTAAATAACTGAAAATCAATTAACATTGAAATTTTTATAAATCGAATTTAATTATTTGTTTAATATGAAACTAGAAACATATGTCCCAAAACTAAAAGCAAATATTTTTTTTTTAAATTTGTTACTTTTTAAATATTTATTTATGAAAAAATCGTTCAACATTTTTACAATAAATAGACAAAATAAATTTAAGAATTTACAGTTGAATTTTTAATTCAGTTTTGTTAATAATACAATTTGTAACAGTTAACAAGTAAAATGAAGTTATTTACAATTTTCTTACTAAGTATTTTGTTAGTTGTAACTCTAGCAGAGGATCCTCCACCAAAAGATCCTCCACCAAAAGATCCTCCGCCAAAAGATCCACCACCAAAAGATCCTCCACCAAAAGATCCTCCACCAAAAGATCCACCACCAAAAGATCCCCCACCAAAAGATCCCCCACCAAAAGATCCACCACCAAAAGATCCACCACCAGCAGAGCCACCAAAGGATAAAAATCCTTCTCCACCAGAGCAAGGTTCTCCACCAGCAACTACTAAAAAACCCGCACAAACGACAAAGAAACCTGCTGCTGTTGCTACCAAAAAACCTAGTTCTAGCAATAGTAACAACACTTTAAAGAAAGAAAATGGAAGGAGACGACAAATTATTAGAAAACAACGCGAAGAAATTAGGAGAAGAGCAAAACTTATTAAAAAAGAATATTTGGCCAATAAGAGAAGAGAGAATTTCATTAAAAAGAAACGTGCGGAAAATATGAGAAGAGTAAAAGCAATTAAGAAGAGAAATCAAGCCAGGAAAAAGAGAACACAAGCTATTAGAAGACAAAGGAAACGTCTTCAGAAGTTACTGGCCGGTAATGCCGCTTTAAGGAGGAGACTTAACAGGGGAAGACAAGGATGAATTAACTAGATATTTTTAAAAACTAATTTTAACAATTAATTATATATTTTTTGAATTGATACAAATAAATAAGTCCACTAATTTTTTAAATATTTATTGTTTTATATTAAATCGATTTCTTAAGTCTATTTGTCCAGCTCTACTAATAAGTGAAATTAAAGGTCACACTAAAAGAAATCAATTAAAATAGAAATAATTTAACATTTTTAACTTTCATTTAAATTTTACATTGTTTCACAGTAAATATAGTTTCTTAAGAATATTCCTGATATTTAACTACTCAAGAGTAATTTTACAAATTTATCGTTGTAAAATAAATAAAAAACGTAAGAATGTTTGTGGTGTAAAATGTTCAACGTTGATTTTATTTCATGTTTTTTTCGTGTGTAATTTTACGTGGATTACTAATGAGCTAAAAATTTATTTTGGAGACAAATACAAGGAAATAATCCGGCAATTAAAATTAACAAAAGCAGAAAATAATTGTAGTCAAAATATAAAGCAATTTTTTGGTAATTTTTAAATTGGACATTAGCCATGGAGAAGTATGTACCATTTCTCGTAAAATTTTATACCAAATTTAATTTATATTTATTTTGCTGAGAATTTCTAGAGCTAAAAATCCCATTCCTGCAATACATTTCTATGGGATCTTCCAAAAATATTGGACCTAACGGAGCTAATTTTAATATGCTTCGTCCCTGGCATAAAATAATAATATATAACAATAACATGTAAACCTTGAGAACAACATGCAACCTGCAATTTTTAAAATATCTTAATGAAACTTGTTACGCGTAATTTTATTTCGTTAAATCGCTTTAAATGAAATTTTGCAAAAAATAAGTTTATGTTATTCTAATACGTTATGCTAAATTAAGGTAAATATAAATTAAATTCGATGTGAGAAATTATCGAGGTCAGATCATAATTTCTTCTAGCTCTCATATAACTCCCAAAACACAATCTTTAAAAACTCATAAATTTCACATAAATGTTCAAATCGGATCCTTCATAATGTTTCGTAGCTGCTTTATGAAACCAACAATAACATAACATAATCGAGTTGACCAACTATAACAATTTTACATGTTTCAGTTGTATTTTGTCTGCCAGAAAAAATTTGACTTGGGAGCTACAAATAAATATCGACCATTCCTCACATACCAGTTTTTGCCAATATTAACTTTAATTTGTCCAAATAATATTACAAGTGGGTTTTCAGAAAATTTGTGGACAATTATATGGAGCCTTTGTAAAATAATGGAGCACATGTCAAATTTCATTAAAATGTATTAAAAATTGTGATCTTTAGTTTGTGAAGATGTTTTACATGGACAGCCAGATGAATGGTCATGGTTAAATCAACTCAGATATTTCTGACTCGAACGGTATAGTAATATATACGTTCCGATAGAGAAAGGGAGAGGTATAATTAATAAAAACTAGAGATCGACACCTTTTAGAACTACTTTTCCATAAGACTGAGTTACTTAAGAATGAAAGATAAAAGTTATGTCTAATTTTTTATTTAGAATAATAAAAGAGACTTTTATTTGAATAAGGTTCTTTTTCTGTTGGTTGGAACTAAACTATATACGCTCATTTTGGTTTTCTGGGATTTTTCAATGAGTATATTCTGAAGGACAAATTAATACATTTTCTCATTTCTTAACAACTTCAATTTAAATACACATCTATGTATATGTATTGTTGCCACATTGAATATGAACTATTTGAGGTAAAAGTCAACATTTAATATTTCTTATGTAAATATTTAATATTTTAGATAATAAATTAACATTGAATATGGAAACAGTTAAACAAATATTGAATTTTTACATGGGCTTATGTTTGATTTTGAAAAACTTGTTACAAAAATTTACAATAAATAGAGCTTTTAGAAATTAAGTTTTTAAGTAAATTTCAAGAGTTCATTGTATTTACATTAGAGTTTTTAGGGAAAAATATTACAAATGAAAATTTTAACAATATTCATTATTGGGATAGTATTATCACTGGCACTTGCTGAAGATCCTCCACCAAAAGATCCTCCACCAAAAGATCCTCCACCAAAGGATCCTCCACCAAAAGATCCTCCACCAAAAGATCCTCCACCAAAGGATCCTCCACCAAAAGATCCTCCACCAAAAGATCCTCCGCCAAAAGATCCTCCAGCAAAAGACCCTCCACCAAAAGATCCTCCTCCAAAGGAACCACCACCAGAGGATAATAAAAAACCTGAAGAAGGATCTCCTCCCGATGAAGGATCTAAACCTGCAACTACAAAGAAACCATCTAATGCATCAACTAAAAAACCTACCACTAGCAATCAGCAGTCCTTAAATCAAAAGCGTCTACAAATCAAAAAGAAACAACTGGCTATTTTGAAAAATCAAAGAGCTATAGCTAAGAAACAATTGGCCAGACAGAGAAAACAAAAAACCATAAAGAAAAATCAATTGAAAATGATTAAAAAACAAGAAAATCTTCGTAGGCGACAAGCTGCTTATATTAGGAAACAGAATAGACAATTCCGAATTCAAGAGAAAAAATGGAATAATTTGCGAAAACAAATTAGGAAAACTTTAGCTGAAAGAAGGCGATTAAATAATTTGTTGCGAAATCGACAACAAGCTAATAGAGGATAGAGTTCATCAACAATTATTTCTATTTTAAACTTCAGGAAATGTTCTTTATAAAATTGTTCATTTTTGTTTAAAATTTAAAACGAAATTAAATATATTTATAAAATGTTGTTGATATTTTATTAAAAGCTTTTTGTAAGGTTTAATATTCTTGGTAAATGGAAAAAACTTTCAAAAAATATTTATTAAATTTAACATTGCAATAAATGTAAATATATTTATATAACATCACTGGTAGCTTAGGTTTTATGCATTTGTAATGGATTGTATTATAATGCTGTACTGTACTTTTGACAGTTCTGTACGGTAATTTATAATCGAGCTTGAACAACGTACATTTTTTACTACACGCAGAAAAAATATAACTGCGGTAACTGTATCTGCAGTAACAATATCTCAATATCGCAAATTAATATTGTCATTAATTTTAGTTAAAAAATAAAACAATAAAATTAAGAATTATGCGATAAAAATATTTCAAATATCGTTAACATATTTGCTAAAGGTATATCAAATGATAAGTATATTAAAATAAGTGTATGTTTTTTTATTCAAATACAAACTATTCGGAACAAACAAATTTGTTTAAATAATTGCAACGTTGATGTACAACCTAAATGCCTACAACTCTTTATATTTGACAGTTTAAGTTTAGACACTTGTAACTTATCCCCTTTCTTCTTGCAACTTTATTGAAGTAACACGTTCAATAGATGTCATGAATTAATGAAAAGAGCATGTAACTATTTTGATCACACTGGGGCATCTGGATTGTTTCCACGACGTATCCTATTGGAATGAACATTTTTCCAACAAAGGTTATGGGCCCAGAATTCTGGGACCTGGATTCGGTTAGATACGAAATAGAAAACGTGTTAAGATTTTAAATTGTTTTGTCTAATTAAAAAACAAGGACAAACCAATGTAACCAAAGTATATGTGAGATTTATACCCTTCAAAATGATATCTGGAGGGGAGCTTGTATGGGACCTATGAGAAGTAAAGGATCAATCTTCGTATAATTAGGAGCATTGTTTTAATAGCTTTATATTTAGGCATTTTATGAGCTTGAAACCTCATTCCGGGAGAACAAATCGAAGTGAATAATAATGTCGAGGAAATGTTTTATATTAACATATTTAAATAAAACTTAAACTATTTCTAGACCAGATTTAATGCACGTGGTTTCTAAGTTATCTCAATTCTATACGCATTCACAAAAGAAACATTTTGCAGCAAAATATGTGTTAAGATATTTAAAGAAATATCCAACAGAGAAATTTACATATACAAATAATTTAAACAATTTGGAATGTTTCACAGATTCCGACTGGAAAAGTGATAATTTTTATGGCTGGAGCTCCCATTTCATTGGAATTCAAAAAAATCTGTGGTGGCTTTAAGTATAATGGAAGCTGAATACATCGCCTTATATCAAGGGACAAAGGAAAGGGAGTATGTGAAGTCTTCTACTCGAATTCTTTGCGAAAATCAAAGTGCAGCTTTCTTGGAAAAACCCAGTACAGTCCAGAAAAGAAGTAAACATAATGACATTCGTTATCACTACATAAGGCAGAAGCGCGATGAAATGAATATCTTGACAAAAATATTATCGAAACAAAACATTTTTATTGCTGTAATATTTTAATATTGAAATTTTATTTGAAATAAAAGTTTGTTTTAATTTGTAACTGCATTGGGTTCGAGCGGGAGGTTCTTCGGTTAACCAGTTTGTGGTTAATTATTATAAATTAAGAGCAATTAATATTATTTATTAGAAATTTTGAGTTTAATCAATAAAAATCTATAAATATCATGGTTTTATTTAAATCCATTATTTTTTCTTTACATTTACAAAAATCCTTTAGTTGCTGAATATGTCTATGTTAATGATTAAAAAAAATTATGTGAAAACATACAAAAATAAAAATAAAGCTGAAAATTTATTATCTCATTGGAATAAAGGAACGTTTTTCCAGCAACATTTTTTATTGGACTAAAAATATTTTCTGCTGGATTAACAATACTTTTAGTGGCGAATTCAATAATTTTTAATAATGCAATCAAAATGCAACAAAAAAACTTTTTTTGCTGCAGTAACAATATCTCATAACAATAATATGTTGCTACTCGTTTACAATTACCGCAGATATATTTTTTCTGCGTGTAGTAAAAAATGTACGTTGTTCAAGCTCGATTATAAATTATCGTACAGAACTGTCAAAAGTACAGTACAGCATTATAATACAATCCATTACAAATGCATAAAACCTAAGCTACCAGTGATGTTATATAAATATATTTACATTTATTGCAATGTTAAATTTAATAAATATTTTTTTCCATTTACCAAGAATATTAAACCTTCCAAAAAGCTTTTAATAAAATATCAACAACATTTTATAAATATATTTATTTTCGGTTTAAATTTTAAAACAAAAATGAACAATTTTATAAAGAACATTTCCTGAAGTTTAAAATAGAAATAATTGTTGATGAACTCTATCCTCTATTAGCTTGTTGTCGATTTCGCAACAAATTATTTAATCGCCTTCTTTCAGCTAAAGTTTTCCTAATTTGTTTTCGCAAATTATTCCATTTTTTCTCTTGAATTCGGAATTGTCTATTCTGTTTCCTAATATAAGCAGCTTGTCGCCTACGAAGATTTTCTTGTTTTTTAATCATTTTCAATTGATTTTTCTTTATGGTTTTTTGTTTTCTCTGTCTGGCCAATTGTTTCTTAGCTATAGCTCTTTGATTTTTCAAAATAGCCAGTTGTTTCTTTTTGATTTGTAGACGCTTTTGATTTAAGGACTGCTGATTGCTAGTGGTAGGTTTTTTAGTTGATGCATTAGATGGTTTCTTAGTAGTTGCAGGTTTAGATCCTTCATCGGGAGGAGATCCTTCTTCAGGTTTTTTATTATCCTCTGGTGGTGGTTCCTTTGGAGGAGGGTCTTTTGGTGGAGGGTCTTTTGGTGGAGGATCTTTTGGTGGAGGATCTTTTGGCGGAGGATCTTTTGGTGGGGGATCCTTTGGTGGAGGATCTTTTGGTGGAGGATCTTTTGGTGGAGGATCCTTTGGTGGAGGATCTTTTGGTGGATGATCTTTTGGTGGAGGATCTTCAGCAAGTGCCAGTGATAATACTATCCCAATAATAAATATAGTTAAAATTTTCATTTGTAATATTTTTCCCTAAAAACTCTAATGTAAATACAATGAACTCTTGAAATTTATTAAAAAACTTAATTTCTAAAAGCTCTATTTATTGTAAATTTTTGTAACAAGTTTTTCAGAATCAATCATAAGCCCATATAAAAATTCAATATTTGTTTAACTGTTTCCATATTCAATGTTAATTTATTATCTAAAATATTAAACATTTACATAAGAAATATTAAATGTTGACTTTTACCTCAAATAGTTCATATTCAATGTGGCAACAATACATATACAGATGTGTATTTAAATTGAAGTTGTTAAGAAACGAGAAAATGTATTAATTTGTCCTTCAGAATATACTCATTGAAAAATCCCAGAAAACCAAAATGAGCGTATATAGTTTAGTTCCAACCAACAGAAAAAGAAGCTTATTCAAATAAAAGTCTCTTTTATTATTCTAAATAAAAAATTAGACATAACTTTTATCTTTCATTCTTAAGTAACTCAGTCTTATGGAAAAGTAGTTCTAAAAGGTGTCGATCTCTAGTTTTTATTAATTATACCTCTCCCTTTCTCTATCGGAACGTATATATTATTATACCGTTCGAGTCAGAATCATCTGAGTTGATTTAACCATGACCATTCATCTGGCTGTCCATGTAAAGCATCTTCACAAACTATAGATCACAATTTTTAATACATTTTAATGAAATTTGACATGTGCTCCATTATTTTACAAAGGCTCGATATAATTGTCCACAAATTTTCTGAAAACCCACTTGTAATATTATTTGGACAAATTAAAGTTAATATTGGCAAAAACTGGTATGTGAGGAATGGTCGATATTTATTTGTAGCTCCCAAGTCAAATTTTTTCTGGCAAACAAAATACAACTGAAACATGTAAAATTGTTATTGTTGGTCAACTCGATTATGTTATGTTATTGTTGGTTTCATAAAGCAGCTACGAAACATTATGAAGGATCCGATTTGAACATTTATGTGAAATTTATGAGTTTTTAAAGATTGTGTTTTGGGAGTTATATGAGAGCTAGAAGAAATTATGATCTGACCTCGATAATTTCTCACATCGAATTTAATTTATATTTACCTTAATTTAGCATAACGTATTAGAATAACATAAACTTATTTTTTGCAAAATTTCATTTAAAGCGATTTAACGAAATAAAATTACGCGTAACAAGTTTCATTAAGATATTTTAAAAATTGCAGGTTGCATGTTGTTCTCAAGGTTTACATGTTATTGTTATATATTATTATTTTAGGCCAGGGACGAAGCATATTAAAATTAGCTCCGTTAGGTCCAATATTTTTGGAAGATCCCATATAAATGTATTTTAGTTCTAGAAATTCTCAGCAAAATAGATATAAATTAAATTTGGTATAAAATTTTACGAGAAATGGTACATACTTCTCTATGGGCTAATATGTCCAAAATCTTAGTAAAAAAAATTTATACCAAAAAATTGCTTTATATTTTGACTACAATTATTTTCTGCTTTTGTCAATTTTAATTGCCGGATTATTTTCACGTAAAATTACACACAAAAAAAAAACATGAAACAAAATCAACGTTGAACATTTTACACCACAAACATTCTTACGTTTTTTATTTATTTTACAACGATAAATTTGTAAAATTACTCTTGAGTAGTTAAATATCAGGAATATTCTTAAGAAACTATATTTACTGTGAAACAATGTAAAATTTAAATGAAAGTGAAAAATGTTAAATTATTTCTATTTTAATTGATTTCTTTTAGTGTGACCTTTAATTTCACTTATTAGTAGAGCTGGACAAATAGACTTAAGAAATCGATTTAATATAAAACAATAAATATTTAAAAAATTAGTGGACTTATTTATTTGTATCAATTCAAAAAATATATAATTAATTGTTAAAATTAGTTTTTAAAAATATCTAGTTAATTCATCCTTGTCTTCCCCTGTTAAGTCTCCTCCTTAAAGCGGCATTACCGGCCAGTAACTTCTGAAGACGTTTCCTTTGTCTTCTAATAGCTTGTGTTCTCTTTTTCCTGGCTTGATTTCTCTTCTTAATTGCTTTTACTCTTCTCATATTTTCCGCACGTTTCCTTTTTATGAAATTCTCTCTTCTCTTATTGGCCAAATGTTCTTTTTTAATAAGTTTTGCTCTTCTCCTAATTTCTTCGCGTTGTTTTCTAATAATTTGTCGTCTCCTTCCATTTTCTTTCTTCAAAGTGTTGTTACTATTGCTAGAACTAGGTTTTTTGGTAGCAACAGCAGCAGGTTTCTTTGTCGTTTGTGCGGGTTTTTTAGTAGTTGCTGGTGGAGAACCTTGCTCTGGTGGAGAAGGATTTTTATCCTTTGGTGGCTCTGCTGGTGGTGGATCTTTTGGTGGTGGATCTTTTGGTGGGGGATCTTTTGGTGGGGGATCTTTTGGTGGTGGATCTTTTGGTGGAGGATCTTTTGGTGGAGGATCTTTTGGTGGTGGATCTTTTGGCGGAGGATCTTTTGGTGGAGGATCTTTTGGTGGAGGATCCTCTGCTAAAGTTACAACTAACAAAATACTTAATAAGAAAATTGTAAATAACTTCATTTTACTTGTTAACTGTTACAAATTGTATTATTAACAAAATTGAATTTAAAATTCAACTGTAAATTCTTAAATATATTTTGTCTATTTATTGTAAAAATGTTGAACGATTTTTTCATAAATAAATATTTAAAAAGTAACAAATTTTAAAAAATAAATATTTGCTTTTAGTTTTGGGACAAATGTTTCTAGTTTCATATTAAACAAATAATTGAATTCGATTTATAGTAATTTCAATGTTAATTTATAGTAATTTCAATGTTGATGAATTCGACTTAGTCGTTCGCAAAGTACATGTCGCAGTTTATTTTGCCCAAGGATGATACCGTGAAGTGAATTGGTTATGGTCGGTTAGTCAATAAGGTATCTAAATATAAAATATTTTCAACAAAATTATGCGAAAGTAAGTCATATGATATTCTTAAATTATGTGCCAAATTATACAGGAATCAGTCTACTACTATTCATAAGTCCCATACAACCACTCCACCGAATATCGCTCGTAAATTGCACATATACGTGAGTCTTGTAAAAATATTTAGTCAAACTAGGATAAAAATAAACCATTATTTTTCCAATTCCAATTAAAACCACCAGTATCATAATAATCTGTAGGTGTCGGGTATAACATAGTCGGACTTGACCGACTATAACATTATTCTTGTTTCTATTATATTACTTTTATTGTCTTTTATTTGAAGTCAGAAAATCAAACGCATCCGTGTTATTTTATATAATATTTATATCAATAACATTACCAATAAGACATTTTCTTTGTAGGATACCTTAGGAAGTAGTTTTGGATTGTTGGAGACTTCTTTTAAAAATAATCTCTTTAACGAAAACTGTATATATTAATTGTTATAGTCCCATTTCTTAGAACCTTTCATGTAATAATTTTTGTATCTTATTTTAGAAAGATGCAAGGGCGTATTTCATTTTTAAAATGGAAATGTTATTCTCAAAATAAAACTTAAAAAGTTGATTCCAATTTTAAATTTAAAATTCGATCTTTTAAATTCATGAATCCATTGACATAAATGACATAAAAAACTTTTAAACCAAAAAGTTTTGGAAAACAATTTTGTAAATATTTATTTAATGTGAAGTACAAAACAGATGTACTGAAATAAGAATGTAAATGTTTATTCATCAAAAATATTTCAATGCCAAATATTTATTTATGAAAAGTAGTACAATATTTTAGCATAAATAGACACAATTTTTTTTTAAATTAAGAGTTAAAATTTGAAATCAAATCAAGTTGGAGCAAGAAATAAGAAAATGAAGTTATTTACAATTTTTTTATTAAGTATTTTGTTAGTTGTAACTTTAGCTGAGGATCCACCACCCGATTATCCAAAAGATCCACCACCAAAGATCCACCACCAAAAGATCCACCACCAAAAGATCCACCACCAAAAGATCCACCACCAAAAGATCCACCACCAAAAGATCCACCACCAAAAGATCCACCACCAAAAGATCCACCACCAAAAGATCCACCACCAAAAGATCCACCACCAGCAGAGCCACCAAAGGATAAAAATCCTTCTCCACCAGAGCAAGGTTCTCCACCAGCAACTACTAAAAAACCCGCACAAACGACAAAGAAACCTGCTGCTGTTGCTACCAAAAACCTAGTTCTAGCAATAGTAACAACACTTTAAAGAAAGAAAATGCAAGGAGACGACAAATTATTAGAAAACAACGCGAAGAAATTAGGAGAAGAGCAAAACTTATTAAAAAAGAACATTTGGCCAATAAGAGAAGAGAGAATTTCATTAAAAAGAAACGTGCGGAAAATATGAGAAGAGTAAAGCAATTAAGAAGAGAAATCAAGCCAGGAAAAGAGAACACAAGCTATTAGAAGACAAAGGAAACGTCTTCAGAAGTTACTGGCCGGTAATGCCGCTTTAAGGAGGAGACTTAACAGAGGAAGACAAGGATGAATTAACTAGATATTTTTAAAAACATTTTAATTTTCTATGAAAATAGTTTATTAATCCCGATCCGATAGAATAAAAGGTGGGAGTCCAAAACAGGCGTGGTGAAATAATTTGTACATCGAAAATTTCAAAACAGTTATAGCGAGAAACCACATTCCAGGTGGACATTTGTCCATCAATTTTTTACAATTTTTTAATCGCATTAATACTACCACTGGTTTCTGCTAAAGACCCTTCACGGAAAGATCATTCATCAAATGATCTCCCTTCAGCGAAACCATCTCCTAATGCTTATGAAGAGCTCCTCTTAACATGATAAATTTTTTTAATTAACTTTAAAGTAGAAAAATTTCAAGCAATAAAACTTAAAGAATATTCTAAAAAAACTGTATTTACTGCGAAACAATATTAAATTAACATTTTTTATCAAGAATGAATCATTTATGACTTTACTGGACCAATTAAAATTCTGAGTCAGCTTAGCTATTTGCACCAATATTCGTTTTTAAACCTCACGTAAGCAAACTAATTGTTCGAGGTAAATGGATTTAGGTCAGATTATTCCTAAATATGTTAAGACCACCTTTCCTATTTAAAATTGATTTTTAAGCTACAAACCTATTAGAGAAAAATTTATGAAATTTAATTTTAGATAAAAATTCGTGATGAAAAAGTAAAAAAAGTTTTCTTTAAAATTAAATAAATCATTGTTGAATTAAGTATTTATATAATTATTCAAAAATAGTATTTAAATTTAAACAGTCATTTTTTTCCGAATAACAGAAAATATTCCATTATTTGATTTCAAAATATGGAATTGTTAACAAAATCAAATAAGAATGATGTACATTTGGCTGTACCGAATCTTCAATTCTCTCCACAAAAAATGCACCCGACAAGCAGACATAGCTAAATCGATTCAGATTTTTAATTAATGCTATAATATATAGATACATTATGGGGTTTGAGATGATTCTCCAGGCATTACTCACTACCACTTGTGGTGGTAGAGTCAATACAAATTAAATATTGATCGTATTTAAGTTAAAAAAATCAACCAAAATGTGATCAGGGTTGTTATTAATTTCCACATAATTTTATTATTAAATATTCAATAATCGGATTTTATTTCAAAAACTTGTTTTTATTTATTAATTAAATTTTTAAAATTCGAACATACATACAAATTCGTATAGTTTTTTTTTATTTATTTCTATGTTTTAAAACTATCACAGTTAATATTTAATTTAAATATAATAAACTTAATTAAAATATTTACATAACTTATGATAAACTAATAAAATTAATTACTGTGCGTGGCACAGAATACACTTACACATATATAAATACTCCTCCTATATTTTAAGTCCATGTTTTTTCCAATGCTCATGTCCATTTTTGGTTGATTTATATTATGAAAGCAAAAATCCAATCTAAGAATTTTGCTACATCAGTATAAATCACATATTGATTTATGCTACAGCTGCGTGAGGATCTTGAGTCGCTGTCTTGGGATGTTTGCGTAGGTAATGAACCCGATACGATACCTCTTAACATCCAATGATTATTTTTAAATATCATTAAACCCGCTCCTGAATCACCGGTACAAGGTCCTTGATGTAATTGATGTTCTCCTCCAACACCACCTTTTGGTGTTGTTGTGGCTTGAGGATCTTGTTGCAACATAATGCCCGCACAAAAAGTACGGTTCGAGGAGAGACTACGATATTTAGGATTTGACTGAAAGCAAACATCGTCAGATACTATAGGAGCACTGACAATTTTGGGTACTGTACTGGCACTTGAAGTTTGTTTAGTAGCATTTAAGCCACCCAAACTCCAACCCACTACAATCCCATGCTCTCCCTCAATATATTGTTTTTTGGTAGAACCAGACCAAATACAAGCGGGACGTATAAAGGTATTAAAACTAAAATCATATGTGAATTGAAAGTTAATAATTTTTCTATTTAAATTTTAAGTTTTTTTTTTAAATACTTACCGAACTTCATTTTTCAGAATCACAATCGCTATATCAGCATCATAGGAATTTAAATGTTGATTATAATCGGGATGTATAAATATGTCATCCACTGGAGCCGCTAGTGATCCCTCTTCATTCCAATTTTTCAAATTATGACGTCCTAAAAACACTAGAACTTCATTGGCCGTATAACGTTTTTTAAACAACTGAAAACAGTGAGCTGCGCTAATCACAACGCGTGACGAGACCAATGTACCACCACATTGATACGCCAGTGAAGTTAAATTATTAACATAAACTGCTGCCATCCAGGGCCAGGCACCTCTAGTAATCGAGGGTAATTCATTAATAGTCATTGAACCTCCTGCAGAGGCTGTATCATCTAATGAAAAATCTGAATTAAAATCAGTATCACTGGTTACCAAAGGCGGAGCATCTCCATTATCCTCATCACTGCGGGCATTTTCATTATCTCCTCCTCTAGTTTGAAAATTTTCCACATTAGATAAAATTCTACCACCCATCGGGATTTCATCATTTTGTCGCGTCAAAAATGTTGACATCAATAAGGAGTCAACTCTATCCGTTGGTTTCTTAAATTTTCTGCTAAAGGTAGATGACGAAACCATTGAGGAGAAGAGGATGTCGATTGTTTTAAGGCATGTAAAACTTGAAAACGTATACGGTCATCAATGGTGCCACAAATATCCTTTGAAAGTCGTATGGGATTTCTAAAGAAATTTACATAGAGAAAAATTATAAGAAAATGAAAATAAATAACAAAAAAAAAAGAAAAGAAAAAATAAGGAAATCATTTTTCAAATACTTTAGTAACATTGATTTGAAATGTCTGTATCGCAACAGAGTTGGAAAATATGAATTACAACATAAACGATGGATGGAATACAAATTTATATTTATACATTTACAGGGCTTAAGTCTGTCAACAATTTCAAAATACGTCAATATGAATAACTTTACTTTTAGAGTTCCGGAGGCTTCCTCTTCCAATGTCCAATAAAACTGTTATTTGGGAAAGTAATTAAGAATCTCAATTTTCTCATAGTAAATAGTTTTTAAAATATTCTACAATTATATAATTTGTATTGGGACTACCTCGCCCCATAACCATATCTTTTCAACATTTTGTTCAGTAAAGCAGTTTCTTGAGAAAGTGATTGGATCCGAATTTCAATAAAAAAAATTCAATTACCATTATAAGTAATTTTAATTATATTCCTTTTTTCAAGAAAAAAAGCATTACTTTCGACGTTGGACATTAAAATTGCGGAAAAATCAAATTACTGCAATTCTCAAGTTCAACTCCTTTTTAAAAAATCTGTTGTAATTGAACAAGTTCTATAGAAATTCCATGTAATTAAACTTAAAGCTCAATTGTCTAAACTCAATTACCACTACATGTAATTGAAATGAAATAAGGTCCTTCCAATACAATGAATACTTTCCAACTCTTTTATAATACCTCAAGTCTTGTCTTTCCATTTATTAACATTGGACAATGGTATGTTTTTGTAAGTCTATACGTACGTATATCAATTTGAAAATATGTAAATTCCAAGTTTCTGTATTGAAGATTTGAACTTACTTTTCCATATTGGTTAAAGACAAATGTTTTGTACCAAATGCAATATTTGTTGGTAGCATTGGTGATTCCTTCATGCCTGTTGTTATAGGTAATGCTGATATGGATGCTGAATGTCCACCGCCCAGAACCCCCATCGTAGAAGCTGCAGCTGGAGATAACGATGAGGCTGCTGCTGATGGTAACGATGAGGATGATGATGTTTGTATGGGTGGTGGAATTTCATCGGGTAAAAATGTAAACTTTCTAGTATGTTCCAATTGTATTTGTGTCACAAAGATACTATGATCTGTTTTCATAGATAATGTTTGTCACATTCAAATACATACACAAGCATACAATCATATACAAAAACAACATGTTGCATGAATGGTATATTGATGGATGGATGATGTTTGTTTGTATGTTTATGTGTGCGATTGTTTGGTATATTCAATGTTATTTGGTTGTGTTTTTGATGGATGCATCATATCAAGACATCACCAATAGTTATTGTATTTTGTGATGGGTTGCAAGTACACACAGTGTCAAGTAATATAGTCACACCAGCCATTTTTATACACACATACACATGTGCACAACAAAATAACAACCGTATCCAGGGCAAAGGGATAATGAAAGGAAAAAAGGAAGAAGAGGTAAAATTTATATTTAATATTTTCTTTTATATAAATTTAAATTAATTTGTTAAGATTTTATTTTTTGTCTTTTTCTTATTTTTACATTTAATACTTTACCTGCAGCTCCAAGACAAACAACTTGATTATTCGTTGTGATTTGCAACAATTTGGGTGGAAAGTGATTTTTCGGAAATTTAACTTTATACAACACCGGTGTGTCACTAAAAAATTGTCCACGTGTTAGTAATTGAATTTCGCCCAAATAATTCTGTTTTGTTGAAAATTTCGGAAGAGTGTTCAAAATAAACAGGATACGAAAAAAGGGATAAAATAAATAAATTACAATCAAAATATTATATTAATAATCATGTTATCGTAAGTATAATTTAATATTATTTGGAATAGTATTTTAAGGACAAATAAAAATTGTTAAAAAATATTTTTATTTACTAGAAGTAAATAAAATTGTGTCTATTAAAGACATTTTATAAAAATATTATTATAGTAAAAAATTAAAAATGAGCTTAAAGTAATGATAATACACCATATTATAAGTTAGGGAATAACGATTTACGATTTATTTGATTCTAAGATCATGCTGAAGAGGCCGTTAAAAAATTGATACTGTTAATTTTGTGATAAAAAGTTGAAATAAAGTTTGATATTTTAATTTTCAGTTATATAAGCTGATATCATAAAAGAAACCTAACGCAGGACTGAAGACTAAATGCTGAAGTCTATAAATCAGAAAACAATTGTATATATCCGGAGCAATTAATTACCCAAATATGATTTTCTATTAACTTCAAACATCATTAATTCAAATTTCCTTATCAAGGTATTAGAATTACAATTGGGATTTTATCCCAGAATTTCGAAACATAAGAACTTCGCTTTGAAACACCTTAATGATTACTTATCCTTAAAAATGTACCATTCCAATTTATATAGTTAAATTATAATTTACTTCTTAATAATACAATTATATTCCTACTTACCGTTGTTGGTTTACCCCTCATTGAAAGCGTAACACGCAAATGTAGAGCTTGACCAAAATCTGGATTACGTACCGATAATAAGCCAAACCATTCGGCACCATCGAAACGATATTGAAACATTTTGGGACAAGGACTTATGGGTATACCTTGAGTAAATATTTTATTTATATGTTCGAATATGATAAGCATGATGGTTGTTGTAATGTGTAAATGCATCATTTCACTTTTATTTGTAAACCTTTTTTTAAATTTCACTTTTTTCCACTATTATTTCGCTTTGTTTATTTTGTTATATTTTCTTTTCTAACTCGTTTACTTTTTATTTGTTTTGATATTTTTTCTTTTATTTTATTTTTTATTTTTTTGTTAAATGCACTCGGAACGCAATGCAACTCAATTGCGAGAGCGTTCAAAAACAACTGATTTTATTATGACATTTAACATTGAGAATGTCAAATGTAACAGAATATTTGTTTAGGTAAATGGATTAAAACAAATAGAATAGGAGACACATAAAAATCCGCTAAAAATTTCGGGATCATTAAAAGCAACAACAAAAACAACATCACAAACAAGAACATAAAATGATGAAATTGAACCTTGTGAATGAAATACCAGCAATTGTAACGAAGCGGATTAAAAAATTGGGAAAATCCCTTAAGTAAATGCGAATAGGTAGAGTAATAGGTAGAATAATTATAGAAGAGAAGAAAAATCTAAGTTAAAACATTATTATTTAAGTACCAGGTGTTAAATATTTACTATTTAAACGGAGATCATAAATAAATCATAAACTAATTAAGAGTTCTTTTCTTTTTTGGGCAAAATGCACAAAAGAAATCGTAATTAGTAGTAAATTGTAATAAAACTAAATTTTTGAAACCAACAGGTACTAAATGCGAGATATTACAAAGAAAAAATAAATATTTCAAATATGTTATATGAATATTTCTCCTAACTCATATTATAGCGTTATTGGAAAGTTGACGTCTAATAGCGCCTGCGCTGAAATCATGGAATATCCCCTTTTTTCGGTTTACAGCGAATTTATTCAATACGTAAATATTAATTTAAAGAACTTTGTTGTTATTACTTTTAATTGTTGCATGCAACAAGTTGTAACCTGTTGTATTGTTAATATATTTTCGTACAAGAAAAATGTTATAGCTCGACTATGTAATACTCTACACCACAATGTTAGCTATAAATAGAAGCTACAAATATTTAATAAACGACTCTCGGATAATTTTATTTTCTGATTTATTCTTAAGTGTTTTATTGTGTAACTAACATTTATGAGAAATTAAGGAGTTTTAAAATTTAAAAAAAGTTATTATGAACTGACTCTTGTATAATTTAGATCATGCTTTTTAAATTATATTATATCTTAATGCAAAGTCAATGTATATGTGAGATTTATGCCGTACCTATGAAAAGTAATGTACTGACCCTTTTATAATGTTGCACATCAATTTAGAATAGCACAAAATTAATTTATGTTGAATTCCGTTAAAATCCCTTTATAGTTAGGACATTTATGACCTTAAAATGCCATTTCTATGGAAGCTACCTGAAATATTGGACCGAATCGAAATCGACTGAGAAAATGATCCTGAGCCGAACGGTATACTTACAAGTTGATGTAACACCACTTTTTTCTGTATGTTACAAACATCAGCATTAATCCATAAAACCACAAACATCTACGGTGGTGTAGGGTATACAAATTTTATCTATTTCGCTACTTTTTTAATATTTAATTTAAAACTTACAACAACAATTATGTTGGCTAATTTTCTCTACCTTAATTTTTATTCCTTTTTTTTGGCACATTTAAATACAAAATATTTTCAGTTTTTGGCTGTTGCTTTCAGCTGTTAATGTTGTTTCGTGAAAAAAACCAGTAAAATATGATCCACATTAAAAGATAACACATACATATAGTAAGTTTCTTTATGGTTGTAATATTGTAAGTAAATATATTTTTATACAGTCCACTGCCACAAGTGGATGAAAAGGGTATTTTAAATTTGTCATTTCGTGTGTAACATCAAGAAGAAATCATCTAAGATCACAAAATATGTATATATTCTATCAAATCAAAAACTGAGTCGATTTGTTTATGTCGGAACATTCTTACTTCCATAATAAAGATTCGAATGTAGCTTGGATGTTTGGCATTTTCAGTAGATTAAATGATGTAGACCAAAAGAAATTTCCAATTAAATTTATTGAAATTAAGAATTTTTTTGTATTTTATTGAAAAACATCAAATTAGGATAAATAAAAAATTATATACCCAAACTCATTGTGTCATACCGGTCGCAATTTTCGAGATAATTTTCAGAAAGTATTCACCTTTATTCTGATATAGAAATAAACTTTAACTAGATTATGTTGGCACCATTAAATTATTTAATTCTTTAATTTCTACCACAACTTTGTTTATTCGCATTGTGATTTTGCATTGATAACAATAGTTGTTATCTCCACTAAAAATATTTTTATTCGACTAAAATGTTTGTTTATTTGCATTGATGATAATAGTTTTTGCTATCGACACTAAAAGAATTGTTATCCCAACTAAAAATATTGTTACTACAATAAAATATTTGTTTAGTCACTTTATAAAAAAAACAATAATTATTGCTATTACCACCAATAGTATTATTATCGCCACTATTAATATTGTTATTCCCATAAAATTATTGTTAGTTCAATAAACAAAATTGTTTTCAAATAAAATTGATTCAACAATTTACATATTGCGACGAACATCTTGGGAAAATTACTTTTCTCAGAGTGTAATTTTATTGAAATTAATTTGATTTAAAAGTCTTAGCTGCAGCATATTTAGATCGATCGAAACAAATAAAAATAAATAAGCGCTATAAGGCGAATCAACCAAACATTTTATGTCATTTTATAATTTTTTTGTTTGATTGATGTACCCATTTTTCATCACCAGTAACGATCTATACCGAAAATTAGCTCTGTTTAGAATGCAATGACTATTCAAATTTTCTGTGCTTTAATTTATATGTAACTCGTTGCCTCTGAATGTATCTCGATAGTTTCAAATACCAAGTTGTTTTTTAAGGTTTTGCAAGAATTGCCGATTTTTTATTTTTGCAGAAAAGTAGTTATACTCTTTTTGAGCCATAAAATATTTTTCTTAAGTAACCTGTGCCGACCTATTTTTCATAACACTTAATATTTTTCGCTTAGTTTGGCTTAGATGGTAATGGATGGAACTAAAGATGCGACGCTGCCAATTAAAGCATACTTATTGTTATTAGTGGAATTCTTTAATACTTTTTTGGTTTTATGTATTTTAACACTTAATAAAAAAGTTTTTCATGTTTTGCCTTTTTTTGTACCCTAAAAATATTATTTTTATTATATGATGATGTAAGATTTTCTTAATATTTTCTTCCTTCATTCACCTTAAAGAATTTTGTTTTATTATATTTTAGTTTTTTTTTTACTCTATACCGCTATAGGTGTTGGGGGTATTATGCGTTTGTCAAGATGTTTGTAACAGGCAGAAAAAAAGTCCCACAACCACTTTTAAGTAAAACCGTTCGACTCAGAATCACTTTCTAAGTCGATTTAAAATTTGTTAGCAAAGTACATGTCAGAGGTTTGTAGATATCTTAATTAATTTTGGAACTTACTATTATTTTGCCCTTAGGATAATGCCTATTGAAATTGGTTACGATGGTTATTATTTTATATAGACTCAATACGAATGTTCCTCCGAATGGGATTTTGAGTCCATAAAATTCTTAAATATAAAACGATTTTATCCAAATTTTGCGGGTATAAATCTTATATTCTGAAACGATGTACTAACTTATGTGATCCATTACTTCTTATAGGTCACACACAAACCTTTTAGTCTTTTAAATATCACTTTGAAAGGCATTAATTTCACATATTCGATGCAAAATTGGTCAAATTAATATAAATATACTCTAAAATCGATTATCAAATTATACGAGGGTCGGTCCATCATTGCTTCTAGCTTCAATATGACCCCTCAGAAAAAATCATTTTCAAACGCATACATTTCACATAAATATTATTACAGACTTAATCATAAAGCAAAAATGCAAATTATACGAGGGTCGTTTATATATTTACAACCAACAATGTGGTATAGGTTATGAAATAGTCAGGCTTGACAGACAATAACATTTTTACTTGCTTTTTTTTTTTTGCTTTAAAATTTTATATCATAACAAGTTGTAAGTATAATTTTATAAATATTGTAGTTTTTTTATTTCTACATCTCATACCCTGAAGACATCTTTTACTCTTCTCTAAAGTTGTGTTTTTTTTTTATCAAGTTCTTTAACTTTATACTACCATAACGACAGGAGCAACAACAACAACAACAATATAAAAATAGTTATTTTTCTATAATAAAATTTTTTTAGTACAATAAAAAGTATGTGTATGTATGTTGGTGTAAATGTTTGTGTGTGTGTGTGGGTTGTTGCATATACATGTATTTATTTGTTTACCTCTTAAGGCAAGCAACACAACACATATGTTGCAATATTGTAAACATTAGTAAAAAAATTTTTAACAACTTTCTTGCTATTATGTATTATAGTTGTTGCTTAATCTCCGTTTTTTATTCTTCTCTTCTCATCTCAAAGAATACATATTATAATAAGAAAAAACTGTATTTTGTAAATAATATTTTGGATTTTTTTAAACACATTTATACATCCTTAACCCTTTATGGGTGGGTTTAAAAGATTATCTTTAATGGAATAAATGTAAAACTTTTAAATACTAAAAATTGTAAGAAATAAGAACATTTCGAAACATTTCTTTATATGGGCAATATTACCGATTCTCGCTGAAGTCATTTATTTGGATCTGATTATAAACAAGAAAAAATGTTATATTCGGTTATGCCGAATCTTCAATACCCTCCACCACAATGAGTGTAGAGAAATACGTTATTTATCACACAAATACATACACTCACAGACGTATAATATTATATACAAGCTTCTTTAAAATATAACTCGGAGCATTTATAACTTTTATATAACTTTTTTTCTAATAATTGGTTTGTCGATTTATAAATGACAATTTAAAGAACAAATTTTGCTTGAATATAGAGGATGCCTCAGATATCTGTCTATATCTTTTAATATACAAAACAAATTTTGCTGATAGGAAACTTCTCAGGACTATAACAAATACTCAGGCTGAATTACATTGAGCTCTGTCAATTATTTCAGCTGTGAGTGTGCCAACAACAGACAGACGGACAAGAATTTATGTACATTATGGGGTTTTAGGTTGTTCCTTTGTAGCATTACACACGGAATGACAAACTTAATATACCCTCATTACCACTTGTGCTGGTGGAGGGTAGAAAAAATGACGATATGTGGTTAAAACAAGCGTTCATTTAAAAAAAGTTGAATTTTGGTCAAATTCATAAAACTTTAAATATGGAAAACCTTTATCGAATCGGTATTTCCTCATTAAAGAACCCACCAAATGAAAAACTAAGAGTAATTTGTCATCACTTTTTAAGTTTTGAAAGATTTAAAAAATGTTTCTCGAGTGCAAAACTAAGATTCACTTGTGATCACTTTCGAAAAGATTTAAAAATTGTATAAAATTGCTAATATCGTTTTTGGTAATTTTTTAAAAGGTTTTAAAAATTTTATAAACTCCACGCAAAAAAAAAAAAGAAAAAACGTTTTTTTGACGTATTAAACAAATATGTAAATAAAAAATTCAAAAATAAGTTTTATTTGTGATCACCTTTTTAATTAAATAAAAATTTTGACAAAATTCCAATTGAAATGAAAATATTGAAAGGTGTTCTAAAAATAAAAAAATCAATTAAAAAAACATTTATTTAAAAGTTTCAATTGAAAATAAAAATAAAAAAAATAATTTTAAATAAAAATTTTGGGAAAATTAAAATTAAAAAAAAAATCCATTAAAAAAATGTCTCACAAAAGGTTAATATCTTTTAGCAAATTTATACACTAGATATCAATTTAAAATAATTTAAAAGTTTAAACTAAATTATAACTTTTTATTTTGCAACTATAGTTACACACATTCGCACAAAATATAAATTAAATTTTTCTTTAAATTATATTTTCGACATTTCTATGTAACGTAGATGATTATTAAATATTTTTTTATTTTTATTTGTATCTTTTTTATTTATAATTTCTTTTTCTATTCTTTTTATTTGTTTTTACTTTGTTGTCTTTGTTTAGGTTGTTACTGCCGCAGTTGTTGTTGTTTTTATACCTGTATCTTTTATTTCATATTATTTAGGCGTAAACGTCATTAATATTCATGTCCACAAAGAGAAACAATTTATTCTTGGTGAAACATGAAAAAATTGTCAACAAAACATAATAAAAACATAAAAAAAATATTATAGTTGATTAAGCCCGACATTGTAATTCCCTACATCACAGCTGCGAAATAATTATGAACAAGTCTTGTATAATTTGCTTTTCTGAAGTACATTAATGTGGTATTAAATTGTATGTAAAATCTATCCGTCTGGGAAGGATTTTTTCTGAGGAGTTATATCAGAGCTAGAAGAAATTATGGACAGAGCTTTGTATAATTTCGAACATCGATTTTGAATGATATTAATCGTAATTTGGCCGGTTGTTATAACAACACTTACGTGTATGTGAGATTTATGCCCTTTAAAGGGATATTTTGCATGGGATTTATCATAAGTAATTGACCAACTGTAGTATAATTTGACACATCTATTTAGAATAACATAAGACTTATTTATGTTGAATTTCGTTGAAATAGATTTATATTTAGGAATTTTATGACCTTAAACCTCATTTCGGGAGGACGTTTATTTTGGAGCTACCTGAAATATTAAATCGAATATGACCATTTTCAATAGGCTTTGTCCTTAACCAAAAAAAAAACATGTAATAAATTTCATCAATATATCTCAAAAAGTGCGATCAGTAGAGTGTTACATGAACAGCCAGCCGGACAGGCAAGCAAACGGACATCGTTAAAATGACTCTGAAAGTTTTCTGTATGTTACAAACATCATCACAAACGCATAATACTCTAACCACCTACGGTGGTGTAGAATATAAAACAAATGTTGTTTTTGTTAAGCCTGATATTTTTGTTGTTGTTATTATTAGTAGAATTTTAAAATAAATTCACAGAGCATAATAAAAAATATAAAAAGTGTTGCATACTTTAAGTTGTTTATAAGAATAGGAAAAAAACATTTATTAGTTACAAATTTGATCAAATGGACAAAAAGAATTAAATTGATTTTTATTTTAATGAAAGTAAATATTTTTGAATATATAAAAATGTGTTTTTTTAATTAGAAAAAGGTTTTTATTTTCCATTCTAATTGATTAAAAAATTGTTTTTTTAGTTAAAATAGATTTTTTATATAAATATTTTATGTTATAAAAAATGTTGTAATTAATAAAATCAGAGATGGTAAACAACGAATTGATAGAGATCAGTGTGTTTGACAATAACAACACACATTTCACAATACAAATGTTAAAACAAAAAATAAATGTTATATAAACAACTATATGTATGTAGTAGCCGGTGAAACCCGACTATGAAATACCCTCCGGTATGATGAGACTCTAAAAGTTATGGACAGACCCTCGTAGAAATTAAATTTATACACAAATCATAAATTTTATGTATAAAACTATAGATCGATTCTCGGAAAGTTAAGTTTAATGTTTTCTGGTTGTATAAAACTTAAGCATAAAATTTTATATCATCATATTTATGAGTTTCATGAGTTTAAAACGTTTGAAATATTGGACAGAATATGATCAACTTCAATAGACTTTGTCCCATGGTAAAAATAATAATATGAACCAAAGTATATAAAAATATCTTTAATATATAAACTATAAGAGATGAGAAGAGATTTTTTGTTTTTTTTTTCTGGCAGTATTTACTGATATAAACATCTTAAAATAAAGAATTTAGATCGTTGTAAATATTTTTGAAGCACGGGCTGTACAAGTTAAGGACCTTATGGAGCGGCTACCTTAAAACTTAAACTCGCCAAAAGCTTGGCTATATCTCAGGAAGCAATAAGAATCAATCAGTATTCTTGAAAAGAGATAGGATTATGTTTTGAATCACTTTGTGAGTCGATTTAGCGATGTATGTTCGTCTGTCTATTAAATTTTTGAGATATTTTGATGGATTTTGAAATATTATCGTTATTATTATTATTATTATTATTATTATTATTATTATTATTATTATTATTATTATTATTGTTGTTATTATTATTATTATTATTATTATTATTATTATTATTATTATTATTATTATTATTATTATTATTATTATTATTATTATTATGAGGTTTTTAACTCACGACAGTCATTTGTTATTCGTAACTATCATTTTACCTAGTCGAGCTTTAACAACTATAGTATTCTTACTCGTTAATCCATAACAAATATTAATCAGTCAAAACACCTCAGATCCATACCACCTACGGGGAAAGGGTACAAAAACTAACTGCAATTTTAATAAGTAAAAATTTTTGCTGACATTATTGTGACGTCCCAGCGATAGCTTTTCCTCACATAATACCACTAGAAGAGCAGATTCTTAATTTGTATTAGCAGATCAAATATAAAATATTGTAGTATTATAAATTTAGAAGTTTAGTGAAGATATTATGGAGGGAAATCGTAGAGACTTAAAATAAGTCACTGACAAAACTTGATTTCCATTAGCAGATTATTAATCTTTGACCAACTTTGAAGAATGCTTCTAGCCAGTGTACTGCTGACACATTGAAGTGGAATTTCTTACTCGATATAGCGTAACCTATGGGATACCAAAATGTTGCTGAAAATAAAATGGTTCTCGTTTGTTAGGATTTTTATAAAAAAAACAACTACACTGTTTGGATGTAATATAACACCAGCATTTTCAAACATTTATAAAATATTTTAACAATTTATTTTTCTTTATAAATTTCTTTTTATAAATTAAAATTTTTAGAATTGAACTATTATTTCGAATTAGGACCATTTAAGGTTCTAACAATTATTAATGAAATTTGAAAAGAATTATTGTATACAATTTATAACAAACATCAGCCCACATATATACATTAATATAACCAAATAACCACATTTAAAGATGAAACAAAATCAATGAATTTTTTTTTTCAAACTTTAAATAACCTCGAAAATGGTCTAGAAATTGACGAAAAAAAACAACTTATTTCGCAAAAAGTTGAAAAAGGAAAAAATACCTAAAACAAACGTCATTTTATTTTAGCCATACCCTCCCTCACATCTTCACTTTGTGTTGGTCTTTAATACTTGTAAAAGAAATATAATTTTAACACGTTCCAGAATTGTAAACATTAGAAGGGAAAAATAAATTTAAATTTGTTAACACAATTTTTATTGCTATTTCCGCATTGAACTGTAATTTCTACTCTCACCGTAACGAAACAACCTGTAAAAAAGGGAAAAAGGACACAACAACACTTTAGGATTTTCTTTTATTAATTTTACAAAAACACAAAGTAAAAATGTCTATAAATACCTAAATAAAATCCCAACAAATAATAATAAAGTTTAAAGTTACTTCTTTTACACTCACGTCTTCCATAATGATCTATGGCTCCCAAAAGTTCCACACGTAACCAAAAATAAGAAATCAATGAAAAGCCAACCAATAACATTAATTTTTCATGTAATTTCAATGGATTAAATCCAATTTATTAACGAAATAAAAACTTAAATGTTTAAACAAAAACTGTAATTCGCCAATTTTAGTATGTTAATAAAAGAATTTAATTTAATTTTACACATCCTGAAATAATGTTAAAAATAAGTTTAAACATATTCTATAAATAACATTTTCTTCAAAGCGCAGTTAGTTAGTTTAACCGCTCAGCCACAAAAAACGTACTTATAGAATCAGTAACTAAAATAGTTTACGTTAATGTAGTTGTCAGTGTTGGTGTGGTAGGAAAAGGATTTCCGGTGGCTAAATGGGATTTTCGATGGAAAAAGTATATGTGTATGTATATACTTCAGAGCATAACTTTGCATTTATATTTTAAAATTGTAATTGTAAATTTTAAATTCTACATCAGTAAGATTGTGTGTGTGTATTAGAATAAAGTGTAAAACTGTATTTATTATAAATATTTTCAAGAAGGGTGACACGTTCAAAAAATATGACGATATTTATTTTGATTTACTTAGTATTAATTTTCCATTTAAAAATCTTTATATATTTTCGACATAATAACAATTTTATAAAATTTTTATAAATTTTTGAAAAGCGTTTGTAGGGTTATTTAGCGAGATAATGACGATTTGATAAAATTTTTAAAATTTTTAAAATTTCGGAAAAGTGATCTCAAATGAAGCTTAGATTTGCATTTGGAGGCTTATTTAGATAATGACGATTTTATAAAATTTTTCAAATTTCAGAAAAGTGATCTCAAATGAAGCCTAGATTTGTGTTTGGAGGCTTATTTAGAGAGATAATGACGATTTTATAAAATTTTTCAAATTTCGAAAAGTGATCTCAAATGAAGCTTAGATTTGCATTTGGAGGCTTATTTAGCGAGAAAATCACGATTTTAAAAAATTTTTCAAATTTCGAAAAGTGATCTCAAATGAAGCTTAGATTTGCATTTGGAGGCTTATTTAGCGAGAAAATCACGATTTCATAAAAATTTTCAAATTTCGAAAAGTGATGTCAAATGAAGCTTAGATTTGCATTTGAAGGCTTATTTAGCGAGAAAATCACGATTTTATAAAATTTTTCAAATTTCGAAAAGTGATCTCAAATGAAGCTTAGATTTGCATTTGGAGGCTTATTTAGCGAGAAAATCACGATTTCATAAAAATTTTCAAATTTCGAAAAGTGATCTCAAATGAAGCTTAGATTTGCATTTGGAGGCTTATTTAGCGAGAAAATCACGATTTCATAAAAATTTTCAAATTTCGAAAAGTGATGTCCAATGAAGCTTAGATTCGCATTTGAAGGCTTATTTACCAAGATAATGACGATTTTATAAAGTTTTTCAAATTTCGAAAAGTGATCTCAAATTAAGCTTAGGTTTGCATTTGGAGGCTTATTTAGCGAGATAATGACTATTTTATAAAATTTTTCAAATTTCGAAAAGTGATCTCACATGAAGCCTAGATTTGCATTTGGAGGCTTATTTAGCGAGAAAATCACGATTTTATAAAATTTTTCAAATTTCGAAAAGTGATCTCAAATGAAGCTTAAATTTGCATTTGGAGGCTTATTTAGCGAGAAAATCACGATTTTATAAAATTTTTCAAATTTCGAAAAGTGATCTCAAATGAAGCTTAAATTTGCATTTGGAGGCTTATTTACCAAGATAATGACGATTTTATAAAATTTTTCAAATTTCGAAAAGTGATCTGAAATGAAGCTTAGATTTGCATTTGGAGGCTTATTTGGCGAGAAAATCACGATTTTATAAAAATTTTTCAAATTTCGAAAAGTGATCTCAAATGAAGCTTAGATTCGCATTTGAAGGCTTATTTACCAAGATAATGACGATTTTATAAAGTTTTTTCAAATTTCGATAAGTGATCTCAAATTAAGCTTAGGTTTGCATTTGGAGGCTTATTTAGCGAGATAATGACTATTTTATAAAATTTTTCAAATTTCGAAAAGTGATGTCAAATGAAGCTTAGATTTTCATTTGGAGGCTTATTTAGCGAAAAAATTCACGATTTTATAATTTTTTTTTAAATTTCGAAAAGTGATCTCAAATGAAGCTTAGAATTCGGAAAAAGTGATCTCAAATGAAGCTTAGATTTGCATTTGGAGGCTTATTTAGCGAGAAAATCACGATTTTATAAAATTTTTCAAATTTCGAAAAAGTGATCTCAAATGAAGCTTAAATTTGCATTTGGAGGCTTATTTAGCGAGAAAATCACGATTTTATAAAATTTTTCAAATTTCGAAAAGTGATCTCAAATGAAGCTTAAATTTGCATTTGGAGGCTTATTTACCAAGATAATGACGATTTTATAAAATTTTTCAAATTTCGAAAAGTGATCTGAAATGAAGCTTAGATTTGCATTTGGAGGCTTATTTGGCGAGAAAATCACGATTTTATAAAAATTTTCAAATTTCGAAAAGTGATGTCCAATGAAGCTTAGATTCGCATTTGAAGGCTTATTTACCAAGATAATGACGATTTATAAAGTTTTTCAAATTTCGATAAGTGATCTCAAATTAAGCTTAGGTTTGCATTTGGAGGCTTATTTAGCGAGATAATGACTATTTTATAAAATTTTTCAAATTTCGAAAAGTGATGTCAAATGAAGCTTAGATTTTCATTTGGAGGCTTATTTAGCGAAAAAATTCACGATTTTATAATTTTTTTTTAAATTTCGAAAAGTGATCTCAAATGAAGCTTAGAATTCGGAAAAGTGATCTCAAATGAAGCTTAGATTTGCATTTGGAGGCTTATTTAGCGAGAAAATCACGATTTTATAAAATTTTTCAAATTTCGGAAAAGTGATCTCAAATGAAGCTTAGATTTGCATTTGGAGGCTTATTTAGCGAGAAAATCACGATTTTATAAAATTTTTCAAATTTCGAAAAGTGATCTCAATTGAAGCTTAGATTTGCATTTGGAGGCTTATTTAGCGAGAAAATCACGATTTTATAAAATTTTTCAAATTTCGAAAAGTGATGTCAAATGAAGCTTAGATTTGTATTTGGAGGCTTATTTAGCGAGAAAATCACGATTTTATAAAATTTTTTCAAATTTCGAAAAGTGATCTCAAATGAAGCTTAGATTTGCATTTTCGAAAAGTGATTTGTCAAATTTCGAAAAGTGATCTCAAATGAAGCTTAGATTTGTATTTGGGGGCTTATTTAGCGAGAAAATCACGATTTTATAAAATTTTTCAAATTTCGGAAAAGTGATCTCAAATGAAGCTTAGATTTGTATTTGGAGGCTTATTTAGCGAGAAAATCACGATTTTATAAAATTTTTCAAATTTCAGAAAAGTGATCTCAAATGAAGCATAGATTTGCATTTGGAGGCCTATTTAGCGAGAAAATCACGATTTTATAAAATTTTTCAAATTTCGAAAAGTGATCTCAAATGAAGCTTAGATTTGCATTTGGAGGCTTATTTAGCGAGAAAATCACGATTTTATAAAATTTTTTAAATTTCGAAAGTGTTGTCAAATGAAGCTTAGTTTTGCGTTTAAAGGCTTATTTAGCGAGAAAATCACGATTTTATAAAATTTTTCAACTTTCGAAAAGTGATGTCAAATGAAGCTTAGATTTGTATTTGGAGGCTTATTTAGCGAGAAAATCACGATTTTATAAATTTTTTTAAATTTCGAAAGTGATGTCAAATGAAGCTTAGTTTTGCGTTTGGAGGCTTATTTAGCGAGAAAATCACGATTTTATAAAATTTTTCAAATTACGAAAAGTGATGTCAAATGAAGCTTAGATTTGTATTTGGAGGCTTATTTAGCGAGAAAATCTCGATTTTATAAAATTTTTCAAATTTCAGAAAAGTGATCTCAAATGAAGCATAGATTTGCATTTGGAGGCTTATTTAGCGAGAAAATCACGATTTTATAAAATTTTTCAAATTTCGAAAAGTGATCTCAAATGAAGCTTAGATTTGCATTTGGAGGCTTATTTAGCGAGAAAATCATGATTTTATAAAATTTTTTAAATTTCGAAAGTGATCTCAAATTAAGCTTAGGTTTGCATTTGGAGGCTTATTTAGCGAGATAATGACTATTTTATAAAATTTTTCAAATTTCGAAAAGTGATGTCAAATGAAGCTTAGATTTTCATTTGGAGGCTTATTTAGCGAAAAAATTCACGATTTTATAATTTTTTTTAAATTTCGAAAAGTGATCTCAAATGAAGCTTAGAATTCGGAAAAGTGATCTCAATGAAGCTTAGATTTGCATTTGGAGGCTTATTTAGCGAGAAAATCACGATTTTATAAAATTTTTCAAATTTCGGAAAAGTGATCTCAAATGAAGCTTAGATTTGCATTTGGAGGCTTATTTAGCGAGAAAATCACGATTTTATAAAATTTTTCAAATTTCGAAAAGTGATCTCAATTGAAGCTTAGATTTGCATTTGGAGGCTTATTTAGCGAGAAAATCACGATTTTATAAAATTTTTCAAATTTCGAAAAGTGATGTCAAATGAAGCTTAGATTTGTATTTGGAGGCTTATTTAGCGAGAAAATCTCGATTTTATAAAATTTTTCAAATTTCAGAAAAGTGATCTCAAATGAAGCATAGATTTGCATTTGGAGGCTTATTTAGCGAGAAAATCACGATTTTATAAAATTTTTCAAATTTCGAAAAGTGATGTCCAATGAAGCTTAGATTTGCATTTGGAGGCTTATTTAGCGAGAAAATCACGATTTTATAAAATTTTTCAAATTTCGAAAAGTGATGTCCAATGAAGCTTAGATTCGCATTTGAAGGCTTATTTACCAAGATAATGACGATTTTATAAAGTTTTTCAAATTTCGATAAGTGATCTCAAATTAAGCTTAGGTTTGCATTTGGAGGCTTATTTAGCGAGATAATGACTATTTTATAAAATTTTTCAAATTTCGAAAAGTGATCTCAAATGAAGCCTAAATTTGCATTTGGAGGCTTATTTAGCGAGAAAATCACGATTTTATAAAATTTTTCAAATTTCGAAGTGATCTCAAATGAAGCTTAAATTTGCATTTGGAGGCTTATTTAGCGAGAAAATCACGATTTTATAAAATTTTTCAAATTTCGAAAAGTGATGTCCAATGAAGCTTAGATTCGCATTTGAAGGCTTATTTACCAAGATAATGACGATTTTATAAAGTTTTTCAAATTTCGATAAGTGATCTCAAATTAAGCTTAGGTTTGCATTTGGAGGCTTATTTAGCGAGATAATGACTATTTTATAAAATTTTTCAAATTTCGAAAAGTGATGTCAAATGAAGCTTAGATTTTCATTTGGAGGCTTATTTAGCGAAAAAATTCACGATTTTATAATTTTTTTTAAATTTCGAAAAGTGATCTCAAATGAAGCTTAGAATTCGGAAAAGTGATCTCAAATGAAGCTTAGATTTGCATTTGGAGGCTTATTTAGCGAGAAAATCACGATTTTATAAAATTTTTCAAATTTCGGAAAAGTGATCTCAAATGAAGCTTAGATTTGCATTTGGAGGCTTATTTAGCGAGAAAATCACGATTTTATAAAATTTTTCAAATTTCGAAAAGTGATGTCAAATGAAGCTTAGATTTGTATTTGGAGGCTTATTTAGCGAGAAAATCACGATTTTATAAAATTTTTCAAATTTCGAAAAGTGATCTCAAATGAAGCTTAAATTTGCATTTGGAGGCTTATTTACCAAGATAATGACGATTTTATAAAGTTTTTCAAATTTCGATAAGTGATCTCAAATGAAGCTTAGATTTGCATTTGGAGGCTTATTTAGCGAGAAAATCACGATTTTATAAAATTTTTCAAATTTCGGAAAAGTGATCTCAAATGAAGCTTAGATTTGCATTTGGAGGCTTATTTAGCGAGAAAATCACGATTTTATAAAATTTTTCAAATTTCGAAAAGTGATCTCAATTGAAGCTTAGATTTGCATTTGGAGGCTTATTTAGCGAGAAAATCACGATTTTATAAAATTTTTCAAATTTCGAAAAGTGATGTCAAATGAAGCTTAGATTTGTATTTGGAGGCTTATTTAGCGAGAAAATCACGATTTTATAAAATTTTTCAAATTTCGAAAAGTGATCTCAAATGAAGCTTAGATTTGCATTTTCGAAAAGTGATTTGTCAATTTCGAAAAAGTGATCTCAAATGAAGCTTAGATTTGTATTTGGGGGCTTATTTAGCGAGAAATCACGATTTTATAAAATTTTTCAAATTTCGGAAAAGTGATCTCAAATGAAGCTTAGATTTGTATTTGGAGGCTTATTTAGCGAGAAAATCACGATTTTATAAAATTTTTCAAATTTCGGAAAAGTGATCTCAAATGAAGCTTAGATTTGCATTTGGAGGCCTATTTAGCGAGAAAATCACGATTTTATAAAATTTTTCAAATTTCGAAAAGTGATCTCAAATGAAGCTTAGATTTGCATTTGGAGGCCTATTTAGCGAGAAAATCACGATTTTATAAAATTTTTCAAATTTCGAAAAGTGATCTCAATTGAAGCTTAGATTTGCATTTGGAGGCTTATTTAGCGAGAAAATCACGATTTTATAAAATTTTTCAAATTTCGAAAAGTGATGTCAAATGAAGCTTAGATTTGTATTTGGAGGCTTATTTAGCGAGAAAATCACGATTTTATAAAATTTTTCAAATTTCGAAAAGTGATCTCAAATGAAGCTTAGATTTTGCATTTTCGAAAAGTGATTTGTCAAATTTCGAAAAGTGATCTCAAATGAAGCTTAGATTTGTATTTGGGGGCTTATTTAGCGAGAAAATCACGATTTTATAAAATTTTTCAAATTTCGGAAAAGTGATCTCAAATGAAGCTTAGATTTGCATTTGGAGGCTTATTTAGCGAGAAAATCACGATTTTATAAAATTTTTTAAATTTTGAAAGTGTTGTCAAATGAAGCTTAGTTTTGCGTTTAAAGGCTTATTTAGCGAGAAAATCACGATTTTATAAAATTTTTCAACTTTCGAAAAGTGATGTCAAATGAAGCTTAGATTTGTATTTGGAGGCTTATTTAGCGAGAAAATCACGATTTTATAAATTTTTTTAAATTTCGAAAGTGATGTCAAATGAAGCTTAGTTTTGCGTTTGGAGGCTTATTTAGCGAGAAAATCACGATTTTTATAAAATTTTTCAAAATTTCGAAAAGTGATGTCAAATGAAGCTTAGATTTGTATTTGGAGGCTTATTTAGCGAGAAAATCTCGATTTATAAAATTTTTCAAATTTCAGAAAAGTGATCTCAAATGAAGCATAGATTTGCATTTGGAGGCTTATTTAGCGAGAAAAATCACGATTTTATAAAATTTTTCAAATTTCGAAAAGTGATCTCAAATGAAGCTTAGATTGCATTTGGAGGCTTATTAGCGAGAAAATCACGATTTTATAAAATTTTTTAAATTTCGAAAGTGGATCTCAAATTAAGCTAGGTTTGCATTTGGAGGCTTATTTAGCGAGATAATGACTATTTTATAAAATTTTTCAAAATTTCGAAAAGTGATGTCAAATGAAGCTTAGATTTTCATTTGGAGGCTTATTTAGCGAAAAATTCACGATTTTATAATTTTTTTAATTTCGAAAAGTGATCTCAAATGAAGCCTTAGAATTCGGAAAAGTGATCTCAAATGAAGCTTAGATTTCATTTGGAGGACTTATTTAGCGAGAAAATCACGATTTTATAAAATTTTTCAAATTTCGAAAAGTGATCTCAAATGAAGCTTAGATTTGCATTTTCGAAAAGTGATTTGTCAAATTTCGAAAAGTGATCTCAAATGAAGCTTAGATTTGGTATTTGGGGGCTTATTTAGCCGAGAAAATCACGATTTTATAAAATTTTTCAAATTTCGGAAAAGTGATCTCAAATGAAGCTTAGATTTGTATTTGGAGGCTTATTTAGCGAGAAAATCACGATTTTATAAAATTTTTCAAATTTCAGAAAAGTGATCTCAAATGAAGCATAGATTTGCATTTGGAGGCCTATTTAGCGAGAAAATCACGATTTTATAAAATTTTTTCAAATTTCGAAAAGTGATCTCAAATGAAGCTTAGATTTGCATTTGGAGGCTTATTTAGCGAGAAAATCACGATTTTTATAAAATTTTTAAATTTCGAAAGTGTTGTCAAATGAAGCTTAGTTTTGCGTTTAAAGGCTATTTAGCGAGAAAATCACGATTTTATAAAATTTTTCAACTTTCGAAAAGTGATGTCAAATGAAGCTTAGATTTGTATTTGGAGGCTTATTTAGCGAGAAAATCACGATTTTATAAATTTTTTTAAAATTTCGAAAGTGATGTCAAATGAAGCTTAGTTTTGCGTTTGGAGGCTTATTTAGCAGAGAAATCACATTTTATAAAAAATTTTTCAAATTACGAAAAGTGATGTCAAATGAAGCTTAGATTGTATTTGGAGGCTTATTTAGCGAGAAAAATCTCGATTTTATAAAAATTTTTTCAAATTTCAGAAAAGTGATTCTCAAATGAAGCATTAGATTTGCATTTGGGAGGCTTATTTAGCGAGAAAATCACGATTTTAATAAATTTTTCAAATTTCGAAAAGTGATCTCAAATGAAGCTTAGATTTGCATTTGGAGGCTTATTTAGCGAAAAAATCACGATTTTATAAAATTTTTTAAATTTCGAAAAGTGATCTCAAATTAAAGCTTAGGTTTGGCAATTTGCAAGGCTTATTTAGCAAAAGAACAATCAACAAAGAAATTTTAAATAAAAAATTTTTTCAACTTCGAAAAGTGATGTCAAATGAAGCTGAACTAAGATAAATGTTGAATTTGGAGGCTTATTTAGCGAGAAAATCACGATTTTATAAAAAATTTTCAAATTTCGAAAAAGTGATCTTCAAATGAAGCTCAGATTTGCATTTG
>PYHX02000495.1:25424975-25516549 GCA_004302925.2 Cochliomyia hominivorax
AAATATATACACTCACATGCACTCACAGACATATAATATTATATACAAGCTTCTTTAAAATATTAACACGAAGCATTTAATGAAAAATTCAATTTGTTATATTTTTGGTTTTAACTTTTTTCTAATGATTGATTTGTCGATTTATAAATGACAATTTAAAGAAAAAATTTTGCTTGTATTTAGAGGATGCCTCAGATATCGGTCTATATCTTTTAATATACAACAAAAATTTTACTGATTTTAAATAGGAAACTTCTCAGGACTATAACAAATACTTAGCCGAATTACATTGAGCTCTGTCAATTTTTGCAGCTGTGAGTGTGCCAACAACTTTTGAGGTTGAGGTTCCTTTTTATCATTACACACGATATGACAAAGTTGATATACCCTCATTACCACTTGTGGTGGTGGAGGGTAGAAAAAATGACGATATGTGGTTAAAACAAGCGTTCATTTAAAAAAAGTTGAATTTTGGTCAAATTCATAAAACTTTAAATGTGGAAAACCTTTTATGAATCGGTATTACCTCAGTGAAGAAAAACTAAGAGTAATTTGCCATCACTTTTAAAGTTTTGAAATATTTAAAAAAGTGTTTCTCGAGTGCAAAACTGAGATTCACTTGTGATCACTTTTGAAAAGATTTAAAAATTTTATAAAATTGCTAATATCGTTTTTGGTAGTTTTTTTAAAAGGTTTTAAAAATTGTATAAACTCCACGCAAAAAAAAGAAAAAAAGTTTTTTTTGACGTATTAAACAAATATGTAAATAAAAAATTCAAAAATAAGTTTTATTTGTGATCACCTTTTTAATTAAATAAAAATTTTGACAAAATTCCAATTGAAATGAAAATATTGAAAGATGTTCTATAAATAAAAAAATCAATTAAAAAAACATTTATTTAAAAGTTTCCATTGAAAATAAAAATAAAAAATAATAATTTTAAATAAAAAATTTGGGAAAATTAAAATTAAAAAAAAAAATCCATTAATAAAAAATGTCCCACAAAAGGTTAATATCTTTTAGCAAATTTATACACTAGATATCAATTTAAAATAATTTTAAAGTTTAAACTAAATTATAACTTTTATTTTTGCAACTATAGTTACACACATTCGCACAAAATATAAATTAAATTTTTCTTTAAATTATATTTTCGACATTTCTATGTAACGTAGATGATTATTAAATATTTTTTTTCTTTTTATCTATTTTTATTTATAATTTCTTTTTCTATTCTTTTTATTTGTTTTTACTTTGTTGTCTTTGTTTAGGCTGTTACTGCTGCAGTTGTTGTTGTTTTTATACCTGTATCTTTTATTTCATATTATTTAGGCGTAAACGTCATTAATATTCATGTCCACAAAGAGAAACAATTTATTCTTGGTGAAACATGAAAAAATTGTCAACAAAACATAATAGAGAAACAATTATTCTTGGTGAAACATGAAAAAATTGTCAACAAAACATAAAAACATAAACTGTGAGTAAAAATTTATAGTTGATTAAGCCCGACATTGTAATTCCCTACATCACAGCTGCGAAATAATTATGAACAAGTCTTGTATAATTTGCTTTTCTACATAAATGTGGTACTAAATTGTATGTAAAATCTATCCGTCTGGGAAGGATTTTTTCTGAGGGGTTATATCAGAGCTAGAAAAAATTATGGACAGAGCTTTGTATAATTTCGAACATCGATTTTGAATGATATTAATCGTAATTTGGCCGGTTGTTATAACAACACTTACGTGTATGTGAGATTTATGCCCTTTAAAGGGATATTTTGCAAGGGATTTATCATAAGTATAATTCTAGTATAATTCTTGTATAATTCTAGTATAATTTGGCACATCTATTGAGAATAACGTAAGACTTATTTATGTTGAATTTCGTTGAAATAGATTTATATTTAGGACTTTTATGACCTTAAACCTCATTTCGGGAGGACGTTTATTTTGGAGCTACCTGAAATATTAAATCGAATATGACCATTTTCAATAGGCTTTGTCCTTGAACCAAAAAAAAACATGTAATAAATTTCATCAATATATCTCAAAAAGTGCGATCAGTAGAGTGTTACATGAACAGCCAGCCGGACAGGCAAGCAAACGGACATTGTTAAAATGACTCTGAAAGTTTTCTGTATGTTACAAACATCATCACAAACGCATAATACTCTAAACACCTACGGTGGTGTAGAATATAAAAACAAATGTTGTTTTTGTTAAGCCTGATATTTTTGTTGTTGTTATTATTAGTAGAATTTTAAAATAAACTCACAGAGCATAATAAAGAATATAAAAAGTGTTGCATACTTTAAGTTGTTTATAGAATAGGAAAAAAACATTTATTAGTTACAAATTTATCAAATGGACAAAAAGAATTAAATTGATTTTTATTTTAATGAAAGTAAATATTTTTGAATATATAAAAATGTGTTTTTTAATTAGAAAAAGGTTTTTATTTTTCATTCTAATTGATTAAAAAACTGTTTTTTTAGTTAAAATAGATTTTTTATATAAATATTTTATGTTATAAAAAAATGTTGTAATTAATAAAATCAGAGATGGTAAACAACGAATTGATAGAGATCAGTGTGTTTGACAATAACAACACACATTTCACAATACAAATGTTAAAACAAAAAATAAATGTTATATAAACAACTATATGTATGTAGTAGCCGGTGAAACCCGACTATGAAATACCCTCCGGTATGATGAGACTCTAAAAGTTATGGACAGACCCTCGTACAAATCATAAATCATAAATTTTAAATCATAAATTTTATGTATAAAACTATAGATCGATTCTCGGAAAGTTAAGTTTAATGTTTTCTGGTTGTATAAAACTTAAGCATAAAATTTTATATCATCATATTTATGAGTTTCATGAGTTTAAAACGTTTGAAATATTGGACAGAATATGATCAACTTCAATAGACTTTGTCCCATGGTAAAAATAATAATATGAACCAAAGTATATAAAAATATCTTTAATATATAAACTATAAGAGATGAGAAGAGATTTTTTGTTTTTTTTTTCTGGCAGTATTTACTGATATAAACATCTTAAAATAAAGAATTTAGATCGTTGTAAATATTTTTGAAGCACGGGCTGTACAAGTTAAGGACCTTATGGAGCGGCTACCTTAAAACTTAAACTCGCCAAAAGCTTGGCTATATCTCAGGAAGCAATAAGAATCAATCAGTATTCTTGAAAAGAGATAGGATTATGTTTTGAATCACTTTGTGAGTCGATTTAGCGATGTATGTTCGTCTGTCTATTAAATTTTTGAGATATTTTGATGGATTTTGAAATATTATCGTTATTATTATTATTATTATTATTATTATTATTATTATTATTATTATTATTATTGTTATTATTATTATTATTATTATTATTATTATTATTATTATTATTATTATTATTATTATTATTATGAGGTTTTTAACTCACGACAGTCATTTGTTATTCGTAACTATCATTTTACCTAGTCGAGCTTTAACAACTATAGTATTCTTACTCGTTAATCCATAACAAATATTAATCAGTCAAAATACATCAGATCCATACCATCTACGGTGGGAAAGGGGTACAAAAACTAACTGCAATTTTAATAAATAAAATTTTTGCTGACATTATTGTGACGTCCCAACGATAGCTTTTCCTCACATAATACCACTAGAAGAGCAGGATCTTAATTTGTATTAGCAGATCAAAAATTCTAATTAAATTTAGAAGTTTAGTGAAGATATTATGGAGGGAAATCGTAGAGACTTAAAATAAGTCACTGACAAAAACTTGATTTCCATTAGCAGATTATTAATCTTTGACCAACTTTGAAGAATGCTTCTAGCCAGTGTACTGCTGACACATTGAAGTGGAATTTCTTACCTATGGGATACCAAAATGTTGCTGAAAATAAAATGGTTCTCGTTTGTTAGGATTTTTATAAAAAAAACAACTACACTGTTTGGATGTAATATAACACCAGCATTTTCAAACATTTATAAAATATTTTAACAATTTTATTTTTCTTTATAAATTTCTTTTATAAATTAAAATTTTTAGAATTGAACTATTATTTCGAATTAGGACCATTTAAGGTTCTAACAATTATTAATGAAATTTGAAAAGAATTATTGTATACAATTTATAACAAACATCAGCCCACATATATACATTAATATAACCAAATAACCACCTTTAAAGATGAAACAAAATCAATGAAATTTTTTTCCAAACTTTAAATAACCTCGAAATGGTCTAGAAATTGACGAAAAAAAACAACTTATTTCGCAAAAAGTTGAAAAAGGAAAAAAATACCTAAAACAAACGTCATTTTATTTTAGCCATACCCTCCCTCACATCTTCACTTTGTGTTGGTCTTTAATACTTGTAAAAGAAATATAATTTTAACACGTTCCAGAATTGTAAACATTAGAAGGGAAAAATAAATTTAAATTTGTTAACACCAATTTTTATTGCTATTTCCGCATTGAACTGTAATTTCTACTCTCACCGTAACGAAACAACCTGTAAAAAAGGGAAAAAGGACACAACAACACTTTAGGATTTTCTTTTATTAATTTTACAAAAACAACAAAGTAAAATGTCTATAAATACCTAAATAAAATCCCAACAAATAATAATAAAGTTTAAAGTTACTTCTTTTACACTCACGTCTTCCATAATGATCTATGGCTCCCAAAAGTTCCACACGTAACCAAAAATAAGAAATCAATGAAAAGCCAACCAATAACATTAATTTTTTATTTAATTTCAATGGATTAAATCCAATTTATTAACGAAATAAAAACTTAAATGTTTAAACAAAAACTGTAATTCGCCAATTTTAGTATGTTAATAAAAGAATTTAATTTAATTTTACACATCCTGAAATAATGTTAAAAATAAGTTTAAACATATTCTATAAATAACATTTTCTTCAAAGCGCAGTTAGTTAGTTTAACCGCTCAGCCACAAAAAACGTACTTATAGAATCAGTAACTAAAATAGTTTACGTTGATGTAGTTGTCAGTGTTGGTGTGGTAGGAAAAGGATTTCCGGTGGCTAAATGGGATTTTCGATGGAAAAAGTATATATGTATGTATATACTTCAGAGTATAACTTTGCATTTATATTTTAAAATTGTAATTGTAAATTTTAAATTCTACATCAGTAAGATTGTGTGTGTGTATTAGAATAAAGTGTAAAACTGTATTTATTATAAATATTTTCAAGAAGGGTGACACGTTCAAAAAATATGACGATATTTATTTTGATTTACTTAATATTAATTTTCCATTTAAAAATCTTTATATATTTCGACATAATAACAATTTTATAAAATTTTTATAAATTTTTGAAAAGCGTTTTGTAGGGTTATTTAGCGAGATAATGACGATTTGATAAAATTTTTAAAATTTTTAAAAATTTCGGAAAAGTGATCTCAAATGAAGCTTAGATTTGCATTTGGAGGCTTATTTAGATAATGACGATTTTATAAAAATTTTTCAAACTTCAGAAAAGTGATCTCAAATGAAGCTTAAATTTGCATTTGGAGGCTTATTTAGCGAGAAAATCACGATTTCATAAAAATTTTCAAATTTCGAAAAGTGATGTCAAATGAAGCTTAGATTTGCATTTGAAGGCTTATTTAGCGAGAAAATCACGATTTTATAAAATTTTTCAAATTTCGAAAAGTGATCTCAAATGAAGCTTAGATTTGCATTTGGAGGCTTATTTAGCGAGAAAATCACGATTTCATAAAAATTTTCAAATTTCGAAAAGTGATGTCCAATGAAGCTTAGATTCGCATTTGAAGGCTTATTTACCAAGATAATGACGATTTTATAAAGTTTTTCAAATTTCGAAAAGTGATCTCAAATTAAGCTTAGGTTTGCATTTGGAGGCTTATTTAGCGAGATAATGACTATTTTATAAAATTTTTCAAATTTCGAAAAGTGATCTCACATGAAGCCTAGATTTGCATTTGGAGGCTTATTTAGCGAGAAAATCACGATTTTATAAAATTTTTCAAATTTCGAAAAGTGATCTCAAATGAAGCTTAAATTTGCATTTGGAGGCTTATTTAGCGAGAAAATCATGATTTTATAAAATTTTTCAAATTTCGAAAAGTGATCTCAAATGAAGCTTAAATTTGCATTTGGAGGCTTATTTACCAAGATAATGACGATTTTATAAAATTTTTCAAATTTCGAAAAGTGATCTGAAATGAAGCTTAGATTTGCATTTGGAGGCTTATTTAGCGAGAAAATCACGATTTTATAAAATTTTTCAAATTTCGAAAAGTGATCTCAATGAAGCTTAGATTTACATTTGGAGGCTTATTTGGCGAGAAAATCACGATTTTATAAAATTTTTTCAAATTTCGAAAAGTGATGTCCAATGAAGCTTAGATTCGCATTTGAAGGCTTATTTACCAAGATAATGACGATTTTATAAAGTTTTTCAAATTTCGATAAGTGATCTCAAATTAAGCTTAGGTTTGCATTTGGAGGCTTATTTAGCGAGATAATGACTATTTTATAAAATTTTTTCAAATTTCGAAAAGTGATCTCAAATGAAGCCTAATTTGCATTTGGAGGCTTATTTAGCGAGAAAATCACGATTTTATAAAATTTTTCAAATATCGAAAAGTGATCTCAAATGAAGCATAGATTTGCATTTGGATGCTTATTTAGCGAGAAAATCACACGATTTTATAAAATTTTTCAAATTTCGAAAAGTGATCTCAAATGAAGCATAGATTTGCATTTGGATGCTTATTTAGCGAGAAAATCACGATTTTATTAAATTTTTCAAATTTCGAAAAGTGATGTCAAATGAAGCTTAGATTTTCATTTGGAGGCTTATTTAGCGAAAAAATCACGATTTTATAATTTTTTTTAAATTTCGAAAAGTGATCTCAAATGAAGCTTAGAATTCGGAAAAGTGATCTCAAATGAAGCTTAGATTTGCATTTGGAGGCTTATTTAGCGAGAAAATCACGATTTTATAAAATTTTTCAAATTTCGGAAAAGTGATCTCAAATGAAGCTTAGATTTGCATTTGGAGGCTTATTTAGCGAGAAAATCACGATTTTATAAAATTTTTCAAATTTCGAAAGTGATCTCAATTGAAGCTTAGATTTGCATTTGGAGGCTTATTTAGCGAGAAAATCACGATTTTATAAAATTTTTCAAATTTCGAAAAGTGATGTCAAATGAAGCTTAGATTTGTATTTGGAGGCTTATTTAGGCGAGAAAATCACGATTCTATAAAATTTTTCAAATTTCGAAAAGTGATCTCAAATGAAGCTTAGATTTGCATTTGGATGCTTATTTAGCGAGAAAATCACGATTTTATAAAATTTGTCAAATTTCGAAAAGTGATCTCAAATGAAGCTTAGATTTGTATTTGGGGGCTTATTTAGCGAGAAAATCACGATTTTATAAAATTTTTCAAATTTCGGAAAAGTGATCTCAAATGAAGCTTAGTTTTGCGTTTGGAGGCTTATTTAGCGAGAAAATCACGATTTTATAAAATTTTTCAAATTACGAAAAGTGATGTCAAATGAAGCTTAGATTTGTATTTGGAGGCTTATTTAGCGAGAAAATCACGATTTTATAAAATTTTTCAAATTTCAGAAAAAGTGATCTCAAATGAAGCATAGATTTGCATTTGGAGGCCTATTTAGCGAGAAAATCACGATTTTATAAAATTTTTCAAATTTCGAAAAGTGATCTCAAATGAAGCTTAGATTTGCATTTGGAGGCTTATTTAGCGAGAAAATCACGATTTTATAAAATTTTTTAAATTTCGAAAAGTGATGTCAAATGAAGCTTAGATTTGTATTTGGAGGCTTATTTAGCGAGAAAATCACGATTTTATAAATTTTTTTAAATTTCGAAAGTGATGTCAAATGAAGCTTAGTTTGCGTTTGGAGGCTTATTTAGCGAGAAAATCACGATTTTATAAAATTTTTCAAATTACGAAAAGTGATGTCAAATGAAGCTTAGATTTGTATTTGGAGGCTTATTTAGCGAGAAAATCACGATTTTATAAATTTTTCAAATTTCAGAAAAGTGATCTCAAATGAAGCATAGATTTGCATTTGGAGGCTTATTTAGCGAGAAAATCACGATTTTATAAAATTTTTCAAATTTCGAAAAGTGATCTCAAATGAAGCTTAGATTTGCATTTGGAGGCTTATTTAGCGAGAAAATCACGATTTTATAAAATTTTTTAAATTTCGAAAGTGATCTCAAATTAAGCTTAGGTTTGCATTTGGAGGCTTATTTAGCGAGAAAATCACGATTTTATAAAATTTTTCAAATTTCGAAAAGTGATCTCAAATGAAGCTTAGATTTGCATTTTCAAATTTCGAAAAAGTGATGTCAAATGAAGCTTAGATTTGTATTTGGAGGCTTATTTAGCGAGAAAATCACGATTTTATAAAATTTTTCAAATTTCAGAAAAGTGATCTCAAATGAAGCATAGATTTGCATTTGGAGGCTTATTTAGCGAGAAAATCACGATTTTATAAAATTTTTAAATTTCGAAAGTGTTGTCAAATGAAGCTTAGTTTTGCGTTTGGAGGCTTATTTAGTGAGAAAATCACGATTTTATAAAATTTTTCAAATTTCGGAAAGTGATCTCAAATGAAGCTCAGATTTGCATTTGGAGGCTTATTTAACGAGAAAATCACGATTTTATAAAATTTTTTTAAATTTCGGAAAAGTGATCTCAAATGAAGCTTGGATTTGCATTTGGAGGCTTATTTAGCGAGAAAATCACGATTTTATAAAATTTTTCAAATTTCGAAAAGTGATCTCAAATGAAGCTTAGATTTGCATTTGGAGGCTTATTAAGCGAGAAAATCACGATTTTATAAAATTTTTCAAATTTCAGAAAGTGATCTCAAATGAAGCATAGATTTGCATTTGGAGGCTTATTTAGCGAGAAAATCACGATTTTGTAAAATTTTTAAAATTTCGAAAAGTGATGTCAAATGAAGCTTAGATTTGTATTTGGAGGCTTATTTAGCGAGAAAATCACGATTTTATAAAATTTTTCAAATTTCGAAAAGTGATCTCAAATGAAGCTTAGATTTGCATTTTCAAATTTCGAAAAAGTGATGCCAAATGAAGCTTAGAATTGTATTTCGAGGCTTATTTAGCGAGAAATTCACGATTTTATAAAATTTTTCAAATTTCAGAAAAGTGATCTCAATGAAGCATAGATTTGCATTTGGAGGCTTATTTAGCGAGAAAATCACGATTTTATAAAATTTTTCAAATTTCGAAAAGTGATCTCAAATGAAGCTTAGATTTGCATTTTCAAATTTCGAAAAAGTGATGCCAAATGAAGCTTAGAATTGTATTTGGAGGCTTATTTAGCGAGAAAATCACGATTTTATAAAATTTTTTTAAATTTCGAAAAGTGATCTCAAATGAAGCATAGATTTGCATTTGGAGGCTTATTTAGCGAGAAAATCACGATTTTATAAAATTTTTCATATTTCGAAAAGTGATCTCAAATGAAGCATAGATTTGTATTTGGAGGCTTATTTAACGAGAAAATCACGATTTTATAAAATTTTTCAAATTTCGAAAAGTGATGTCAAATGAAGCTTAGATTTGTATTTGGAGGCTTATTTAGCGAGAAAATCACGATTTTATAAAATTTTTCAAATTTCGAAAAGTGATCTCAAATGAAGCTTAGATTTGCATTTTCAAATTTCGAAAAAGTGATGCCAAATGAAGCTTAGATTTGTATTTGGAGGCTTATTTAGCGAGAAAATCACGATTTTATAAAATTTTTAAAATTTCGAAAGTGATGTCAAATGAAGCTTAGTTTTGCGTTTGGAGGCTTATTTAGCGAGAAAATCACGATTTTATAAAATTTTTCAAATTTCGAAAAGTGATGTCAAATGAAGCTTAGATTTGTATTTGGAGGCTTATTTAGCGAGAAAATCACGATTTTATAAAATTTTTCAAATTTCGAAAAGTGATCTCAAATGAAGCTTAGATTTGCATTTTCAAATTTCGAAAAAGTGATGCCAAATGAAGCTTAGAATTGTATTTCGAGGCTTATTTAGCGAGAAATTCACGATTTTATAAAATTTTTCAAATTTCAGAAAAGTGATCTCAAATGAAGCATAGATTTGCATTTGGAGGCTTATTTAGCGAGAAAATCACGATTTTATAAAATTTTTCAAATTTCGAAAAGTGATCTCAAATGAAGCTTAGATTTGCATTTGGAGGCTTATTAAGCGAGAAAATCACGATTTTATAAAATTTTTCAAATTTCAGAAAAGTGATCTCAAATGAAGCATAGATTTGCATTTGGAGGCTTATTTAGCGAGAAAATCACGATTTTGTAAAATTTTTAAAATTTCGAAAGTGATGTCAAATGAAGCTTAGATTTGTATTTGGAGGCTTATTTAGCGAGAAAATCACGATTTTATAAAATTTTTCAAATTTCGAAAAGTGATGTCAAATGAAGCTTAGATTTGTATTTGGAGGCTTATTTAGCGAGAAAATCACGATTTTATAAAATTTTCAAATTTCGAAAAGTGATGTCAAATGAAGCTTAGATTTGTATTTGGAGGCTTATTTAGCGAGAAAATCACGATTTTATAAAATTTTTCAATTTCGAAAAGTGATCTCAAATGAAGCTTAGATTTGCATTTTCAAATTTCGAAAAAGTTATGCCAAATGAAGCTTAGAATTGTATTTCGAGGCTTATTTAGCGAGAAATTCACGATTTTATAAAATTTTTCAAATTTCTGAAAAGTGATCTCAAATGAAGCATAGATTTGCATTTGGAGGCTTATTTAGCGAGAAAATCACGATTTTATAAAATTTTTCATATTTCGAAAAGTGATCTCAAATGAAGCATAGATTTGTATTTGGAGGCTTATTTAGCGAGAAAATCACGATTTTATAAAATTTTTCAAATTTCGAAAAGTGATGTCAAATGAAGCTTAGATTTGTATTTGGAGGCTTATTTAGCGAGAAAATCACGATTTTATAAAATTTTTCAAATTTCGAAAAGTGATCTCAAATGAAGCTTAGATTTGCATTTTCAAATTTCGAAAAAGTGATGCCAAATGAAGCTTAGATTTGTATTTGGAGGCTTATTTAGCGAGAAAATCACGATTTTATAAAATTTTTAAAATTTCGAAAGTGATGTCAAATGAAGCTTAGTTTTGCGTTTGGAGGCTTATTTAGCGAGAAAATCACGATTTTATAAAATTTTTCAAATTTCGAAAAGTGATGTCAAATGAAGCTTAGATTTGTATTTGGAGGCTTATTTAGCGAGAAAATCACGATTTTATAAAATTTTTCAAATTTCGAAAAGTGATCTCAAATGAAGCTTAGATTTGCATTTTCAAATTTTGAAAAAGTGATGCCAAATGAAGCTTAGAATTGTATTTCGAGGCTTATTTAGCGAGAAATTCACGATTTTATAAAATTTTTCAAATTTCAGAAAAGTGATCTCAAATGAAGCATAGATTTGCATTTGGAGGCTTATTTAGCGAGAAAATCACGATTTTATAAAATTTTTCAAATTTCGAAAAGTGATCTCAAATGAAGCTTAGACTTGCATTTTCAAATTTCGAAAAAGTGATGCCAAATGAAGCTTAGAATTGTATTTGGAGGCTTATTTAACGAGAAAATCACGATTTTATAAAATTTTTTTAAATTTCGGAAAAGTGATCTCAAATGAAGCTTGGATTTGCATTTGGAGGCTTATTTAGCGAGAAAATCACGATTTTATAAAATTTTTCAAATTTCGAAAAGTGATCTCAAATGAAGCTTAGATTTGCATTTGGAGGCTTATTAAGCGAGAAAATCACGATTTTATAAAATTTTTTCAAATTTCAGAAAAGTGATCTCAAATGAAGCATAGATTTGCATTTGGAGGCTTATTAGCGAGAAAATCACGATTTTGTAAAATTTTTAAAATTTCGAAAGTGATGTCAAATGAAGCTTAGATTTGTATTTGGAGGCTTATTTAGCGAGAAAATCACGATTTTATAAAATTTTTCAAATTTCGAAAAGTGATCTCAAATGAAGCTTAGATTTGCATTTTCAAATTTCGAAAAAGTGATGCCAAATGAAGCTTAGAATTGTATTTCGAGGCTTATTTAGCGAGAAATTCACGATTTTATAAAATTTTTCAAATTTCAGAAAAGTGATCTCAAATGAAGCATAGATTTGCATTTGGAGGCTTATTTAGCGAGAAAATCACGATTTTATAAAATTTTTCAAATTTCGAAAAGTGATGTCAAATGAAGCTTAGATTTGTATTTGGAGGCTTATTTAGCGAGAAAATCACGATTTTATAAAATTTTTCAAATTTCGAAAAGTGATCTCAAATGAAGCTTAGATTTGCATTTTCAAATTTCGAAAAGTGATGCCAAATGAAGCTTAGAATTGTATTTCGAGGCTTATTTAGCGAGAAATTCACGATTTTATAAAATTTTTCAAATTTCAGAAAAGTGATCTCAAATGAAGCATAGATTTGCATTTGGAGGCTTATTTAGCGAGAAAATCACGATTTTATAAAATTTTTCAAATTTCGAAAAGTGATCTCAAATGAAGCTTAGATTTGCATTTGGAGGCTTATTAAGCGAGAAAATCACGATTTTATAAAATTTTTCAAATTTCAGAAAAGTGATCTCAAATGAAGCATAGATTTGCATTTGGAGGCTTATTTAGCGAGAAAATCACGATTTTGTAAAATTTTTAAAATTTCGAAAGTGATGTCAAATGAAGCTTAGATTTGTATTTGGAGGCTTATTTAGCGAGAAAATCACGATTTTATAAAATTTTTCAAATTTCGAAAAGTGATGTCAAATGAAGCTTAGATTTGTATTTGGAGGCTTATTTAGCGAGAAAATCACGATTTTATAAAATTTTTCAAATTTCGAAAAGTGATGTCAAATGAAGCTTAGATTTGTATTTGGAGGCTTATTTAGCGAGAAAATCACGATTTTATAAAATTTTTCAAATTTCGAAAAGTGATCTCAAATGAAGCTTAGATTTGCATTTTCAAATTTCGAAAAAGTGATGCCAAATGAAGCTTAGATTTGTATTTGGAGGCTTATTTAGCGAGAAAATCACGATTTTATAAAATTTTTAAAATTTCGAAAGTGATGTCAAATGAAGCTTAGTTTTGCGTTTGGAGGCTTATTTAGCGAGAAAATCACGATTTTATAAAATTTTTCAAATTTCGAAAAGTGATCTCAAATGAAGCTTAGATTTGCATTTGGATGCTTATTTAGTGAGAAAATCACGATTTTATAAAATTTTTCAAATTTCGAAAAAGTGATGCCAAATGAAGCTTAGAATTTTATTTCGAGGCTTATTTAGCGAGAAATTCACGATTTTATAAATTTTTCAAATTTCAGAAAAGTGATCTCAAATGAAGCATAGATTTGCATTTGGAGGCTTATTTAGCGAGAAAATCACGATTTTATAAAATTTTTCAAATTTCGAAAAGTGATCTCAAATGAAGCTTAGATTTGCATTTCCAAATTTCGAAAAAGTGATGTCAAATGAAGCTTAGATTTGTATTTGGAGGCTTATTTAGCGAGAAAATCACGATTTTATAAAATTTTTCAAATTTCGAAAAGTGATGTCAAATGAAGCTTAGTTTTGCGTTTGGAGGCTTATTTAGCGAGAAAATCACGATTTTATAAAATTTTTCAAATTTCAGAAAAGTGATCTCAAATGAAGCTTAGATTTGCATTTTCAAATTTCGAAAAAGTGATGCCAAATGAAGCTTAGAATTGTATTTGGAGGCTTATTTAACGAGAAAATCACGATTTTATAAAATTTTTAAAATTTCGAAAGTGATGTCAAAGAAGCTTAGATTTGCATTTGGATGCTTATTTAGTGAGAAAATCACGATTTTATAAAATTTTTCAAATTTCGAAAAGTGATCTCAAATGAAGCTTAGATTTGCATTTGGAGGCTTATTTAGCGAGAAAATCACGATTTTATAAAATTTTTCAAATTTCGAAAAGTGATGTCAAATGAAGCTTAGATTTGTATTTGGAGGCTTATTTAGCGAGAAAATCACGATTTTATAAAATTTTTCAAATTTCGAAAAGTGATCTCAAATGAAGCTTAGATTTGCATTTTCAAATTTCGAAAAAGTGATGCCAAATGAAGCTTAGAATTGTATTTGGAGGCTTATTTAGCGAGAAAATCACGATTTTATAAAATTTTTCAAATTTCAGAAAAGTGATCTCAAATGAAGCATAGATTTCTATTTGGAGGCTTATTTAGCGAGAAAATCACGATTTTATAAAATTTTTCAAATTTCGAAAAGTGATCTCAAATGAAGCTTAGATTTGCATTTGGAGGCTTATTAAGCGAGAAAATCACGATTTTATAAAATTTTTCAAATTTCAGAAAAGTGATCTCAAATGAAGCATAGATTTGTATTTGGAGGCTTATTTAGCGAGAAAATCACGATTTTATAAAATTTTTCAAATTTCGAAAAGTGATGTCAAATGAAGCTTAGATTTGTATTTGGAGGCTTATTTAGCGAGAAAATCACGATTTTATAAAATTTTTCAAATTTCGAAAAGTGATGTCAAATGAAGCTTAGATTTGTATTTGGAGGCTTATTTAGCGAGAAAATCACGATTTTATAAAATTTTTCAAATTTCGAAAAGTGATCTCAAATGAAGCTTAGATTTGCATTTTCAAATTTCGAAAAAGTGATGCCAAATGAAGCTTAGATTTGTATTTGGAGGCTTATTTAGCGAGAAAATCACGATTTTATAAAATTTTTAAAATTTCGAAAGTGATGTCAAATGAAGCTTAGTTTTGCGTTTGGAGGCTTATTTAGCGAGAAAATCACGATTTTATAAAATTTTTCAAATTTCGAAAAGTGATGTCAAATGAAGCTTAGATTTGTATTTGGAGGCTTATTTAGCGAGAAAATCACGATTTTATAAAATTTTTCAAATTTCGAAAAGTGATCTCAAATGAAGCTTAGATTTGCATTTTCAAATTTCGAAAAAGTGATGCCAAATGAAGCTTAGAATTGTATTTGGAGGCTTATTTAACGAGAAAATCACGATTTTATAAAATTTTTTTAAATTTCGGAAAAGTGATCTCAAATGAAGCTTGGATTTGCATTTGGAGGCTTATTTAGCGAGAAAATCACGATTTTATAAAATTTTTCAAATTTCGAAAAGTGATCTCAAATGAAGCTTAGGTTTGCATTTGGAGGCTTATTAAGCGAGAAAATCACGATTTTATAAAATTTTTCAAATTTCAGAAAAGTGATCTCAAATGAAGCATAGATTTGCATTTGGAGGCTTATTAGCGAGAAAATCACGATTTTGTAAAATTTTTAAAATTTCGAAAGTGATGTCAAATGAAGCTTAGATTTGTATTTGGAGGCTTATTTAGCGAGAAAATCACGATTTTATAAAATTTTTCAAATTTCGAAAAGTGATGTCAAATGAAGCTTAGATTTGTATTTGGAGGCTTATTTAGCGAGAAAATCACGATTTTATAAAATTTTTCAAATTTCGAAAAGTGATCTCAAATGAAGCTTAGATTTGCATTTTCAAATTTCGAAAAAGTGATGCCAAATGAAGCTTAGAATTGTATTTCGAGGCTTATTTAGCGAGAAATTCACGATTTTATAAAATTTTTCAAATTTCAGAAAAGTGATCTCAAATGAAGCATAGATTTGCATTTGGAGGCTTATTTAGCGAGAAAATCACGATTTTATAAAATTTTTCAAATTTCGAAAAGTGATCTCAAATGAAGCTTAGATTTGCATTTTCAAATTTCGAAAAAGTGATGCCAAATGAAGCTTAGAATTTTATTTGGAGGCTTATTTAACGAGAAAATCACGATTTTATAAATTTTTTAAATTTCGAAAAGTGATCTCAAATGAAGCATAGATTTGCATTTGGAGGCTTATTTAGCGAGAAAATCACGATTTTATAAAATTTTTCATATTTCGAAAAGTGATCTCAAATGAAGATTAGAATTGTATTTGGAGGCTTATTTAACGAGAAAATCACGATTTTATAAAATTTTTTTAAATTTCGGTGATCTCAATGAGCTTGGATTTGCATTTGGAGGCTTATTTAGCGAGAAAATCACGATTTTATAAAATTTTTCAAATTTCGAAAAGTGATCTCAAATGAAGCTTAGATTTGCATTTGGAGGCTTATTAAGCGAGAAAATCACGATTTTATAAAATTTTTTCAAATTTCAGAAAAGTGATCTCAAATGAAGCATAGATTTGCATTTGGAGGCTTATTTAGCGAGAAAATCACGATTTTGTAAAATTTTTAAAATTTCGAAAAGTGATCTCAAATGAAGCTTAGATTTGTATTTGGAGGCTTATTTAGCGAGAAAATCACGATTTTATAAAATTTTTCAAATTTCGAAAAGTGATGTCAAATGAAGCTTAGATTTGTATTTGGAGGCTTATTTAGCGAGAAAATCACGATTTTATAAAATTTTTCAAATTTCGAAAAGTGATCTCAAATGAAGCTTAGATTTGCATTTTCAAATTTCGAAAAAGTGATGCCAAATGAAGCTTAGAATTGTATTTCGAGGCTTATTTAGCGAGAAATTCACGATTTTATAAAATTTTTCAAATTTCAGAAAAGTGATCTCAAATGAAGCATAGATTTGCATTTGGAGGCTTATTTAGCGAGAAAATCACGATTTTATAAAATTTTTCAAATTTCGGAAAAGTGATCTCAAATGAAGCTTAGATTTGCATTTGGAGGCTTATTTAGCGAGAAAATCACGATTTTATAAAATTTTTCAAATTTCGAAAAGTGATCTCAAATGAAGCTTAGATTTGCATTTGGAGGCTTATTTAGCGAGAAAATCACGATTTTATAAAATTTTTCAAATTTCGAAAAGTGATCTCAAATGAAGCTTAGATTTGCATTTTCAAATTTCGGAAAAGTGATCTCAAATGAAGCTTAGAATTGTATTTGGAGGCTTATTTAGCGAGAAAATCACGATTTTATAAAATTTTTAAAATTTCGAAAGTTATGTCAAAGAAGCTTAGATTTGCATTTGGAGACTTATTTAGCGAGAAAATCACGATTTTATAAAATTTTTCAAATTTCGAAAAGTGATCTCAAATGAAGCTTAGATTTGCATTTGGATGCTTATTAAGTGAGAAAATCACGATTTTATAAAATTTTTCAAATTTCGAAAAGTGATCTCAAATGAAGCTTAGATTTGCATTTGGAGGCTTATTTAGCGAGAAAATCACGATTTTATAAAATTTTTCAAATTTCGAAAAGTGATGTCAAATGAAGCTTAGATTTGTATTTGGAGGCTTATTTAGCGAGAAAATCACGATTTTATAAAATTTTTCAAATTTCGAAAAGTGATCTCAAACGAAGCTTAGATTTGCATTTTCAAATTTCGAAAAAGTGATGCCAAATGAAGCTTAGAATTGTATTTGGAGGCTTATTTAGCGAGAAAATCACGATTTTATAAAATTTTTCAAATTTCAGAAAAGTGATCTCAAATGAAGCATAGATTTCTATTTGGAGGCTTATTTAGCGAGAAAATCACGATTTTATAAAATTTTTAAAATTTCGAAAGTGATGTCAAAGAAGCTTAGATTTGCATTTGGGGGCTTATTTAGCGAGAAAATCACGATTTCATAAAATATTTCAAATTTCGAAAAGTGATGTCAAATGAAGCTTAGATTTTCATTTGGAGGCTTATTTAGCGAAAAAATCACGATTTTATAATTTTTTTTAAATTTCGAAAAGTGATCTCAAATGAAGCTTAGAATTCGGAAAAGTGATCTCAAATGAAGCATAGATTTGCATTTGGAGGCTTATTTAGCGAGAAAATCACGATTTTATAAAATTTTTCAAATTTCGAAAAGTGATCTCAAATGAAGCTTAGATTTGCATTTTCAAATTTCGAAAAAGTGATGCCAAATGAAGCTTAGAATTGTATTTGGAGGCTTATTTAACGAGAAAATCACGATTTTATAAAATTTTTTTAAATTTCGAAAAGTGATCTCAAATGAAGCTTAGATTTGCATTTGGAGGCTTATTTAGCGAGAAAATCACGATTTTATAAAATTTTTCAAATTTCGAAAAGTGATCTCAAATGAAGCTTGGATTTGCATTTGGAGGCTTATTTAGCGAGAAAATCACGATTTTATAAAATTTTTAAAATTTCGAAAGTGATGTCAAATGAAGCTTAGATTTATATTTGGAGGCTTATTTAGCGAGAAAATCACGATTTTATACAATTTTTAAAATTTCGAAAGTGATGTCAAATGAAGCTTAGTTTTGCGTTTGGAGGCTTATTTAGCGAGAAAATCACGATTTTATAAAATTTTTCAAATTTCGAAAAGTGATGTCAAATGAAGCTTTGTATTTGGAGTCTTATTTAGCGAGAAAATCACGATTTTATAAAATTTTTCAAATTTCGGAAAAGCGATCTCAAATGAAGCTTAGATTTGCATTTGGATGCTTATTTAGCGAGAAAATCACGATTTTATAAAATTTTTCAAATTTCGAAAAGTGATCTCAAATGAAGCTTAGATTTGTATTTGGAGGCTTATTTAGCGAGAAAATCACGATTTTATAAAATTTTTCAAATTTCGAAAAGTGATCTCAAATGAAGCTTAGATTTGCATTTTCAAATTTTGAAAAAGTGATGCCAAATGAAGCTTAGAATTCGGAAAAGTGATCTCAAATGAAGCTTAGATTTGCATTTGGAGGCTTATTTAGCGAGAAAATCACGATTTTATAAAATTTTTCAAATTTCGGAAAAGTGATCTCAAATGAAGCTTAGATTTGCATTTGGAGGCTTATTTAGCGAGAAAATCACGATTTTATAAAATTTTTCAAATTTCGAAAAGTGATCTCAAATGAAGCTTAGATTTGCATTTTCAAATTTCGAAAAAGTGATGCCAAATGAAGCTTAGAATTGTATTTGGAGGCTTATTTAGCGAGAAAATCACGATTTTATAAAATTTTTAAAATTTCGAAAGTTATGTCAAAGAAGCTTAGATTTGCATTTGGAGACTTATTTAGCGAGAAAATCACGATTTTATAAAATTTTTCAAATTTCGAAAAGTGATCTCAAATGAAGCTTAGATTTGCATTTGGATGCTTATTAAGTGAGAAAATCACGATTTTATAAAATTTTTCAAATTTCGAAAAGTGATCTCAAATGAAGCTTAGATTTGCATTTGGAGGCTTATTTAGCGAGAAAATCACGATTTTATAAAATTTTTCAAATTTCGAAAAGTGATGTCAAATGAAGCTTAGATTTGTATTTGGAGGCTTATTTAGCGAGAAAATCACGATTTTATAAAATTTTTCAAATTTCGAAAAGTGATCTCAAACGAAGCTTAGATTTGCATTTTCAAATTTCGAAAAAGTGATGCCAAATGAAGCTTAGAATTGTATTTGGAGGCTTATTTAGCGAGAAAATCACGATTTTATAAAATTTTTCAAATTTCAGAAAAGTGATCTCAAATGAAGCATAGATTTCTATTTGGAGGCTTATTTAGCGAGAAAATCACGATTTTATAAAATTTTTAAAATTTCGAAAGTGATGTCAAAGAAGCTTAGATTTGCATTTGGGGGCTTATTTAGCGAGAAAATCACGATTTCATAAAATTTTTCAAATTTCGAAAAGTGATGTCAAATGAAGCTTAGATTTTCATTTGGAGGCTTATTTAGCGAAAAAATCACGATTTTATAATTTTTTTTAAATTTCGAAAAGTGATCTCAAATGAAGCTTAGAATTCGGAAAAGTGATCTCAAATGAAGCTTAGATTTGCATTTGGAGGCTTATTTAGCGAGAAAATCACGATTTTATAAAATTTTTCAAATTTCAGAAAAGTGATCTCAAATGAAGCATAGATTTCTATTTGGAGGCTTATTTAGCGAGAAAATCACGATTTCATAAAAATTTTAAAATTTCGAAAAGTGATGTCAAATGAAGCTTAGATTTGCATTTGGGGGCTTATTTAGCGAGAAAATCACGATTTCATAAAATTTTTCAAATTTCGAAAAGTGATGTCAAATGAAGCTTAGATTTTCATTTGGAGGCTTATTTAGCGAAAAAATCACGATTTTATAATTTTTTTTAAATTTCGAAAAGTGATCTCAAATGAAGCTTAGAATTCGGAAAAGTGATCTCAAATGAAGCTTAGATTTGCATTTGGAGGCTTATTTAGCGAGAAAATCACGATTTTATAAAATTTTTCAAATTTCGAAAAGTGATCTCAATTGAAGCTTAGATTTGCATTTGGAGGCTTATTTAGCGAGATATTCACGATTTTATAAAATTTTTCAAATTTCGGAAAAGTGATCTCAATTGAAGCTTAGATTTGCATTTGGAGGCTTATTTAGCGAGAAAATCACGATTTTATAAAATTTTTCAAATTTCGAAAAGTGATCTCAAATGAAGCTTAGATTTGCATTTGGATGCTTATTTAGTGAGAAAATCACGATTTTATAAAATTTTTCAAATTTCGAAAAAGTGATGCCAAATGAAGCTTAGAATTTTATTTCGAGGCTTATTTAGCGAGAAATTCACGATTTTATAAAATTTTTCAAATTTCAGAAAAGTGATCTCAAATGAAGCATAGATTTGCATTTGGAGGCTTATTTAGCGAGAAAATCACGATTTTATAAAATTTTTCAAATTTCGAAAAGTGATCTCAAATGAAGCTTAGATTTGCATTTCCAAATTTCGAAAAAGTGATGTCAAATGAAGCTTAGATTTGTATTTGGAGGCTTATTTAGCGAGAAAATCACGATTTTATAAAATTTTTCAAATTTCGAAAAGTGATGTCAAATGAAGCTTAGTTTTGCGTTTGGAGGCTTATTTAGCGAGAAAATCACGATTTTATAAAATTTTTCAAATTTCAGAAAAGTGATCTCAAATGAAGCTTAGATTTGCATTTTCAAATTTCGAAAAAGTGATGCCAAATGAAGCTTAGAATTGTATTTGGAGGCTTATTTAACGAGAAAATCACGATTTTATAAAATTTTTAAAATTTCGAAAGTGATGTCAAAGAAGCTTAGATTTGCATTTGGATGCTTATTTAGTGAGAAAATCACGATTTTATAAAATTTTTCAAATTTCGAAAAGTGATCTCAAATGAAGCTTAGATTTGCATTTGGAGGCTTATTTAGCGAGAAAATCACGATTTTATAAAATTTTTCAAATTTCGAAAAGTGATGTCAAATGAAGCTTAGATTTGTATTTGGAGGCTTATTTAGCGAGAAAATCACGATTTTATAAAATTTTTCAAATTTCGAAAAGTGATCTCAAATGAAGCTTAGATTTGCATTTTCAAATTTCGAAAAAGTGATGCCAAATGAAGCTTAGAATTGTATTTGGAGGCTTATTTAGCGAGAAAATCACGATTTTATAAAATTTTTCAAATTTCAGAAAAGTGATCTCAAATGAAGCATAGATTTCTATTTGGAGGCTTATTTAGCGAGAAAATCACGATTTTATAAAATTTTTCAAATTTCGAAAAGTGATGTCAAATGAAGCTTAGATTTTCATTTGGAGGCTTATTTAGCGAAAAAATCACGATTTTATAATTTTTTTTAAATTTCGAAAAGTGATCTCAAATGAAGCTTAGAATTCGGAAAAGTGATCTCAAATGAAGCTTAGATTTGCATTTTCAAATTTCGAAAAAGTGATGCCAAATGAAGCTTAGAATTGTATTTGGAGGCTTATTTAACGAGAAAATCACGATTTTATAAAATTTTTTTAAATTTCGAAAAGTGATCTCAAATGAAGCTTAGATTTGCATTTGGAGGCTTATTTAGCGAGAAAATCACGATTTTATAAAATTTTTCAAATTTCGAAAAGTGATCTCAAATGAAGCTTGGATTTGCATTTGGAGGCTTATTTAGCGAGAAAATCACGATTTTATAAAATTTTTAAAATTTCGAAAGTGATGTCAAATGAAGCTTAGATTTATATTTGGAGGCTTATTTAGCGAGAAAATCACGATTTTATACAATTTTTAAAATTTCGAAAGTGATGTCAAATGAAGCTTAGTTTTGCGTTTGGAGGCTTATTTAGCGAGAAAATCACGATTTTATAAAATTTTTCAAATTTCGAAAAGTGATGTCAAATGAAGCTTTGTATTTGGAGTCTTATTTAGCGAGAAAATCACGATTTTATAAAATTTTTCAAATTTCGGAAAAGCGATCTCAAATGAAGCTTAGATTTGCATTTGGATGCTTATTTAGCGAGAAAATCACGATTTTATAAAATTTTTCAAATTTCGAAAAGTGATCTCAAATGAAGCTTAGATTTGTATTTGGAGGCTTATTTAGCGAGAAAATCACGATTTTATAAAATTTTTCAAATTTCGAAAAGTGATCTCAAATGAAGCTTAGATTTGCATTTTCAAATTTTGAAAAAGTGATGCCAAATGAAGCTTAGTGTTCAAGAGTAAATACTTTAATCATCGTTACTCTTAATTATAATTAATAATATAACAGTTTATAATTCTACAAAAGAGAGAAACTACAAAATTTTTTGTAGCTTTAAATATTTATTGTTATACAAATGTAAGTTACAACCTAAGTGAAAACATTGTAAAAAGAAAGAAAATATTAATAAACTTGAAGTCAAGAAGTAAAGGTGCGTATCGCATATATTATATTGTGTTTTGTACCACTCTAACCCCCGAATATTTTTTATCTACACTTTTTGTAACAAAATTATTCACAACTCCCCCCAACATTTGGTCCAGTCGATCCGGATTTTTAAAATTATAAATTGTGGATAATTTTTACAAATAGTTCTTTTTCAGGAAAATATAACTTTCGTGGACTGAACACAAGTTTATTAATTTCCTGAACTCTGTGAATAACCCCTTTAACATCCCCGTAAGATCACCTTTAAAAATCTACACATAAAATCCATAAATACATCACATTTAATTGCAAATGTAAGTCATAAAAAATAATATTTTTTATATATTTTATAAAAGTGCTTATAAAAAAAATATATATACATATAAAAATAAGAAGAAAACGAAAGTGCAAAACATAAAAAGTGCAACAACAAAAACCTGTCCTTACTGTTAGAATTTTTTGAAAAAAAATATCCCACGGCTTAAATGAAACGAAATCCACATGATAATTACATGTCTTATTTTTAAATAAATCAGTGATCTCTGTTAAAGTTTTTACATTACAACTCAACAAAATTTTAACAGATGTTAATTGTAACATAACCAACCTCGGTAACAAAACGTTTGAACTTTAACTACTCATTGTCATTAAATGTTAATCTTCTCATTTCATGTTTGATGTAAAGAGAAAGAATAATAAAAAAGTGCGAAAATCAAAAAAAGACTGTTGTGTTGATCAGCTGTTTCGAATTGTATGTTGATATAAACAAAAGAAAAAAAGGTTTATTTACATATTTGTATCTAGAAACATATGCCAGCGAACATTTTCATTTGAACATCGTGCTTCCCAACGAACAAAAACTTCAAAATTCTTTTTTTAATAAAAATACAAATTAAATAAAATAAATTTTACTAAAAACAATAAATAAATAATTTAAAATAAATTATCGGGAAGTAAAATTCGAAATATTCTAAAAAAAAAAACATTTTTAATAAAATTATTTAAATTAAATAAAAAGTACCGAAATCTATCAACTAAAATAATTTGGAATTAAATTGTTAATAAATCAAAATTAAGCAGTTATTGTGGGACACAGGTTTTTTGTTTTGCATTTATTTTTTTCTTTCAAAGATAACTACTACTCTTAACAGTGTACTATATCTATTATACTCATATACAAATATATCTTTATATTTTGAAAATAAATGTTTTAAAATATATCACCCAACAACAAGCTACCTATCGTATACTAAATCTCATTACACCCATTCTACATCGGTTCGCGGTTTTTTGTCGTGATTGATTAATTGATTGGAAATTAGATTTGAAATTCATTATAGACAACTTCTTTAATTTCTCATAATGTCTGTACTCGACACTTTTATAAAGGCTTCCGATCGAGTTGTCGAATTTCAGTCGTATTTTGATACGCTTCCCATTGAAAGCCACTCCCTTCATACGTTAGAAGTCCAAAAGGACGAAATAATTCGTCTTTGGTCTGATTTTAGAGCATCTTATGATGACATTTTAAATAAATTTAATGAGCTCGAAGAAGATGTTGATATTCAAACGCTTAAAGCTCGATTTTATTCAACGTTCGAGGCTCACGTCAAGGTTTTGTCGAAATCTAATGAAATTTTAGATGGACTTTGTAGACAAACACCTGCTAATACTGCAGCTGATTCCCTTCCTAACCCCCTAGTTGACACTATATCTCATATATCGTTGCCTCCTTGCGATACTGAAATTTTTAATGGAGATTATCAGTCGTGGCCAACGTTTCGCGATATGTTCACAGCCCTGTATCGGAACAGCAAACGTTTATCGCCAGTCGAAAAGATGTGCCATCTTATTAAGAAAACACAAGGCGAAGCTCGTGAACTGCTACGTACTTGCCCTATAACTAACGACGGTTTTGAAATGGCATGGCAAAATTTAGTTAATCGTTATGAGAATAAGAGAATACTCGTGAACGCACAATTAAAAAATCTCTTTAATATCTCTCCCGTATCCAAGGAAACTGGTAGCAATATTAGACGTATCCAACGAACGATAAATGATTGCGTTACAAATCTTGCCCTCTTAAAAATTCAGACGGATAACTGGGACATTATCTTTATTTATATCTGTTCCACATGTTTACCGGAAATCACTCTCAATCTGTGGGAGCAATCTCTCCCCAATAGCACAGAGCTACCAACCTGGAAACAAATGGACGCTTTCTTAACATCCAGATTCCAAACACTGGAGTCAGTAGCGGATATCCGGACAACGTTTAATACTCCCAATAGTTGCAGTAACAAGTTTTCTCTGCCGAAAAAATCTAATATATTGGAACAAAATAAAGTTAAAAGTTATCGTACTAGTGTTCCTAATGGGAAACCTGGCAACTGTTTACTATGCTCTGGAACTCATCCTCTAAGACTTTGTCCAACTTTTTTAAGTATGCCCATTGAAGAACGCTTTTTAGTAGTTAAAAAACAAAAGCGATGTACGAATTGCCTCGGTACATCCCATGAATTTAAAAGGTGTAAAAGTCAGTATGTCTGCCAACTATGTAAGCAAAAACATCATTCCTTGCTACATCGTACAGGAATCTCTTCAAATCCAACTCATTTTAACCCCCTGGAATCCCCTAGGCCAACAGTTTCAAATGCAAACATTAACCCCGAGTTCACAGCACTCCTCAAAATACAAACCCCTCTACGTCTGCAGAAGCTATTGCTCAAATGCGACAATCCTTTTCTACCCAAATACAGTCCACTTCGAATTCAACCGTTTTACTTGGAACTGCCCTCGTTGATATATATTCCAACGATTTGAAATATACAGTTCGAGCCTTGATCGACTCCGCTTCAGAAGCAACCTTTATTACAAAGAAACTTCAGAATAAACTATTATTAAAACCACGATCATCACGAATTGAAATCCATGGGTTGAATGATACCTTAACTGCCACTTCTACACAACTGTGCTATATTCGTGTTGGCTCTCCCGTAGATAGTTGTTTTGAGTTATCCACTGACGCTCTTGTTGTTAAAAAACTTACGAGTAAACTCCCCTATTACCCCCTATCAGCATTCAATGAAAGCGAATTTTCTGATCTGAATATAGCTGATACGTATCGAAGCAAATGCTCAGAGATAGAAATCCTTTTAGGAGGAGATATTTACCCCAAAATAATACGAAACGGCTTACGATGGGATCATAATCAATCTCTAGTCGCGCAAAATACAGTTTTTGGTTGGATTATAACAGGGAAAATAGCTACTAATGAAAATATTTCAACAGTCTCATCGTTTTTTAATGAGATTGCTCTAAACAACCAGCTAAAAAGATTTTGGGAATTAGAGGAAGTTCCACGAAAACCAAGACTTTCAGAGGAAGATTTCTATTGTGAGAAACTTTACAAAACCTCAACATATCGCACTAACGATGGTCGTTTTGTGGTTTCCTTACCTTTTCGGAGGGAATATCCTGATGAGATAAATATTGGCCCCTCCAGAAATATAGCTTATAACCAATTCTTGCGGAATGAAACAAGATTAATGAAGAATCCACAATTAAAAACAGAATATAATCGCGTTATCTCTGAGTATTCGTCATTAAATCAAATGTCCATAGTGGACCCCTCTAATTCAGACTGCACATACTATCTCCCTCACCATGCAGTTCTAAAACCCGATAGCACTACTACCAAATTGCGAGTAGTCTTTAACGCTTCTAGTCCTTCCTCAAACGGACATAGTCTCAATGATTTGCTTTTTCCCGGTCCTATTTTACAGGCGGATTTAACAATACTTATTTTACGTTGGAGACTTTTTCGGTATGTTTTCAATTCTGATATCGAGAAAATGTATCGCCAGATACTTGTCAATCCTGCTCATACCCCATATCAGAGAATTATTTTTCGAAATTCTCCACAAGAACCTATACAGGATTTTGAGTTGAAAACGGTAACATTTGGTATCAATTGCGCACCCTACCTGGCAATACGAACCCTGCTTGAATTAGCAACTTTGCATGAAAAATCGCATCCAATGGCTTCGAATATTCTTCGTGACTATATGTACGTTGATGATGTATTGGCTGGTGCACATACATTGTCCTCTGCTCTTAAAGCTAGGAATGAAATCATAGAAACACTTCAGTCGGCTGGCTTCTCTCTTCGCAAATGGACAGCAAACAACCAATATCTGCTAAAAGATCTTCCTCCCAATCATTTACTGGACGCAGAGTTCCTGAAACTATCAGACTCATGTACCACAAAAACCTTAGGTTTGCGGTGGAATGCAGGTAGTGACCAATTTTATTTCCGCTTGAAGACTCATCCAGACCGGAGTTTGATTACTAAAAGGTCAGTACTCTCCGAAATAGCCAAGTTATTTGACCCTGCTGGTTGGCTTGCACCCAAAATAATTGTTGCCAAAATGATCATGCAGCAGATTTGGATAGATGAAACAAACTGGGACGAGGATCTTAAACCATCAACTCTTTCTCAATGGCATGCATTTTTAGATGATTATTCTAATATTGAAAATATGAAAATTCCCCGATTTGTCGATTTTGATCCGACGTATTCGATTGAACTGCATGGATTCTGTGATGCTTCTGAGAAGGCATACGCTGCAGCCTTATATGTACGCGCCGAAAATCTAGGCTCCGTATCTTCCCATTTGTTGGTTGCCAAATCAAAAGTAGCTCCGGTAAAATTCATTTCATTACCGAGAAAAGAGCTTTGCGGTGCAGAATTAATGGCCACTATGGTCGAGTCCATCATGTCTCAACTTAATCTACGAAATCATAAACTTTTCCTGTGGACCGATTCAACGATAGTCTTGGCATGGCTGCAGAAATCTCCTAACAAATGGAAAACATTTGTTGAGAATCGTGTTTCTTCTATTGTCGATAAAGTTGGCAATCAATGTTGGTCACACGTAGATTCAAAAAGTAACCCCGCCGATTTGGCCTCTCGTGGACTCACACTCTCTCAGCTTTTGACTAGCGACTTGTGGTGGCATGGGCCGGAGTGGCTTAGATTACCCAGAACGGAATGGCCCCAAGTCAACAAAAGCTTTACTACAGAAGTAGAAGCCAGACCCGTACAAGTTCACCTTACTAATATGAACAATCTCGACATCTTGAAAAACTTCTCGGATTTCCCAAAAGCTATGCGAGTGGTTTGCCGAATTTTTCGTTTCTATTATAGATGTAATCGGAAATTGCGCCACTATTTAGTAACAACTGACGTTCTGACACGTGATGAATTAATTCACGCAAGGTCTAGAATGGTCATCGCTTGCCAACGCTCATATTTCCCAGAAGAACATAAATTATTATCCCAGGGTCAGAGAATACCACGGAAAAGTCACATATTGACTCTTAATCCTTTTATTGACTCTGAAGGTATTATGCGTATTAATGGTCGCTTATCGAATTCTCCAGCTTTAAATCACGATGAACGTTTTCCAATTATCTTGCCGTATCATGGAACCTATACTCGTTTATTTTTATCGTATCTACACAAGTACTCCCTTCATGGCCAAAATGCACTTTTGTGCCGGCTTATGAGACATTATTATTACGTTCCCAGGCTAAAGGTTCTTATAAAATCCATCATCTCTCAATGCCGTACGTGTGTTATTGAAAAACATCAAAAGAGTCAACAGATTATGGCCGCCTTACCTCCCGAAAGAACAACTCTCAGTCGCCCATTCACCAACACTGGAGTAGACTTCGCTGGCCCATTTGATATTAAATCATACGCAGGGCGCGGATGTAAAGTTACAAAAGGATACGTGTTGGTATTTGTATGTTTTGCAACGAAAGCTATTCATCTCGAAGCCACAAGTGAGATATCTACGCAAGCATTTTTAGCAGCCTTTGCACGCTTCTTTTCACGAAGAGGATCCCCTACTGCACTTTATTCTGACAATGGTCTTGCATTTGTAGGTGCTTCCAATATATTGGATAGTGATAAATCTCATTTCATTTCACTTGTTCGGCGAAAACTCCTTGAAAGACATACTTTCGTTCCGCTAGAATGGCATTTTATACCACCAGGAGCTCCACATATGGGAGGACTCTGGGAAGCCGGAGTCAAAAGCTTCAAAATGCATCTTAAACGAATATCTCATTGTCAGAGTTTTACTTTTGAAGAATTTTCCACTATGTTGGCCCGAATTGAAGCTTGCTTAAACTCAAGACCCCTAAGTCTAATGAGCGATAATCCCACTGATCTTAATGCTCTAACTCCTGGCCATTTCCTGGTTGGAAATTCACTTTTATCGCCGCCAGAACCTGATTTGTCCGATCGCTCATTGAGCTATGTCAACAGGTGGCAAAAATTGAAAATTCTGTATCACCACTTTGCTATCAGATGGAAAGAAGAGTATTTAAAAGAGCTTCATAAACGTTTTAAGTGGAAATTCCCTCAGCGTGATTACGCCATAGGCGATCTTGTCGTCATAAAACAAGACAATTTACCCTCAAACCAATGGCGCCTGGGCCGCATTGAAAATGTTATTCATGGCAATGACAATAGGGTCCGAGTCGCTGAAGTACGAACTGCTAATGGCATCGTAACTAGGCCCATTGTCAAATTAATTCTACTCCCTAACCCTGAACAGCACTAATTCATATTATATTTTTACTTACAGCTCCCATCATGCCACGTCAAGCTCGTCGTAGTTTATCACCTTTGGAAGAAAGAGATAGTCGCCGTAAATCTCGTCCTCCCCATAAAACCAAAAAATGTTGCTTGTGTCACCACTATCATACCCTTAGGAAATGTTTAAAGTTTAAACGCTTAAATGTGACAGAAAAACTAAAAATCGTCAAAAAGAACCATTATTGTGAAAATTGCTTAGCATACTCTCACCTCATTAATCGCTGCCGTAATACGTATCGCTGCCGTCAGTGTGGAGGTCGACATCATTCTCTCCTCCATCGTCATGAACGTCTTCGTTCTCCACGACTTGTTACCGTCCCTACTACTAGCGATGAGCGTACTATCACACTCCTACCAACCGTTGTTGTCAAAATAGAATTGGGTACCCAATGGTCCAACGTACGAGGAATTCTTAACCCCTGCTCAGAGGTAAGCTCTATAGCCGAATTCCTTGTAAAGCGATATAAATTATCTGAGATGAGAGTTGGTGTTGAACGTTGGTGCAAAATTAAAATACGTCCACGGTTTGACGAAAATCCGATTTTTGCTATAAAAGTTAAAATTGAAAAAGATCTACCCCGTAAGCAACCCAAGGAACAACTAGATGATAGAGTTGCAGATTTATATGCCAATTTACATCTCGCTGATCCCACTTTCTATCAGCCATCCGAGATAAATATTATTTTGGGAGCGGATATCTTTCCTCGGCTTATAAAATCTGGCCTCCAGCATGAAACAGTTGGTTCTCCAATGGCCCAAGATACTGTCCTGGGTTGGACAATCATTGGTAATTTTGGGATTTAGAAGCTGTTTTATTTTTTTTGAAGTGCTTATATATATTCTTTTTTTTTTTAAAGGATTAACTTATATATTTCTCTATTAAACGAATTAACTTATATATTTTTTTGTGTTTATTATTTTTGTAATATCCATACATATATTATATCTATTTTTTTATACATATAAATGAATCACATAATGTTATTGAATTGCATCTAGTTAAAATAAAAGAATTTATATATCTGTATATATGTCCCATGTCCCTTTGTTGCAATATAGCAAGGGGGCCGGGATGTTCAAGAGTAAATACTTTAATCATCGTTACTCTTAATTATAATTAATAATATAACAGTTTATAATTCTACAAAAGAGAGAAACTACAAAATTTTTTGTAGCTTTAAATATTTATTGTTATACAAATGTAAGTTACAACCTAAGTGAAAACATTGTAAAAAGAAAGAAAATATTAATAAACTTGAAGTCAAGAAGTAAAGGTGCGTATCGCATATATTATATTGTGTTTTGTACCACTCTAACCCCCGAATATTTTTTATCTACACTATTTGTAACAAAATTATTCACAACTCCCCCCAACACTTAGAATTCGGAAAAAGTGATCTCAAATGAAGCTTAGATTTGCATTTGGAGGCTTATTTAGCGAGAAAATCACGATTTTATAAAATTTTTCAAATTTCGGAAAAGTGATCTCAAATGAAGCTTAGATTTGCATTTGGAGGCTTATTTAGCGAGAAAATCACGATTTTATAAAATTTTTCAAATTTCGAAAAGTGATCTCAAATGAATTTTTCAAATTTCGAAAAGTGATCTCAAATGAAGCTTAGATTTGCATTTGGAGGCTTATTTAGCGAGAAAATCACGATTTTATAAAATTTTTCAAATTTCGAAAGTGATGTCAAATGAAGCTTAGATTTGTATTTGGAGGCTTATTTAGCGAGAAAATCACGATTTTATAAATTTTTCAAATTTCGAAAGTGATGTCAAAGAAGCTTAGATTTGCGTTTGGGGGCTTATTTAGCGAGAAAATCACGATTTTATAAAATTTTTCAAATTTCAGAAAAGTGATCTCAAATGAAGCTTAGATTTGCATTTTCAAATTTCGAAAAGTGATGCCAAATGAAGCTAGAATTGTATTTGGAGGCTTATTTAGCGAGAAAATCACGATTTTATAAAATTTTTCAAATTTCAGAAAAAGTGATCTCAAATGAAGCATAGATTTCTATTTGGAGGCTTATTTAGCGAGAAAATCACGATTTTATAAAATTTTTAAAATTTCGAAAGTGATGTCAAAGAAGCTTAGATTTGCGTTTGGGGGCTTATTTAGCGAGAAAATCACGATTTCATAAAATTTTTCAAATTTCGAAAAAGTGATCTCAAATGAAGCTTAGAATTCGGAAAGTGATTTAGATTTTCATTTGGAGGCTTATTTAGCGAAAAAATCACGATTTTATAAATTTTTTTTAAATTTCGAAAAGTGATCTCAAATGAAGCTTAGAATTCGGAAAAGTGATCTCAAATGAAGCTTAGATTTGCATTTGGAGGCTTATTTAGCGAGAAAATCACGATTTTATAAAATTTTCAAATTTCGGAAAAGTGATCTCAAATGAAGCTTAGATTTGCATTTGGAGGCTTATTTAGCGAGAAAATCACGATTTTATAAAATTTTTCAAATTTCGAAAAGTGATCTCAATGAAGCTTAGATTTGCATTTGGAGGCTTATTTAGCGAGAAAATCACGATTTATAAAATTTTTCAAATTTCGAAAAGTGATGTCAAATGAAGCTTAGATTTGTATTTGGAGGCTTATTTAGCGAGAAAATCACGATTTTATAAAATTTTTCAAATTTCGAAAAGTGATCTCAAATGAAGCTTAGATTTGCATTTGGAGGCTTATTTAGCGAGAAATCACGATTTTATAAAATTTTTCAAATTTCGAAAAGTGATCTCAAATGAAGCTTAGATTTGCATTTGGATGCTTATTTAGTGAGAAATCACGATTTCATAAAATTTTTCAAATTTCGAAAAGTGATGCCAAATGAAGCTTAGAATTGTATTTCGAGGCTTATTTAGCGAGAAATTCAACGATTTTATAAAATTTTTTCAAATTTCAGAAAAGTGATGCTCAAATGAACGCATAGATTTGCATTTGGAGGCTTATTTAGCGATGAAATCAACGATTTTATAATAATTTTTCCAAATTTTCGAAAAGCTGATCTCAAAGTGAAGCTTAAGTTTTGCGCTTTGGAGGCTTATTTAGCGAGAAAATCAGCGATTTGTATAAAATTATTCAAATTCAGAAAAGTGATCTCAAAATGAAGCCTTAAATTTTGCATTTTCAAATTTTCGAAAAAAGTGATGCCTAAATGAAGCTTAGAATTGTATTTGGAGGCTTATTTAGCGAGAGAATCACGATTTTATAAAATTTTTAAAATTTCGGAAAAGTGATGTCAAATGAAGCTTAGATTTGCATTTGGAGGCTTATTTAGCGAGAAAATCACGATTTTATAAAATTTTTTCAAATTTCGAAAAGTGATCTCAAATGAAGCTTAGATTTGCATTTGGATGCTTATTTAGTGAGAAAATCACGATTTTATAAAATTTTTCAAATTTCGAAAAAGTGATGCCAAATGAAGCTTAGAATTTGTATTTCGAGGCTTATTTAGCGAGAAATTCACGATTTTATAAAATTTTTCAAATTTCAGAAAAGTGATCTCAAATGAAGCATAGATTTGCATTTGGAGGCTTATTTAGCGAGAAAATCACGATTTATAAAATTTTTCAAATTTCGAAAAGTGATCTCAAATGAAGCTTAGTTTTGCGTTTGGAGGCTTATTTAGCGAGAAAATCACGATTTTATAAAATTTTTCAAAATTTCAGAAAAGTGATCTCAAATGAAGCTTAGATTTGCATTTTCAAATTTCGAAAAGTGATGCCAAATGAAGCTTAGAATTGTATTTGGAGGCTTATTTAGCGAGAAAATCACGATTTTATAAAATTTTTCAAATTTCGAAAGTGATGTCAAATGAAGCTTAGATTTGCATTTGGAGGCTTATTTAGCGAGAAAATCACGATTTTATAAAATTTTTTCAAATTTCGAAAAGTGATCTCAAATGAAGCTTAGATTTGCATTTGGAGGCTTATTTAGCGAGAAAATCACGATTTTATAAAATTTTTCAAATTTCGAAAAGTGATCTCAAATGAAGCTTAGATTTGCATTTGGAGGCTTATTTAGCGAGAAAATCACGATTTTATAAAATTTTTCAAATTTCGAAAAGTGATCTCAAATGAAGCTTAGATTTGCATTTTCAAATTTCGAAAAGTGATCAAATGAAGCTTAGATTGTATTTGGAGGCTTATTTAGCGAGAAAATCACGATTTTATAAAATTTTTCAAATTTCGAAAAGTGATCTCAAATGAAGCTTAGATTTGCATTTGGAGGCTTATTTAGCGAGAAAATCACGATTTTATAAAATTTTTCAAATTTCGAAAAGTGATGTCAAATGAAGCTTAGATTTGCATTTGGAGGCTTATTTAGCGAGAAAATCACGATTTTATAAAATTTTTCAAATTTCGAAAAGTGATCTCAAATGAAGCTTAGATTTGCATTTGGAGGCTTATTTAGCGAGAAAATCACGATTTTATAAAATTTTTCAAATTTCGAAAAGTGATCTCAAATGAAGCTTAGATTTGCATTTGGAGGCTTATTTAGCGAGAAAATCACGATTTTATAAAATTTTTCAAATTTCGAAAAGTGATCTCAAATGAAGCTTGAGCATTTTCAAATTTCGAAAAGTGATCAAATGAAGCTTAGATTTGTATTTGGAGGCTTATTTAGCGAGAAAATCACGATTTTATAAAATTTTTCAAATTTCGAAAAGTGATCTCAAATGAAGCTTAGATTTGCATTTGGAGGCTTATTTAGCGAGAAAATCACGATTTTATAAAATTTTTCAAATTTCGAAAAGTGATCTCAAATGAAGCTTAGATTTGCATTTGGAGGCTTATTTAGCGAGAAAATCACGATTTTATAAAATTTTTCAAATTTCGAAAAGTGATCTCAAATGAAGCTTAGATTTGCATTTGGAGGCTTATTTAGCGAGAAAATCACGATTTTATAAAATTTTTCAAATTTCGAAAAGTGATCTCAAAGCTTAAGCTTGGAGGCTTATTTGCATTTTTCAAATTTCGAAAAGTGATCTCAAATGAAGCTTAGATTTGCATTTGGAGGCTTATTTAGCGAGAAAATCACGATTTTATAAAATTTTTCAAATTTCGAAAAGTGATGTCAAATGAAGCTTAGATTTGTATTTGGAGGCTTATTTAGCGAGAAAATCACGATTTTATAAAATTTTTCAAATTTCGAAAAGTGATCTCAAATGAAGCTTAGATTTGCATTTGGAGGCTTATTTAGCGAGAAAATCACGATTTTATAAAATTTTTCAAATTTCGAAAAGTGATCTCAAATGAAGCTTAGATTTGCATTTGGAGGCTTATTTAGCGAGAAAATCACGATTTTATAAAATTTTCAAATTTCGAAAAGTGATCTCAAATGAAGCTTATTTTTTTCAAATTTCGAAAAGTGATGTCAAATGAAGCTTAGATTTGCATTTGGAGGCTTATTTAGCGAGAAAATCACGATTTTATAAAATTTTTCAAATTTCGAAAAGTGATCTCAAATGAAGCTTAGATTTGCATTTGGAGGCTTATTTAGCGAGAAAATCACGATTTTATAAAATTTTTCAAATTTCGAAAAGTGATCTCAAATGAAGCTTAGAGCTTATTTCGATGATCAAATGAAGCTTAGATTTGGAGGCTTATTTAGCGAGAAAATCACGATTTTATAAAATTTTCAAATTTCGAAAAGTGATCTCAAATGAAGCTTAGATTTGCATTTGGAGGCTTATTTAGCGAGAAAATCACGATTTTATAAAATTTTTCAAATTTCGAAAAGTGATCTCAAATGAAGCTTAGATTTGCATTTGGAGGCTTATTTAGCGAGAAAATCACGATTTTATAAAATTTTTCAAATTTCGAAAAGTGATCTCAAATGAAGCTTAGATTTGCATTTGGAGGCTTATTTAGCGAGAAAATCACGATTTTATAAAATTTTTCAAATTTCGAAAAGTGATCTCAAATGAAGCTTAGATTTGCATTTGGAGGCTTATTTAGCGAGAAAATCACGATTTTATAAAATTTTTCAAATTTCGAAAAGTGATCTCAAATTTAGCGAGAAAATCACGATTTTATAAAATTTTTCAAATTTCGAAAAGTGATCTCAAATGAAGCTTAGATTTGCATTTGGAGGCTTATTTAGCGAGAAAATCACGATTTTATAAAATTTTTCAAATTTCGAAAAGTGATCTCAAATGAAGCTTAGATTTGCATTTGGAGGCTTATTTAGCGAGAAAATCACGATTTTATAAAATTTTTCAAATTTCGAAAAGTGATCTCAAATTTAGCGAGAAAATCACGATTTTATAAAATTTTTCAAATTTCGAAAAGTGATGTCAAATGAAGCTTAGATTTGCATTTGGAGGCTTATTTAGCGAGAAAATCACGATTTTATAAAATTTTTCAAATTTCGAAAAGTGATCTCAAATGAAGCTTAGATTTGCATTTTCAAATTTCGAAAAGTGATCAAATGAAGCTTAGAATTGCATTTGGAGGCTTATTTAGCGAGAAAATCACGATTTTATAAAATTTTTCAAATTTCGAAAAGTGATCTCAAATGAAGCTTAGATTTGCATTTGGAGGCTTATTTAGCGAGAAAATCACGATTTTATAAAATTTTTCAAATTTCGAAAAGTGATGTCAAATGAAGCTTAGATTTGCATTTGGAGGCTTATTTAGCGAGAAAATCACGATTTTATAAAATTTTTCAAATTTCGAAAAGTGATGTCAAATGAAGCTTAGATTTGCATTTGGAGGCTTATTTAGCGAGAAAATCACGATTTTATAAAATTTTTCAAATTTCGAAAAGTGATCCAAATGAAGCTTAAATTTCGAAAAGTGATCTCAAATGAAGCTTAGATTTGCATTTGGAGGCTTATTTAGCGAGAAAATCACGATTTTATAAAATTTTTCAAATTTCGAAAAGTGATCTCAAATGAAGCTTAGATTTGCATTTGGAGGCTTATTTAGCGAGAAAATCACGATTTTATAAAATTTTTCAAATTTCGAAAAGTGATCTCAAATGAAGCTTAGATTTGCATTTGGAGGCTTATTTAGCGAGAAAATCACGATTTTATAAAATTTTTCAAATTTCGAAAAGTGATCTCAAATGAAGCTTAGATTTGCATTTTCAAATTTCGAAAAAGTGATCAAATGAAGCTTAGAATTTGTATTTGGAGGCTTATTTAGCGAGAAAATCACGATTTTATAAAATTTTTCAAAGGCTTATTTAGCGAGAAAATCACGATTTTATAAAATTTTTCAAATTTCGAAAAGTGATCTCAAATGAAGCTTAGATTTGCATTTGGAGGCTTATTTAGCGAGAAAATCACGATTTTATAAAATTTTTCAAATTTCGAAAAGTGATCTCAAATGAAGCTTAGATTTGCATTTGGAGGCTTATTTAGCGAGAAAATCACGATTTTATAAAATTTTTCAAATTTCGAAAAGTGATGTCAAATGAAGCTTAGATTTGCATTTGGAGGCTTATTTAGCGAGAAAATCACGATTTTATAAAATTTTTCAAATTTCGAAAAGTGATCTCAAATGAAGCTTAGATTTGCATTTGGAGGCTTATTTAGCGAGAAAATCACGATTTTATAAAATTTTTCAAATTTCGAAAAGTGATCTCAAATGAAGCTTAGATTTGCATTTGGAGGCTTATTTAGCGAGAAAATCACGATTTTATAAAATTTTTCAAATTTCGAAAAGTGATCTCAAATGAAGCTTAGATTTGCATTTGGAGGCTTATTTAGCGAGAAAATCACGATTTTATAAAATTTTTCAAATTTCGAAAAGTGATCTCAAATGAAGCTTAGATTTGCATTTGGAGGCTTATTTAGCGAGAAAATCACGATTTTATAAAATTTTTCAAATTTCGAAAAGTGATCTCAAATGAAGCTTAGATTTGCATTTGGAGGCTTATTTAGCGAGAAAATCACGATTTTATAAAATTTTTCAAATTTCGAAAAGTGATCTCAAATGAAGCTTAGATTTTTGCATTTGGAGAGGCTTATTTAGCGAGAAAATCACGATTTTATAAAATTTTTCAAATTTCGAAAAGTGATCTCAAATGAAGCTTAGATTTGCATTTGGAGGCTTATTTAGCGAGAAAATCACGATTTTATAAAATTTTTCAAATTTCGAAAAGTGATCTCAAATTTGAAAATCACGATTTTATAAAATTTTTCAAATTTCGAAAAGTGATGTCAAATGAAGCTTAGATTTGCATTTGGAGGCTTATTTAGCGAGAAAATCACGATTTTATAAAATTTTTCAAATTTCGAAAAGTGATCTCAAATGAAGCTTAGATTTGCATTTGGAGGCTTATTTAGCGAGAAAATCACGATTTTATAAAATTTTTCAAATTTCGAAAAGTGATCTCAAATGAAGCTTAGATTTGCATTTGGAGGCTTATTTAGCGAGAAAATCACGATTTTATAAAATTTTTCAAATTTCGAAAAGTGATCTCAAATGAAGCTTAGATTTGCATTTGGAGGCTTATTTAGCGAGAAAATCACGATTTTATAAAATTTTTCAAATTTCGAAAAGTGATCTCAAATGAAGCTTAGATTTGCATTTGGAGGCTTATTTAGCGAGAAAATCACGATTTTATAAAATTTTTCAAATTTCGAAAAGTGATGTCAAATGAAGCTTAGATTTGCATTTGGAGGCTTATTTAGCGAGAAAATCACGATTTTATAAAATTTTTCAAATTTCGAAAAGTGATCTCAAATGAAGCTTAGATTTGCATTTGGAGGCTTATTTAGCGAGAAAATCACGATTTTATAAAATTTTTCAAATTTCGAAAAGTGATCTCAAATGAAGCTTAGATTTGATTTCGAAAAGTCAAATGAAGCTTAGATTTGTATTTGGAGGCTTATTTAGCGAGAAAATCACGATTTTATAAAATTTTTCAAATTTCGAAAATTTAGCGAGAAAATCACGATTTTATAAAATTTTTCAAATTTCGAAAAGTGATCTCAAATGAAGCTTAGATTTGCATTTGGAGGCTTATTTAGCGAGAAAATCACGATTTTATAAAATTTTTCAAATTTCGAAAAGTGATCTCAAATGAAGCTTAGATTTGCATTTGGAGGCTTATTTAGCGAGAAAATCACGATTTTATAAAATTTTTCAAATTTCGAAAAGTGATCTCAAATGAAGCTTAGATTTGCATTTTCAAATTTCGAAAAAGTGATCAAATGAAGCTTAGAATTTGTATTTGGAGGCTTATTTAGCGAGAAAATCACGATTTTATAAAATTTTTCAAATTTCGAAAAGTGATCTCAAATGAAGCTTAGATTTGCATTTGGAGGCTTATTTAGCGAGAAAATCACGATTTTATAAAATTTTTCAAATTTCGAAAAGTGATCTCAAATGAAGCTTAGATTTGCATTTGGAGGCTTATTTAGCGAGAAAATCACGATTTTATAAAATTTTTCAAATTTCGAAAAGTGATCTCAAATGAAGCTTAGATTTGCATTTGGAGGCTTATTTAGCGAGAAAATCACGATTTTATAAAATTTTTCAAATTTCGAAAAGTGATGTCAAATGAAGCTTAGATTTGCATTTGGAGGCTTATTTAGCGAGAAAATCACGATTTTATAAAATTTTTCAAATTTCGAAAAGTGATTCAAATGAAGCTTCAAATTTCGAAAAGTGATTGAAGCATTTGGAGGCTTATTTAGCGAGAAAATCACGATTTTATAAAATTTTTCAAATTTCGAAAAGTGATCTCAAATGAAGCTTAGATTTGCATTTGGAGGCTTATTTAGCGAGAAAATCACGATTTTATAAAATTTTTCAAATTTCGAAAAGTGATCTCAAATGAAGCTTAGATTTGCATTTGGAGGCTTATTTAGCGAGAAAATCACGATTTTATAAAATTTTTCAAATTTCGAAAAGTGATCTCAAATGAAGCTTAGATTTGCATTTGGAGGCTTATTTAGCGAGAAAATCACGATTTTATAAAATTTTTCAAATTTCGAAAAGTGATCTCAAATGAAGCTTAGATTTGCATTTGGAGGCTTATTTAGCGAGAAAATCACGATTTTATAAAATTTTTCAAATTTCGAAAAGTGATCTCAAATGAAGCTTAGATTTGCATTTGGAGGCTTATTTAGCGAGAAAATCACGATTTTATAAAATTTTTCAAATTTCGAAAAGTGATCTCAAATGAAGCTTAGATTTGCATTTGGAGGCTTATTTAGCGAGAAAATCACGATTTTATAAAATTTTTCAAATTTCGAAAAGTGATCTCAAATGAAGCTTAGATTTGCATTTGGAGGCTTATTTAGCGAGAAAATCACGATTTTATAAAATTTTTCAAATTTCGAAAAGTGATCTCAAATGAAGCTTAGATTTGCATTTGGAGGCTTATTTAGCGAGAAAATCACGATTTTATAAAATTTTTCAAATTTCGAAAAGTGATCTCAAATGAAGCTTAGATTTGCATTTGGAGGCTTATTTAGCGAGAAAATCACGATTTTATAAAATTTTTCAAATTTCGAAAAGTGATCTCATTTGGAATTTAGCGAGAAAATCACGATTTTATAAAATTTTTCAAATTTCGAAAAGTGATGTCAAATGAAGCTTAGATTTGCATTTGGAGGCTTATTTAGCGAGAAAATCACGATTTTATAAAATTTTTCAAATTTCGAAAAGTGATCTCAAATGAAGCTTAGATTTGCATTTGGAGGCTTATTTAGCGAGAAAATCACGATTTTATAAAATTTTTCAAATTTCGAAAAGTGATCTCAAATGAAGCTTAGATTTGCATTTTCAAATTTCGAAAAGTGATGTCAAATGAAGCTTAGATTTGCATTTGGAGGCTTATTTAGCGAGAAAATCACGATTTTATAAAATTTTTCAAATTTCGAAAAGTGATCTCAAATGAAGCTTAGATTTGCATTTGGAGGCTTATTTAGCGAGAAAATCACGATTTTATAAAATTTTTCAAATTTCGAAAAGTGATCTCAAATGAAGCTTAGATTTGCATTTGGAGGCTTATTTAGCGAGAAAATCACGATTTTATAAAATTTTTCAAATTTCGAAAAGTGATCTCAAATGAAGCTTAGATTTGCATTTGGAGGCTTATTTAGCGAGAAAATCACGATTTTATAAAATTTTTCAAATTTCGAAAAGTGATCTCAAATGAAGCTTAGATTTGCATTTGGAGGCTTATTTAGCGAGAAAATCACGATTTTATAAAATTTTTCAAATTTCGAAAAGTGATCTCAAATGAAGCTTAGATTTGCATTTCAAATTTCGAAAAGTGATCAAATGAAGCTTAGATTTGTATTTGGAGGCTTATTTAGCGAGAAAATCACGATTTTATAAAATTTTTCAAATTTCGAAAAGTGATCTCAAATGAAGCTTAGATTTGCATTTGGAGGCTTATTTAGCGAGAAAATCACGATTTTATAAAATTTTTCAAATTTCGAAAAGTGATCTCAAATGAAGCTTAGATTTGCATTTGGAGGCTTATTTAGCGAGAAAATCACGATTTTATAAAATTTTTCAAATTTCGAAAAGTGATCTCAAATGAAGCTTAGATTTGCATTTGGAGGCTTATTTAGCGAGAAAATCACGATTTTATAAAATTTTTCAAATTTCGAAAAGTGATGTCAAATGAAGCTTAGATTTGCATTTGGAGGCTTATTTAGCGAGAAAATCACGATTTTATAAAATTTTTCAAATTTCGAAAAGTGATCTCAAATGAAGCTTAGATTTGCATTTGGAGGCTTATTTAGCGAGAAAATCACGATTTTATAAAATTTTTCAAATTTCGAAAAGTGATCTCAAATGAAGCTTAGATTTGCATTTGGAGGCTTATTTAGCGAGAAAATCACGATTTTATAAAATTTTTCAAATTTCGAAAAGTGATCTCAAATGAAGCTTAGATTTGCATTTGGAGGCTTATTTAGCGAGAAAATCACGATTTTATAAAATTTTTCAAATTTCGAAAAGTGATCTCAAATGAAGCTTAGATTTGCATTTGGAGGCTTATTTAGCGAGAAAATCACGATTTTATAAAATTTTTCAAATTTCGAAAAGTGATCTCAAATGAAGCTTAGATTTGCATTTGGATGAAGCTTATTTAGCGAGAAAATCACGATTTTATAAAATTTTTCAAATTTCGAAAAGTGATCTCAAATGCTTAGATTTGCATTTTCAAATTTCGAAAAGTGATCAAATGAAGCTTAGATTTGCATTTGGAGGCTTATTTAGCGAGAAAATCACGATTTTATAAAATTTTTCAAATTTCGAAAAGTGATCTCAAATGAAGCTTAGATTTGCATTTGGAGGCTTATTTAGCGAGAAAATCACGATTTTATAAAATTTTTCAAATTTCGAAAAGTGATCTCAAATGAAGCTTAGATTTGCATTTGGAGGCTTATTTAGCGAGAAAATCACGATTTTATAAAATTTTTCAAATTTCGAAAAGTGATCTCAAATGAAGCTTAGATTTGCATTTGGAGGCTTATTTAGCGAGAAAATCACGATTTTATAAAATTTTTCAAATTTCGAAAAGTGATCTCAAATGAAGCTTAGATTTGCATTTGGAGGCTTATTTAGCGAGAAAATCACGATTTTATAAAATTTTTCAAATTTCGAAAAGTGATCTCAAATGAAGCTTAGATTTGCATTTGGAGGCTTATTTAGCGAGAAAATCACGATTTTATAAAATTTTTCAAATTTCGAAAAGTGATCTCAAATGAAGCTTAGATTTGCATTTGGAGGCTTATTTAGCGAGAAAATCACGATTTTATAAAATTTTTCAAATTTCGAAAAGTGATCTCAAATGAAGCTTAGATTTGCATTTGGAGGCTTATTTAGCGAGAAAATCACGATTTTATAAAATTTTTCAAATTTCGAAAAGTGATCTCAAATGAAGCTTAGATTTGCATTTGGAGGCTTATTTAGCGAGAAAATCACGATTTTATAAAATTTTTCAAATTTCGAAAAGTGATCTCAAATGAAGCTTAGATTTGCATTTGGAGGCTTATTTAGCGAGAAAATCACGATTTTATAAAATTTTTCAAATTTCGAAAAGTGATCTCAAATGAAGCTTAGATTTGCATTTGGAGGCTTATTTAGCGAGAAAATCACGATTTTATAAAATTTTTCAAATTTCGAAAAGTGATCTCAAATGAAGCTTAGATTTGCATTTGGAGGCTTATTTAGCGAGAAAATCACGATTTTATAAAATTTTTCAAATTTCGAAAAGTGATCTCAAATGAAGCTTAGATTTGCATTTGGAGGCTTATTTAGCGAGAAAATCACGATTTTATAAAATTTTTCAAATTTCGAAAAGTGATCTCAAATGAAGCTTAGATTTGCATTTGGAGGCTTATTTAGCGAGAAAATCACGATTTTATAAAATTTTTCAAATTTCGAAAAGTGATCTCAAATGAAGCTTAGATTTGCATTTGGAGGCTTATTTAGCGAGAAAATCACGATTTTATAAAATTTTTCAAATTTCGAAAAGTGATCTCAAATGAAGCTTAGATTTGCATTTGGAGGCTTATTTAGCGAGAAAATCACGATTTTATAAAATTTTTCAAATTTCGAAAAGTGATCTCAAATGAAGCTTAGATTTGCATTTGGAGGCTTATTTAGCGAGAAAATCACGATTTTATAAAATTTTTCAAATTTCGAAAAGTGATCTCAAATGAAGCTTAGATTTGCATTTGGAGGCTTATTTAGCGAGAAAATCACGATTTTATAAAATTTTTCAAATTTCGAAAAGTGATCTCAAATGAAGCTTAGATTTGCATTTGGAGGCTTATTTAGCGAGAAAATCACGATTTTATAAAATTTTTCAAATTTCGAAAAGTGATCTCAAATGAAGCTTAGATTTGCATTTGGAGGCTTATTTAGCGAGAAAATCACGATTTTATAAAATTTTTCAAATTTCGAAAAGTGATCTCAAATGAAGCTTAGATTTGCATTTGGAGGCTTATTTAGCGAGAAAATCACGATTTTATAAAATTTTTCAAATTTCGAAAAGTGATCTCAAATGAAGCTTAGATTTGCATTTGGAGGCTTATTTAGCGAGAAAATCACGATTTTATAAAATTTTTCAAATTTCGAAAAGTGATCTCAAATGAAGCTTAGATTTGCATTTGGAGGCTTATTTAGCGAGAAAATCACGATTTTATAAAATTTTTCAAATTTCGAAAAGTGATCTCAAATGAAGCTTAGATTTGCATTTGGAGGCTTATTTAGCGAGAAAATCACGATTTTATAAAATTTTTCAAATTTCGAAAAGTGATCTCAAATGAAGCTTAGATTTGCATTTGGAGGCTTATTTAGCGAGAAAATCACGATTTTATAAAATTTTTCAAATTTCGAAAAGTGATCTCAAATGAAGCTTAGATTTGCATTTGGAGGCTTATTTAGCGAGAAAATCACGATTTTATAAAATTTTTCAAATTTCGAAAAGTGATGTCAAATGAAGCTTAGATTTGCATTTGGAGGCTTATTTAGCGAGAAAATCACGATTTTATAAAATTTTTCAAATTTCGAAAAGTGATCTCAAATGAAGCTTAGATTTGCATTTGGAGGCTTATTTAGCGAGAAAATCACGATTTTATAAAATTTTTCAAATTTCGAAAAGTGATCTCAAATGAAGCTTAGATTTGCATTTGGAGGCTTATTTAGCGAGAAAATCACGATTTTATAAAATTTTTCAAATTTCGAAAAGTGATCTCAAATGAAGCTTAGATTTGCATTTGGAGGCTTATTTAGCGAGAAAATCACGATTTTATAAAATTTTTCAAATTTCGAAAAGTGATCTCAAATGAAGCTTAGATTTGCATTTGGAGGCTTATTTAGCGAGAAAATCACGATTTTATAAAATTTTTCAAATTTCGAAAAGTGATCTCAAATGAAGCTTAGATTTGCATTTGGAGGCTTATTTAGCGAGAAAATCACGATTTTATAAAATTTTTCAAATTTCGAAAAGTGATCTCAAATGAAGCTTAGATTTGCATTTGGAGGCTTATTTAGCGAGAAAATCACGATTTTATAAAATTTTTCAAATTTCGAAAAGTGATCTCAAATGAAGCTTAGATTTGCATTTGGAGGCTTATTTAGCGAGAAAATCACGATTTTATAAAATTTTTCAAATTTCGAAAAGTGATCTCAAATGAAGCTTAGATTTGCATTTGGAGGCTTATTTAGCGAGAAAATCACGATTTTATAAAATTTTTCAAATTTCGAAAAGTGATCTCAAATGAAGCTTAGATTTGCATTTGGAGGCTTATTTAGCGAGAAAATCACGATTTTATAAAATTTTTCAAATTTCGAAAAGTGATGTCAAATGAAGCTTAGATTTGCATTTGGAGGCTTATTTAGCGAGAAAATCACGATTTTATAAAATTTTTCAAATTTCGAAAAGTGATCTCAAATGAAGCTTAGATTTGCATTTGGAGGCTTATTTAGCGAGAAAATCACGATTTTATAAAATTTTTCAAATTTCGAAAAGTGATCTCAAATGAAGCTTAGATTTGCATTTGGAGGCTTATTTAGCGAGAAAATCACGATTTTATAAAATTTTTCAAATTTCGAAAAGTGATCTCAAATGAAGCTTAGATTTGCATTTGGAGGCTTATTTAGCGAGAAAATCACGATTTTATAAAATTTTTCAAATTTCGAAAAGTGATCTCAAATGAAGCTTAGATTTGCATTTGGAGGCTTATTTAGCGAGAAAATCACGATTTTATAAAATTTTTCAAATTTCGAAAAGTGATCTCAAATGAAGCTTAGATTTGCATTTGGAGGCTTATTTAGCGAGAAAATCACGATTTTATAAAATTTTTCAAATTTCGAAAAGTGATCTCAAATGAAGAAGCATTTTCAAATTTCGAAAAGTGATCAAATGAAGCATTTGGAGGCTTATTTAGCGAGAAAATCACGATTTTATAAAATTTTTCAAATTTCGAAAAGTGATCTCAAATGAAGCTTAGATTTGCATTTGGAGGCTTATTTAGCGAGAAAATCACGATTTTATAAAATTTTTCAAATTTCGAAAAGTGATCTCAAATGAAGCTTAGATTTGCATTTGGAGGCTTATTTAGCGAGAAAATCACGATTTTATAAAATTTTTCAAATTTCGAAAAGTGATCTCAAATGAAGCTTAGATTTGCATTTGGAGGCTTATTTAGCGAGAAAATCACGATTTTATAAAATTTTTCAAATTTCGAAAAGTGATCTCAAATGAAGCTTAGATTTGCATTTGGAGGCTTATTTAGCGAGAAAATCACGATTTTATAAAATTTTTCAAATTTCGAAAAGTGATCTCAAATGAAGCTTAGATTTGCATTTGGAGGCTTATTTAGCGAGAAAATCACGATTTTATAAAATTTTTCAAATTTCGAAAAGTGATCTCAAATGAAGCTTAGATTTGCATTTGGAGGCTTATTTAGCGAGAAAATCACGATTTTATAAAATTTTTCAAATTTCGAAAAGTGATCTCAAATGAAGCTTAGATTTGCATTTGGAGGCTTATTTAGCGAGAAAATCACGATTTTATAAAATTTTTCAAATTTCGAAAAGTGATCTCAAATGAAGCTTAGATTTGCATTTGGAGGCTTATTTAGCGAGAAAATCACGATTTTATAAAATTTTTCAAATTTCGAAAAGTGATCTCAAATGAAGCTTAGATTTGCATTTGGAGGCTTATTTAGCGAGAAAATCACGATTTTATAAAATTTTTCAAATTTCGAAAAGTGATCTCAAATGAAGCTTAGATTTGCATTTGGAGGCTTATTTAGCGAGAAAATCACGATTTTATAAAATTTTTCAAATTTCGAAAAGTGATCTCAAATGAAGCTTAGATTTGCATTTGGAGGCTTATTTAGCGAGAAAATCACGATTTTATAAAATTTTTCAAATTTCGAAAAGTGATCTCAAATGAAGCTTAGATTTGCATTTGGAGGCTTATTTAGCGAGAAAATCACGATTTTATAAAATTTTTCAAATTTCGAAAAGTGATCTCAAATGAAGCTTAGATTTGCATTTGGAGGCTTATTTAGCGAGAAAATCACGATTTTATAAAATTTTTCAAATTTCGAAAAGTGATGTCAAATGAAGCTTAGATTTGCATTTGGAGGCTTATTTAGCGAGAAAATCACGATTTTATAAAATTTTTCAAATTTCGAAAAGTGATCTCAAATGAAGCTTAGATTTGCATTTGGAGGCTTATTTAGCGAGAAAATCACGATTTTATAAAATTTTTCAAATTTCGAAAAGTGATCTCAAATGAAGCTTAGATTTGCATTTGGAGGCTTATTTAGCGAGAAAATCACGATTTTATAAAATTTTTCAAATTTCGAAAAGTGATCTCAAATGAAGCTTAGATTTGCATTTGGAGGCTTATTTAGCGAGAAAATCACGATTTTATAAAATTTTTCAAATTTCGAAAAGTGATCTCAAATGAAGCTTAGATTTGCATTTGGAGGCTTATTTAGCGAGAAAATCACGATTTTATAAAATTTTTCAAATTTCGAAAAGTGATCTCAAATGAAGCTTAGATTTGCATTTGGAGGCTTATTTAGCGAGAAAATCACGATTTTATAAAATTTTTCAAATTTCGAAAAGTGATCTCAAATGAAGCTTAGATTTGCATTTGGAGGCTTATTTAGCGAGAAAATCACGATTTTATAAAATTTTTTTCAAAGTTTCGAAAGATTTGATTTCGAAAAGTGATCAAATGAAGCTTAGATTTGCATTTGGAGGCTTATTTAGCGAGAAAATCACGATTTTATAAAATTTTTCAAATTTCGAAAAGTGATCTCAAATGAAGCTTAGATTTGCATTTGGAGGCTTATTTAGCGAGAAAATCACGATTTTATAAAATTTTTCAAATTTCGAAAAGTGATCTCAAATGAAGCTTAGATTTGCATTTGGAGGCTTATTTAGCGAGAAAATCACGATTTTATAAAATTTTTCAAATTTCGAAAAGTGATCTCAAATGAAGCTTAGATTTGCATTTGGAGGCTTATTTAGCGAGAAAATCACGATTTTATAAAATTTTTCAAATTTCGAAAAGTGATCTCAAATGAAGCTTAGATTTGCATTTGGAGGCTTATTTAGCGAGAAAATCACGATTTTATAAAATTTTTCAAATTTCGAAAAGTGATCTCAAATGAAGCTTAGATTTGCATTTGGAGGCTTATTTAGCGAGAAAATCACGATTTTATAAAATTTTTCAAATTTCGAAAAGTGATCTCAAATGAAGCTTAGATTTGCATTTGGAGGCTTATTTAGCGAGAAAATCACGATTTTATAAAATTTTTCAAATTTCGAAAAGTGATCTCAAATGAAGCTTAGATTTGCATTTGGAGGCTTATTTAGCGAGAAAATCACGATTTTATAAAATTTTTCAAATTTCGAAAAGTGATCTCAAATGAAGCTTAGATTTGCATTTGGAGGCTTATTTAGCGAGAAAATCACGATTTTATAAAATTTTTCAAATTTCGAAAAGTGATCTCAAATGAAGCTTAGATTTGCATTTGGAGGCTTATTTAGCGAGAAAATCACGATTTTATAAAATTTTTCAAATTTCGAAAAGTGATCTCAAATGAAGCTTAGATTTGCATTTGGAGGCTTATTTAGCGAGAAAATCACGATTTTATAAAATTTTTCAAATTTCGAAAAGTGATCTCAAATGAAGCTTAGATTTGCATTTGGAGGCTTATTTAGCGAGAAAATCACGATTTTATAAAATTTTTCAAATTTCGAAAAGTGATCTCAAATGAAGCTTAGATTTGCATTTGGAGGCTTATTTAGCGAGAAAATCACGATTTTATAAAATTTTTCAAATTTCGAAAAGTGATCTCAAATGAAGCTTAGATTTGCATTTGGAGGCTTATTTAGCGAGAAAATCACGATTTTATAAAATTTTTCAAATTTCGAAAAGTGATCTCAAATGAAGCTTAGATTTGCATTTGGAGGCTTATTTAGCGAGAAAATCACGATTTTATAAAATTTTTCAAATTTCGAAAAGTGATCTCAAATGAAGCTTAGATTTGCATTTGGAGGCTTATTTAGCGAGAAAATCACGATTTTATAAAATTTTTCAAATTTCGAAAAGTGATCTCAAATGAAGCTTAGATTTGCATTTGGAGGCTTATTTAGCGAGAAAATCACGATTTTATAAAATTTTTCAAATTTCGAAAAGTGATCTCAAATGAAGCTTAGATTTGCATTTGGAGGCTTATTTAGCGAGAAAATCACGATTTTATAAAATTTTTCAAATTTCGAAAAGTGATCTCAAATGAAGCTTAGATTTGCATTTGGAGGCTTATTTAGCGAGAAAATCACGATTTTATAAAATTTTTCAAATTTCGAAAAGTGATCTCAAATGAAGCTTAGATTTGCATTTGGAGGCTTATTTAGCGAGAAAATCACGATTTTATAAAATTTTTCAAATTTCGAAAAGTGATCTCAAATGAAGCTTAGATTTGCATTTGGAGGCTTATTTAGCGAGAAAATCACGATTTTATAAAATTTTTCAAATTTCGAAAAGTGATCTCAAATGAAGCTTAGATTTGCATTTGGAGGCTTATTTAGCGAGAAAATCACGATTTTATAAAATTTTTCAAATTTCGAAAAGTGATCTCAAATGAAGCTTAGATTTGCATTTGGAGGCTTATTTAGCGAGAAAATCACGATTTTATAAAATTTTTCAAATTTCGAAAAGTGATCTCAAATGAAGCTTAGATTTGCATTTGGAGGCTTATTTAGCGAGAAAATCACGATTTTATAAAATTTTTCAAATTTCGAAAAGTGATCTCAAATGAAGCTTAGATTTGCATTTGGAGGCTTATTTAGCGAGAAAATCACGATTTTATAAAATTTTTCAAATTTCGAAAAGTGATCTCAAATGAAGCTTAGATTTGCATTTGGAGGCTTATTTAGCGAGAAAATCACGATTTTATAAAATTTTTCAAATTTCGAAAAGTGATCTCAAATGAAGCTTAGATTTGCATTTGGAGGCTTATTTAGCGAGAAAATCACGATTTTATAAAATTTTTCAAATTTCGAAAAGTGATGTCAAATGAAGCTTAGATTTTTTTAATTTCGAAAAGTGATTCAAATGAAGCTTAGATTTGCATTTGGAGGCTTATTTAGCGAGAAAATCACGATTTTATAAAATTTTTCAAATTTCGAAAAGTGATCTCAAATGAAGCTTAGATTTGCATTTGGAGGCTTATTTAGCGAGAAAATCACGATTTTATAAAATTTTTCAAATTTCGAAAAGTGATCTCAAATGAAGCTTAGATTTGCATTTGGAGGCTTATTTAGCGAGAAAATCACGATTTTATAAAATTTTTCAAATTTCGAAAAGTGATCTCAAATGAAGCTTAGATTTGCATTTGGAGGCTTATTTAGCGAGAAAATCACGATTTTATAAAATTTTTCAAATTTCGAAAAGTGATCTCAAATGAAGCTTAGATTTGCATTTGGAGGCTTATTTAGCGAGAAAATCACGATTTTATAAAATTTTTCAAATTTCGAAAAGTGATGTCAAATGAAGAAGCTTATTTCGAAAAGTGATCCAAATGAAGCATTTGGAGGCTTATTTAGCGAGAAAATCACGATTTTATAAAATTTTTCAAATTTCGAAAAGTGATCTCAAATGAAGCTTAGATTTGCATTTGGAGGCTTATTTAGCGAGAAAATCACGATTTTATAAAATTTTTCAAATTTCGAAAAGTGATCTCAAATGAAGCTTAGATTTGCATTTGGAGGCTTATTTAGCGAGAAAATCACGATTTTATAAAATTTTTCAAATTTCGAAAAGTGATCTCAAATGAAGCTTAGATTTGCATTTGGAGGCTTATTTAGCGAGAAAATCACGATTTTATAAAATTTTTCAAATTTCGAAAAGTGATCTCAAATGAAGCTTAGATTTGCATTTGGAGGCTTATTTAGCGAGAAAATCACGATTTTATAAAATTTTTCAAATTTCGAAAAGTGATGTCAAATGAAGCTTAGATTTGCATTTGGAGGCTTATTTAGCGAGAAAATCACGATTTTATAAAATTTTTCAAATTTCGAAAAGTGATCTCAAATGAAGCTTAGATTTGCATTTGGAGGCTTATTTAGCGAGAAAATCACGATTTTATAAAATTTTTCAAATTTCGAAAAGTGATCTCAAATGAAGCTTAGATTTGCATTTGGAGGCTTATTTAGCGAGAAAATCACGATTTTATAAAATTTTTCAAATTTCGAAAAGTGATCTCAAATGAAGCTTAGATTTGCATTTGGAGGCTTATTTAGCGAGAAAATCACGATTTTATAAAATTTTTCAAATTTCGAAAAGTGATCTCAAATGAAGCTTAGATTTGCATTTGGAGGCTTATTTAGCGAGAAAATCACGATTTTATAAAATTTTTCAAATTTCGAAAAGTGATCTCAAATGAAGCTTAGATTTGCATTTGGAGGCTTATTTAGCGAGAAAATCACGATTTTATAAAATTTTTCAAATTTCGAAAAGTGATCTCAAATGAAGCTTAGATTTGCATTTGGAGGCTTATTTAGCGAGAAAATCACGATTTTATAAAATTTTTCAAATTTCGAAAAGTGATCTCAAATGAAGCTTAGATTTGCATTTGGAGGCTTATTTAGCGAGAAAATCACGATTTTATAAAATTTTTCAAATTTCGAAAAGTGATCTCAAATGAAGCTTAGATTTGCATTTGGAGGCTTATTTAGCGAGAAAATCACGATTTTATAAAATTTTTCAAATTTCGAAAAGTGATCTCAAATGAAGCTTAGATTTGCATTTGGAGGCTTATTTAGCGAGAAAATCACGATTTTATAAAATTTTTCAAATTTCGAAAAGTGATCTCAAATGAAGCTTAGATTTGCATTTGGAGGCTTATTTAGCGAGAAAATCACGATTTTATAAAATTTTTCAAATTTCGAAAAGTGATGTCAAATGAAGCTTAGATTTGCATTTGGAGGCTTATTTAGCGAGAAAATCACGATTTTATAAAATTTTTCAAATTTCGAAAAGTGATCTCAAATGAAGCTTAGATTTGCATTTGGAGGCTTATTTAGCGAGAAAATCACGATTTTATAAAATTTTTCAAATTTCGAAAAGTGATCTCAAATGAAGCTTAGATTTGCATTTGGAGGCTTATTTAGCGAGAAAATCACGATTTTATAAAATTTTTCAAATTTCGAAAAGTGATCTCAAATGAAGCTTAGATTTGCATTTGGAGGCTTATTTAGCGAGAAAATCACGATTTTATAAAATTTTTCAAATTTCGAAAAGTGATCTCAAATGAAGCTTAGATTTGCATTTGGAGGCTTATTTAGCGAGAAAATCACGATTTTATAAAATTTTTCAAATTTCGAAAAGTGATCTCAAATGAAGCTTAGATTTGCATTTGGAGGCTTATTTAGCGAGAAAATCACGATTTTATAAAATTTTTCAAATTTCGAAAAGTGATCTCAAATGAAGCTTAGATTTGCATTTGGAGGCTTATTTAGCGAGAAAATCACGATTTTATAAAATTTTTCAAATTTCGAAAAGTGATCTCAAATGAAGCTTAGATTTGCATTTGGAGGCTTATTTAGCGAGAAAATCACGATTTTATAAAATTTTTCAAATTTCGAAAAGTGATCTCAAATGAAGCTTAGATTTGCATTTGGAGGCTTATTTAGCGAGAAAATCACGATTTTATAAAATTTTTCAAATTTCGAAAAGTGATCTCAAATGAAGCTTAGATTTGCATTTGGAGGCTTATTTAGCGAGAAAATCACGATTTTATAAAATTTTTCAAATTTCGAAAAGTGATCTCAAATGAAGCTTAGATTTGCATTTGGAGGCTTATTTAGCGAGAAAATCACGATTTTATAAAATTTTTCAAATTTCGAAAAGTGATGTCAAATGAAGCTTAGATTTGCATTTGGAGGCTTATTTAGCGAGAAAATCACGATTTTATAAAATTTTTCAAATTTCGAAAAGTGATCTCAAATGAAGCTTAGATTTGCATTTGGAGGCTTATTTAGCGAGAAAATCACGATTTTATAAAATTTTTCAAATTTCGAAAAGTGATCTCAAATGAAGCTTAGATTTGCATTTGGAGGCTTATTTAGCGAGAAAATCACGATTTTATAAAATTTTTCAAATTTCGAAAAGTGATCTCAAATGAAGCTTAGATTTGCATTTGGAGGCTTATTTAGCGAGAAAATCACGATTTTATAAAATTTTTCAAATTTCGAAAAGTGATCTCAAATGAAGCTTAGATTTGCATTTGGAGGCTTATTTAGCGAGAAAATCACGATTTTATAAAATTTTTCAAATTTCGAAAAGTGATCTCAAATGAAGCTTAGATTTGCATTTGGAGGCTTATTTAGCGAGAAAATCACGATTTTATAAAATTTTTCAAATTTCGAAAAGTGATCTCAAATGAAGCTTAGATTTGCATTTGGAGGCTTATTTAGCGAGAAAATCACGATTTTATAAAATTTTTCAAATTTCGAAAAGTGATCTCAAATGAAGCTTAGATTTGCATTTGGAGGCTTATTTAGCGAGAAAATCACGATTTTATAAAATTTTTCAAATTTCGAAAAGTGATCTCAAATGAAGCTTAGATTTGCATTTGGAGGCTTATTTAGCGAGAAAATCACGATTTTATAAAATTTTTCAAATTTCGAAAAGTGATCTCAAATGAAGCTTAGATTTGCATTTGGAGGCTTATTTAGCGAGAAAATCACGATTTTATAAAATTTTTCAAATTTCGAAAAGTGATCTCAAATGAAGCTTAGATTTGCATTTGGAGGCTTATTTAGCGAGAAAATCACGATTTTATAAAATTTTTCAAATTTCGAAAAGTGATCTCAAATGAAGCTTAGATTTGCATTTGGAGGCTTATTTAGCGAGAAAATCACGATTTTATAAAATTTTTCAAATTTCGAAAAGTGATGTCAAATGAAGCTTAGATTTGCATTTGGAGGCTTATTTAGCGAGAAAATCACGATTTTATAAAATTTTTCAAATTTCGAAAAGTGATCTCAAATGAAGCTTAGATTTGCATTTGGAGGCTTATTTAGCGAGAAAATCACGATTTTATAAAATTTTTCAAATTTCGAAAAGTGATCTCAAATGAAGCTTAGATTTGCATTTGGAGGCTTATTTAGCGAGAAAATCACGATTTTATAAAATTTTTCAAATTTCGAAAAGTGATCTCAAATGAAGCTTAGATTTGCATTTGGAGGCTTATTTAGCGAGAAAATCACGATTTTATAAAATTTTTCAAATTTCGAAAAGTGATCTCAAATGAAGCTTAGATTTGCATTTGGAGGCTTATTTAGCGAGAAAATCACGATTTTATAAAATTTTTCAAATTTCGAAAAGTGATCTCAAATGAAGCTTAGATTTGCATTTGGAGGCTTATTTAGCGAGAAAATCACGATTTTATAAAATTTTTCAAATTTCGAAAAGTGATCTCAAATGAAGCTTAGATTTGCATTTGGAGGCTTATTTAGCGAGAAAATCACGATTTTATAAAATTTTTCAAATTTCGAAAAGTGATCTCAAATGAAGCTTAGATTTGCATTTGGAGGCTTATTTAGCGAGAAAATCACGATTTTATAAAATTTTTCAAATTTCGAAAAGTGATCTCAAATGAAGCTTAGATTTGCATTTGGAGGCTTATTTAGCGAGAAAATCACGATTTTATAAAATTTTTCAAATTTCGAAAAGTGATCTCAAATGAAGCTTAGATTTGCATTTGGAGGCTTATTTAGCGAGAAAATCACGATTTTATAAAATTTTTCAAATTTCGAAAAGTGATCTCAAATGAAGCTTAGATTTGCATTTGGAGGCTTATTTAGCGAGAAAATCACGATTTTATAAAATTTTTCAAATTTCGAAAAGTGATCTCAAATGAAGCTTAGATTTGCATTTGGAGGCTTATTTAGCGAGAAAATCACGATTTTATAAAATTTTTCAAATTTCGAAAAGTGATCTCAAATGAAGCTTAGATTTGCATTTGGAGGCTTATTTAGCGAGAAAATCACGATTTTATAAAATTTTTCAAATTTCGAAAAGTGATCTCAAATGAAGCTTAGATTTGCATTTGGAGGCTTATTTAGCGAGAAAATCACGATTTTATAAAATTTTTCAAATTTCGAAAAGTGATCTCAAATGAAGCTTAGATTTGCATTTGGAGGCTTATTTAGCGAGAAAATCACGATTTTATAAAATTTTTCAAATTTCGAAAAGTGATGTCAAATGAAGCTTAGATTTGCATTTGGAGGCTTATTTAGCGAGAAAATCACGATTTTATAAAATTTTTCAAATTTCGAAAAGTGATGTCAAATGAAGCTTAGATTTGCATTTGGAGGCTTATTTAGCGAGAAAATCACGATTTTATAAAATTTTTCAAATTTCGAAAAGTGATGTCAAATGAAGCTTAGATTTGCATTTGGAGGCTTATTTAGCGAGAAAATCACGATTTTATAAAATTTTTCAAATTTCGAAAAGTGATCTCAAATGAAGCTTAGATTTGCATTTGGAGGCTTATTTAGCGAGAAAATCACGATTTTATAAAATTTTTCAAATTTCGAAAAGTGATCTCAAATGAAGCTTAGATTTGCATTTGGAGGCTTATTTAGCGAGAAAATCACGATTTTATAAAATTTTTCAAATTTCGAAAAGTGATCTCAAATGAAGCTTAGATTTGCATTTGGAGGCTTATTTAGCGAGAAAATCACGATTTTATAAAATTTTTCAAATTTCGAAAAGTGATCTCAAATGAAGCTTAGATTTGCATTTGGAGGCTTATTTAGCGAGAAAATCACGATTTTATAAAATTTTTCAAATTTCGAAAAGTGATGTCAAATGAAGCTTAGATTTGCATTTGGAGGCTTATTTAGCGAGAAAATCACGATTTTATAAAATTTTTCAAATTTCGAAAAGTGATGTCAAATGAAGCTTAGATTTGCATTTGGAGGCTTATTTAGCGAGAAAATCACGATTTTATAAAATTTTTCAAATTTCGAAAAGTGATCTCAAATGAAGCTTAGATTTGCATTTGGAGGCTTATTTAGCGAGAAAATCACGATTTTATAAAATTTTTCAAATTTCGAAAAGTGATGTCAAATGAAGCTTAGATTTGCATTTGGAGGCTTATTTAGCGAGAAAATCACGATTTTATAAAATTTTTCAAATTTCGAAAAGTGATGTCAAATGAAGCTTAGATTTGCATTTGGAGGCTTATTTAGCGAGAAAATCACGATTTTATAAAATTTTTCAAATTTCGAAAAGTGATGTCAAATGAAGCTTAGATTTGCATTTGGAGGCTTATTTAGCGAGAAAATCACGATTTTATAAAATTTTTCAAATTTCGAAAAGTGATCTCAAATGAAGCTTAGATTTGCATTTGGAGGCTTATTTAGCGAGAAAATCACGATTTTATAAAATTTTTCAAATTTCGAAAAGTGATCTCAAATGAAGCTTAGATTTGCATTTGGAGGCTTATTTAGCGAGAAAATCACGATTTTATAAAATTTTTCAAATTTCGAAAAGTGATCTCAAATGAAGCTTAGATTTGCATTTGGAGGCTTATTTAGCGAGAAAATCACGATTTTATAAAATTTTTCAAATTTCGAAAAGTGATCTCAAATGAAGCTTAGATTTGCATTTGGAGGCTTATTTAGCGAGAAAATCACGATTTTATAAAATTTTTCAAATTTCGAAAAGTGATCTCAAATGAAGCTTAGATTTGCATTTGGAGGCTTATTTAGCGAGAAAATCACGATTTTATAAAATTTTTCAAATTTCGAAAAGTGATCTCAAATGAAGCTTAGATTTGCATTTTTCAAATTTCGAAAAAGTGATGCCAAATGAAGCTTAGATTTATTTGGAGGCTTATTTAGCGAGAAAATCACGATTTTATAAAATTTTTCAAATTTCGAAAAGTGATCTCAAATGAAGCTTAGATTTGCATTTGGAGGCTTATTTAGCGAGAAAATCACGATTTTATAAAATTTTTCAAATTTCGAAAAGTGATCTCAAATGAAGCTTAGATTTGCATTTGGAGGCTTATTTAGCGAGAAAATCACGATTTTATAAAATTTTTCAAATTTCGAAAAGTGATCTCAAATGAAGCTTAGATTTGCATTTGGAGGCTTATTTAGCGAGAAAATCACGATTTTATAAAATTTTTCAAATTTCGAAAAGTGATCTCAAATGAAGCTTAGATTTGCATTTGGAGGCTTATTTAGCGAGAAAATCACGATTTTATAAAATTTTTCAAATTTCGAAAAGTGATCTCAAATGAAGCTTAGATTTGCATTTGGAGGCTTATTTAGCGAGAAAATCACGATTTTATAAAATTTTTCAAATTTCGAAAAGTGATGTCAAATGAAGCTTAGATTTGCATTTGGAGGCTTATTTAGCGAGAAAATCACGATTTTATAAAATTTTTCAAATTTCGAAAAGTGATCTCAAATGAAGCTTAGATTTGCATTTGGAGGCTTATTTAGCGAGAAAATCACGATTTTATAAAATTTTTCAAATTTCGAAAAGTGATCTCAAATGAAGCTTAGATTTGCATTTGGAGGCTTATTTAGCGAGAAAATCACGATTTTATAAAATTTTTCAAATTTCGAAAAGTGATCTCAAATGAAGCTTAGATTTGCATTTGGAGGCTTATTTAGCGAGAAAATCACGATTTTATAAAATTTTTCAAATTTCGAAAAGTGATCTCAAATGAAGCTTAGATTTGCATTTGGAGGCTTATTTAGCGAGAAAATCACGATTTTATAAAATTTTTCAAATTTCGAAAAGTGATCTCAAATGAAGCTTAGATTTGCATTTGGAGGCTTATTTAGCGAGAAAATCACGATTTTATAAAATTTTTCAAATTTCGAAAAGTGATCTCAAATGAAGCTTAGATTTGCATTTGGAGGCTTATTTAGCGAGAAAATCACGATTTTATAAAATTTTTCAAATTTCGAAAAGTGATCTCAAATGAAGCTTAGATTTGCATTTGGAGGCTTATTTAGCGAGAAAATCACGATTTTATAAAATTTTTCAAATTTCGAAAAGTGATCTCAAATGAAGCTTAGATTTGCATTTGGAGGCTTATTTAGCGAGAAAATCACGATTTTATAAAATTTTTCAAATTTCGAAAAGTGATCTCAAATGAAGCTTAGATTTGCATTTGGAGGCTTATTTAGCGAGAAAATCACGATTTTATAAAATTTTTCAAATTTCGAAAAGTGATCTCAAATGAAGCTTAGATTTGCATTTGGAGGCTTATTTAGCGAGAAAATCACGATTTTATAAAATTTTTCAAATTTCGAAAAGTGATGTCAAATGAAGCTTAGATTTGCATTTGGAGGCTTATTTAGCGAGAAAATCACGATTTTATAAAATTTTTCAAATTTCGAAAAGTGATGTCAAATGAAGCTTAGATTTGCATTTGGAGGCTTATTTAGCGAGAAAATCACGATTTTATAAAATTTTTCAAATTTCGAAAAGTGATGTCAAATGAAGCTTAGATTTGCATTTGGAGGCTTATTTAGCGAGAAAATCACGATTTTATAAAATTTTTCAAATTTCGAAAAGTGATGTCAAATGAAGCTTAGATTTGCATTTGGAGGCTTATTTAGCGAGAAAATCACGATTTTATAAAATTTTTCAAATTTCGAAAAGTGATGTCAAATGAAGCTTAGATTTGCATTTGGAGGCTTATTTAGCGAGAAAATCACGATTTTATAAAATTTTTCAAATTTCGAAAAGTGATGTCAAATGAAGCTTAGATTTGCATTTGGAGGCTTATTTAGCGAGAAAATCACGATTTTATAAAATTTTTCAAATTTCGAAAGTGATGTCAAATGAAGCTTAGATTTGCATTTTTAAATTTCGAAAAAGTGATCAAATGAAGCTTAGATTGCATTTGGAGGCTTATTTAGCGAGAAAATCACGATTTTATAAAATTTTTCAAATTTCGAAAAGTGATCTCAAATGAAGCTTAGATTTGCATTTGGAGGCTTATTTAGCGAGAAAATCACGATTTTATAAAATTTTTCAAATTTCGAAAAGTGATCTCAAATGAAGCTTAGATTTGCATTTGGAGGCTTATTTAGCGAGAAAATCACGATTTTATAAAATTTTTCAAATTTCGAAAAGTGATCTCAAATGAAGCTTAGATTTGCATTTGGAGGCTTATTTAGCGAGAAAATCACGATTTTATAAAATTTTTCAAATTTCGAAAAGTGATCTCAAATGAAGCTTAGATTTGCATTTGGAGGCTTATTTAGCGAGAAAATCACGATTTTATAAAATTTTTCAAATTTCGAAAGTGATTCAAATGAAGCTTAGATTTTTTTCAAATTTCGAAAAGTGATCTCAAATGAAGCTTAGATTTGCATTTGGAGGCTTATTTAGCGAGAAAATCACGATTTTATAAAATTTTTCAAATTTCGAAAAGTGATCTCAAATGAAGCTTAGATTTGCATTTGGAGGCTTATTTAGCGAGAAAATCACGATTTTATAAAATTTTTCAAATTTCGAAAAGTGATCTCAAATGAAGCTTAGATTTGCATTTGGAGGCTTATTTAGCGAGAAAATCACGATTTTATAAAATTTTTCAAATTTCGAAAAGTGATCTCAAATGAAGCTTAGATTTGCATTTGGAGGCTTATTTAGCGAGAAAATCACGATTTTATAAAATTTTTCAAATTTCGAAAAGTGATCTCAAATGAAGCTTAGATTTGCATTTGGAGGCTTATTTAGCGAGAAAATCACGATTTTATAAAATTTTTCAAATTTCGAAAAGTGATCTCAAATGAAGCTTAGATTTGCATTTGGAGGCTTATTTAGCGAGAAAATCACGATTTTATAAAATTTTTCAAATTTCGAAAAGTGATCTCAAATGAAGCTTAGATTTGCATTTGGAGGCTTATTTAGCGAGAAAATCACGATTTTATAAAATTTTTCAAATTTCGAAAAGTGATCTCAAATGAAGCTTAGATTTGCATTTGGAGGCTTATTTAGCGAGAAAATCACGATTTTATAAAATTTTTCAAATTTCGAAAAGTGATCTCAAATGAAGCTTAGATTTGCATTTGGAGGCTTATTTAGCGAGAAAATCACGATTTTATAAAATTTTTCAAATTTCGAAAAGTGATCTCAAATGAAGCTTAGATTTGCATTTGGAGGCTTATTTAGCGAGAAAATCACGATTTTATAAAATTTTTCAAATTTCGAAAAGTGATCTCAAATGAAGCTTAGATTTGCATTTGGAGGCTTATTTAGCGAGAAAATCACGATTTTATAAAATTTTTCAAATTTCGAAAAGTGATCTCAAATGAAGCTTAGATTTGCATTTGGAGGCTTATTTAGCGAGAAAATCACGATTTTATAAAATTTTTCAAATTTCGAAAAGTGATCTCAAATGAAGCTTAGATTTGCATTTGGAGGCTTATTTAGCGAGAAAATCACGATTTTATAAAATTTTTCAAATTTCGAAAAGTGATCTCAAATGAAGCTTAGATTTGCATTTGGAGGCTTATTTAGCGAGAAAATCACGATTTTATAAAATTTTTCAAATTTCGAAAAGTGATCTCAAATGAAGCTTAGATTTGCATTTGGAGGCTTATTTAGCGAGAAAATCACGATTTTATAAAATTTTTCAAATTTCGAAAAGTGATCTCAAATGAAGCTTAGATTTGCATTTGGAGGCTTATTTAGCGAGAAAATCACGATTTTATAAAATTTTTCAAATTTCGAAAAGTGATCTCAAATGAAGCTTAGATTTGCATTTGGAGGCTTATTTAGCGAGAAAATCACGATTTTATAAAATTTTTCAAATTTCGAAAAGTGATCTCAAATGAAGCTTAGATTTGCATTTGGAGGCTTATTTAGCGAGAAAATCACGATTTTATAAAATTTTTCAAATTTCGAAAAGTGATCTCAAATGAAGCTTAGATTTGCATTTGGAGGCTTATTTAGCGAGAAAATCACGATTTTATAAAATTTTTCAAATTTCGAAAAGTGATCTCAAATGAAGCTTAGATTTGCATTTGGAGGCTTATTTAGCGAGAAAATCACGATTTTATAAAATTTTTCAAATTTCGAAAAGTGATCTCAAATGAAGCTTAGATTTGCATTTGGAGGCTTATTTAGCGAGAAAATCACGATTTTATAAAATTTTTCAAATTTCGAAAAGTGATCTCAAATGAAGCTTAGATTTGCATTTGGAGGCTTATTTAGCGAGAAAATCACGATTTTATAAAATTTTTCAAATTTCGAAAAGTGATCTCAAATGAAGCTTAGATTTGCATTTGGAGGCTTATTTAGCGAGAAAATCACGATTTTATAAAATTTTTCAAATTTCGAAAAGTGATCTCAAATGAAGCTTAGATTTGCATTTGGAGGCTTATTTAGCGAGAAAATCACGATTTTATAAAATTTTTCAAATTTCGAAAAGTGATCTCAAATGAAGCTTAGATTTGCATTTGGAGGCTTATTTAGCGAGAAAATCACGATTTTATAAAATTTTTCAAATTTCGAAAAGTGATCTCAAATGAAGCTTAGATTTGCATTTGGAGGCTTATTTAGCGAGAAAATCACGATTTTATAAAATTTTTCAAATTTCGAAAAGTGATCTCAAATGAAGCTTAGATTTGCATTTGGAGGCTTATTTAGCGAGAAAATCACGATTTTATAAAATTTTTCAAATTTCGAAAAGTGATCTCAAATGAAGCTTAGATTTGCATTTGGAGGCTTATTTAGCGAGAAAATCACGATTTTATAAAATTTTTCAAATTTCGAAAAGTGATGTCAAATGAAGCTTAGATTTGCATTTGGAGGCTTATTTAGCGAGAAAATCACGATTTTATAAAATTTTTCAAATTTCGAAAAGTGATCTCAAATGAAGCTTAGATTTGCATTTGGAGGCTTATTTAGCGAGAAAATCACGATTTTATAAAATTTTTCAAATTTCGAAAAGTGATCTCAAATGAAGCTTAGATTTGCATTTGGAGGCTTATTTAGCGAGAAAATCACGATTTTATAAAATTTTTCAAATTTCGAAAAGTGATCTCAAATGAAGCTTAGATTTGCATTTGGAGGCTTATTTAGCGAGAAAATCACGATTTTATAAAATTTTTCAAATTTCGAAAAGTGATCTCAAATGAAGCTTAGATTTGCATTTGGAGGCTTATTTAGCGAGAAAATCACGATTTTATAAAATTTTTCAAATTTCGAAAAGTGATCTCAAATGAAGCTTAGATTTGCATTTGGAGGCTTATTTAGCGAGAAAATCACGATTTTATAAAATTTTTCAAATTTCGAAAAGTGATCTCAAATGAAGCTTAGATTTGCATTTGGAGGCTTATTTAGCGAGAAAATCACGATTTTATAAAATTTTTCAAATTTCGAAAAGTGATCTCAAATGAAGCTTAGATTTGCATTTGGAGGCTTATTTAGCGAGAAAATCACGATTTTATAAAATTTTTCAAATTTCGAAAAGTGATCTCAAATGAAGCTTAGATTTGCATTTGGAGGCTTATTTAGCGAGAAAATCACGATTTTATAAAATTTTTCAAATTTCGAAAAGTGATCTCAAATGAAGCTTAGATTTGCATTTGGAGGCTTATTTAGCGAGAAAATCACGATTTTATAAAATTTTTCAAATTTCGAAAAGTGATCTCAAATGAAGCTTAGATTTGCATTTGGAGGCTTATTTAGCGAGAAAATCACGATTTTATAAAATTTTTCAAATTTCGAAAAGTGATCTCAAATGAAGCTTAGATTTGCATTTGGAGGCTTATTTAGCGAGAAAATCACGATTTTATAAAATTTTTCAAATTTCGAAAAGTGATCTCAAATGAAGCTTAGATTTGCATTTGGAGGCTTATTTAGCGAGAAAATCACGATTTTATAAAATTTTTCAAATTTCGAAAAGTGATGTCAAATGAAGCTTAGATTTGCATTTGGAGGCTTATTTAGCGAGAAAATCACGATTTTATAAAATTTTTCAAATTTCGAAAAGTGATGTCAAATGAAGCTTAGATTTGCATTTGGAGGCTTATTTAGCGAGAAAATCACGATTTTATAAAATTTTTCAAATTTCGAAAAGTGATGTCAAATGAAGCTTAGATTTGCATTTGGAGGCTTATTTAGCGAGAAAATCACGATTTTATAAAATTTTTCAAATTTCGAAAAGTGATGTCAAATGAAGCTTAGATTTGCATTTGGAGGCTTATTTAGCGAGAAAATCACGATTTTATAAAATTTTTCAAATTTCGAAAAGTGATCTCAAATGAAGCTTAGATTTGCATTTGGAGGCTTATTTAGCGAGAAAATCACGATTTTATAAAATTTTTCAAATTTCGAAAAGTGATCTCAAATGAAGCTTAGATTTGCATTTGGAGGCTTATTTAGCGAGAAAATCACGATTTTATAAAATTTTTCAAATTTCGAAAAGTGATCTCAAATGAAGCTTAGATTTGCATTTGGAGGCTTATTTAGCGAGAAAATCACGATAAAATTTATAAAATTTTTCAAATTTCGAAAAGTGATCTCAAATGAAGCTTAGATTTGCATTTGGAGGCTTATTTAGCGAGAAAATCACGATTTTATAAAATTTTTCAAATTTCGAAAAGTGATCTCAAATGAAGCTTAGATTTGCATTTGGAGGCTTATTTAGCGAGAAAATCACGATTTTATAAAATTTTTCAAATTTCGAAAAGTGATCTCAAATGAAGCTTAGATTTGCATTTGGAGGCTTATTTAGCGAGAAAATCACGATTTTATAAAATTTTTCAAATTTCGAAAAGTGATCTCAAATGAAGCTTAGATTTGCATTTGGAGGCTTATTTAGCGAGAAAATCACGATTTTATAAAATTTTTCAAATTTCGAAAAGTGATCTCAAATGAAGCTTAGATTTGCATTTGGAGGCTTATTTAGCGAGAAAATCACGATTTTATAAAATTTTTCAAATTTCGAAAAGTGATCTCAAATGAAGCTTAATTTTTTTCAAATTTCGAAAAGTGATTGAAGCATTTGGAGGCTTATTTAGCGAGAAAATCACGATTTTATAAAATTTTTCAAATTTCGAAAAGTGATCTCAAATGAAGCTTAGATTTGCATTTGGAGGCTTATTTAGCGAGAAAATCACGATTTTATAAAATTTTTCAAATTTCGAAAAGTGATCTCAAATGAAGCTTAGATTTGCATTTGGAGGCTTATTTAGCGAGAAAATCACGATTTTATAAAATTTTTCAAATTTCGAAAAGTGATGTCAAATGAAGCTTAGATTTGCATTTGGAGGCTTATTTAGCGAGAAAATCACGATTTTATAAAATTTTTCAAATTTCGAAAAGTGATCTCAAATGAAGCTTAGATTTGCATTTGGAGGCTTATTTAGCGAGAAAATCACGATTTTATAAAATTTTTCAAATTTCGAAAAGTGATCTCAAATGAAGCTTAGATTTGCATTTGGAGGCTTATTTAGCGAGAAAATCACGATTTTATAAAATTTTTCAAATTTCGAAAAGTGATGTCAAATGAAGCTTAGATTTGCATTTGGAGGCTTATTTAGCGAGAAAATCACGATTTTATAAAATTTTTCAAATTTCGAAAAGTGATCTCAAATGAAGCTTAGATTTGCATTTGGAGGCTTATTTAGCGAGAAAATCACGATTTTATAAAATTTTTCAAATTTCGAAAAGTGATCTCAAATGAAGCTTAGATTTGCATTTGGAGGCTTATTTAGCGAGAAAATCACGATTTTATAAAATTTTTCAAATTTCGAAAAGTGATCTCAAATGAAGCTTAGATTTGCATTTGGAGGCTTATTTAGCGAGAAAATCACGATTTTATAAAATTTTTCAAATTTCGAAAAGTGATCTCAAATGAAGCTTAGATTTGCATTTGGAGGCTTATTTAGCGAGAAAATCACGATTTTATAAAATTTTTCAAATTTCGAAAAGTGATCTCAAATGAAGCTTAGATTTGCATTTGGAGGCTTATTTAGCGAGAAAATCACGATTTTATAAAATTTTTCAAATTTCGAAAAGTGATCTCAAATGAAGCTTAGATTTGCATTTGGAGGCTTATTTAGCGAGAAAATCACGATTTTATAAAATTTTTCAAATTTCGAAAAGTGATCTCAAATGAAGCTTAGATTTGCATTTGGAGGCTTATTTAGCGAGAAAATCACGATTTTATAAAATTTTTCAAATTTCGAAAAGTGATCTCAAATGAAGCTTAGATTTGCATTTGGAGGCTTATTTAGCGAGAAAATCACGATTTTATAAAATTTTTCAAATTTCGAAAAGTGATCTCAAATGAAGCTTAGATTTGCATTTGGAGGCTTATTTAGCGAGAAAATCACGATTTTATAAAATTTTTCAAATTTCGAAAAGTGATCTCAAATGAAGCTTAGATTTGCATTTGGAGGCTTATTTAGCGAGAAAATCACGATTTTATAAAATTTTTCAAATTTCGAAAAGTGATGTCAAATGAAGCTTAGATTTGCATTTGGAGGCTTATTTAGCGAGAAAATCACGATTTTATAAAATTTTTCAAATTTCGAAAAGTGATCTCAAATGAAGCTTAGATTTGCATTTGGAGGCTTATTTAGCGAGAAAATCACGATTTTATAAAATTTTTCAAATTTCGAAAAGTGATCTCAAATGAAGCTTAGATTTGCATTTGGAGGCTTATTTAGCGAGAAAATCACGATTTTATAAAATTTTTCAAATTTCGAAAAGTGATGTCAAATGAAGCTTAGATTTGCATTTGGAGGCTTATTTAGCGAGAAAATCACGATTTTATAAAATTTTTCAAATTTCGAAAAGTGATGTCAAATGAAGCTTAGATTTGCATTTGGAGGCTTATTTAGCGAGAAAATCACGATTTTATAAAATTTTTCAAATTTCGAAAAGTGATGTCAAATGAAGCTTAGATTTGCATTTGGAGGCTTATTTAGCGAGAAAATCACGATTTTATAAAATTTTTCAAATTTCGAAAAGTGATGTCAAATGAAGCTTAGATTTGCATTTTCAAATTTCGAAAAAGTGATGCAAATGAAGCTTAGATTTGCATTTGGAGGCTTATTTAGCGAGAAAATCACGATTTTATAAAATTTTTCAAATTTCGAAAAGTGATCTCAAATGAAGCTTAGATTTGCATTTGGAGGCTTATTTAGCGAGAAAATCACGATTTTATAAAATTTTTCAAATTTCGAAAAGTGATCTCAAATGAAGCTTAGATTTGCATTTGGAGGCTTATTTAGCGAGAAAATCACGATTTTATAAAATTTTTCAAATTTCGAAAAGTGATCTCAAATGAAGCTTAGATTTGCATTTGGAGGCTTATTTAGCGAGAAAATCACGATTTTATAAAATTTTTCAAATTTCGAAAAGTGATCTCAAATGAAGCTTAGATTTGCATTTTCAAATTTCGAAAAAGTGATTCAAATGAAGCTTAGATTTGCATTTGGAGGCTTATTTAGCGAGAAAATCACGATTTTATAAAATTTTTCAAATTTCGAAAAGTGATCTCAAATGAAGCTTAGATTTGCATTTGGAGGCTTATTTAGCGAGAAAATCACGATTTTATAAAATTTTTCAAATTTCGAAAAGTGATCTCAAATGAAGCTTAGATTTGCATTTGGAGGCTTATTTAGCGAGAAAATCACGATTTTATAAAATTTTTCAAATTTCGAAAAGTGATCTCAAATGAAGCTTAGATTTGCATTTGGAGGCTTATTTAGCGAGAAAATCACGATTTTATAAAATTTTTCAAATTTCGAAAAGTGATCTCAAATGAAGCTTAGATTTGCATTTGGAGGCTTATTTAGCGAGAAAATCACGATTTTATAAAATTTTTCAAATTTCGAAAAGTGATCTCAAATGAAGCTTAGCATTTGGAGGCTTATTTAGCGAGAAAATCACGATTTTATAAAATTTTTCAAATTTCGAAAAGTGATCTCAAATGAAGCTTAGATTTGCATTTGGAGGCTTATTTAGCGAGAAAATCACGATTTTATAAAATTTTTCAAATTTCGAAAAGTGATCTCAAATGAAGCTTAGATTTGCATTTGGAGGCTTATTTAGCGAGAAAATCACGATTTTATAAAATTTTTCAAATTTCGAAAAGTGATCTCAAATGAAGCTTAGATTTGCATTTGGAGGCTTATTTAGCGAGAAAATCACGATTTTATAAAATTTTTCAAATTTCGAAAAGTGATCTCAAATGAAGCTTAGATTTGCATTTGGAGGCTTATTTAGCGAGAAAATCACGATTTTATAAAATTTTTCAAATTTCGAAAAGTGATCTCAAATGAAGCTTAGATTTGCATTTGGAGGCTTATTTAGCGAGAAAATCACGATTTTATAAAATTTTTCAAATTTCGAAAAGTGATCTCAAATGAAGCTTAGATTTGCATTTGGAGGCTTATTTAGCGAGAAAATCACGATTTTATAAAATTTTTCAAATTTCGAAAAGTGATCTCAAATGAAGCTTAGATTTGCATTTGGAGGCTTATTTAGCGAGAAAATCACGATTTTATAAAATTTTTCAAATTTCGAAAAGTGATCTCAAATGAAGCTTAGATTTGCATTTGGAGGCTTATTTAGCGAGAAAATCACGATTTTATAAAATTTTTCAAATTTCGAAAAGTGATCTCAAATGAAGCTTAGATTTGCATTTGGAGGCTTATTTAGCGAGAAAATCACGATTTTATAAAATTTTTCAAATTTCGAAAAGTGATCTCAAATGAAGCTTAGATTTGCATTTGGAGGCTTATTTAGCGAGAAAATCACGATTTTATAAAATTTTTCAAATTTCGAAAAGTGATCTCAAATGAAGCTTAGATTTGCATTTGGAGGCTTATTTAGCGAGAAAATCACGATTTTATAAAATTTTTCAAATTTCGAAAAGTGATCTCAAATGAAGCTTAGATTTGCATTTGGAGGCTTATTTAGCGAGAAAATCACGATTTTATAAAATTTTTCAAATTTCGAAAAGTGATCTCAAATGAAGCTTAGATTTGCATTTGGAGGCTTATTTAGCGAGAAAATCACGATTTTATAAAATTTTTCAAATTTCGAAAAGTGATCTCAAATGAAGCTTAGATTTGCATTTGGAGGCTTATTTAGCGAGAAAATCACGATTTTATAAAAATTTTCAAATTTCGAAAAGTGATCTCAAATGAAGCTTAGATTTGCATTTGGAGGCTTATTTAGCGAGAAAATCACGATTTTATAAAATTTTTCAAATTTCGAAAAGTGATGTCAAATGAAGCTTAGATTTGCATTTGGAGGCTTATTTAGCGAGAAAATCACGATTTTATAAAATTTTTCAAATTTCGAAAAGTGATCTCAAATGAAGCTTAGATTTGCATTTGGAGGCTTATTTAGCGAGAAAATCACGATTTTATAAAATTTTTCAAATTTCGAAAAGTGATGTCAAATGAAGCTTAGATTTGCATTTGGAGGCTTATTTAGCGAGAAAATCACGATTTTATAAAATTTTTCAAATTTCGAAAAGTGATGTCAAATGAAGCTTAGATTTGCGATTTTTAAAATTTTTCAAAAAAAGTGATGTCAAATGAAGCTTAGATTTGTATTTGGAGGCTTATTTAGCGAGAAAATCACGATTTTATAAAATTTTTCAAATTTCGAAAAGTGATCTCAAATGAAGCTTAGATTTGCATTTGGAGGCTTATTTAGCGAGAAAATCACGATTTTATAAAATTTTTCAAAATTTCGAAAAGTGATCTCAAATGAAGCTTAGATTTGCATTTGGAGGCTTATTTAGCGAGAAAATCACGATTTTATAAAATTTTTCAAATTTCGAAAAGTGATCTCAAATGAAGCTTAGATTTGCATTTGGAGGCTTATTTAGCGAGAAAATCACGATTTTATAAAATTTTTCAAATTTCGAAAAGTGATCTCAAATGAAGCTTAGATTTGCATTTGGAGGCTTATTTAGCGAGAAAATCACGATTTTATAAAATTTTTCAAATTTCGAAAAGTGATCTCAAATGAAGCTTAGATTTGCATTTGGAGGCTTATTTAGCGAGAAAATCACGATTTTATAAAATTTTTCAAATTTCGAAAAGTGATCTCAAATGAAGCTTAGATTTGCATTTGGAGGCTTATTTAGCGAGAAAATCACGATTTTATAAAATTTTTCAAATTTCGAAAAGTGATCTCAAATGAAGCTTAGATTTGCATTTGGAGGCTTATTTAGCGAGAAAATCACGATTTTATAAAATTTTTCAAATTTCGAAAAGTGATCTCAAATGAAGCTTAGATTTGCATTTGGAGGCTTATTTAGCGAGAAAATCACGATTTTATAAAATTTTTCAAATTTCGAAAAGTGATCTCAAATGAAGCTTAGATTTGCATTTGGAGGCTTATTTAGCGAGAAAATCACGATTTTATAAAATTTTTCAAATTTCGAAAAGTGATCTCAAATGAAGCTTAGATTTGCATTTGGAGGCTTATTTAGCGAGAAAATCACGATTTTATAAAATTTTTCAAATTTCGAAAAGTGATCTCAAATGAAGCTTAGATTTGCATTTGGAGGCTTATTTAGCGAGAAAATCACGATTTTATAAAATTTTTCAAATTTCGAAAAGTGATCTCAAATGAAGCTTAGATTTGCATTTGGAGGCTTATTTAGCGAGAAAATCACGATTTTATAAAATTTTTCAAATTTCGAAAAGTGATCTCAAATGAAGCTTAGATTTGCATTTGGAGGCTTATTTAGCGAGAAAATCACGATTTTATAAAATTTTTCAAATTTCGAAAAGTGATCTCAAATGAAGCTTAGATTTGCATTTGGAGGCTTATTTAGCGAGAAAATCACGATTTTATAAAATTTTTCAAATTTCGAAAAGTGATCTCAAATGAAGCTTAGATTTGCATTTGGAGGCTTATTTAGCGAGAAAATCACGATTTTATAAAATTTTTCAAATTTCGAAAAGTGATCTCAAATGAAGCTTAGATTTGCATTTGGAGGCTTATTTAGCGAGAAAATCACGATTTTATAAAATTTTTCAAATTTCGAAAAGTGATCTCAAATGAAGCTTAGATTTGTATTTGGAGGCTTATTTAGCGAGAAAATCACGATTTTATAAAATTTTTCAAATTTCGAAAAGTGATCTCAAATGAAGCTTAGATTTGCATTTGGAGGCTTATTTAGCGAGAAAATCACGATTTTATAAAATTTTTCAAATTTCGAAAAGTGATCTCAAATGAAGCTTAGATTTGCATTTGGAGGCTTATTTAGCGAGAAAATCACGATTTTATAAAATTTTTCAAATTTCGAAAAGTGATCTCAAATGAAGCTTAGATTTGCATTTGGAGGCTTATTTAGCGAGAAAATCACGATTTTATAAAATTTTTCAAATTTCGAAAAGTGATCTCAAATGAAGCTTAGATTTGCATTTGGAGGCTTATTTAGCGAGAAAATCACGATTTTATAAAATTTTTCAAATTTCGAAAAGTGATCTCAAATGAAGCTTAGATTTGCATTTGGAGGCTTATTTAGCGAGAAAATCACGATTTTATAAAATTTTTCAAATTTCGAAAAGTGATCTCAAATGAAGCTTAGATTTGCATTTGGAGGCTTATTTAGCGAGAAAATCACGATTTTATAAAATTTTTCAAATTTCGAAAAGTGATCTCAAATGAAGCTTAGATTTGCATTTGGAGGCTTATTTAGCGAGAAAATCACGATTTTATAAAATTTTTCAAATTTCGAAAAGTGATCTCAAATGAAGCTTAGATTTGCATTTGGAGGCTTATTTAGCGAGAAAATCACGATTTTATAAAATTTTTCAAATTTCGAAAAGTGATCTCAAATGAAGCTTAGATTTGCATTTGGAGGCTTATTTAGCGAGAAAATCACGATTTTATAAAATTTTTCAAATTTCGAAAAGTGATCTCAAATGAAGCTTAGATTTGCATTTGGAGGCTTATTTAGCGAGAAAATCACGATTTTATAAAATTTTTCAAATTTCGAAAAGTGATCTCAAATGAAGCTTAGATTTGCATTTGGAGGCTTATTTAGCGAGAAAATCACGATTTTATAAAATTTTTCAAATTTCGAAAAGTGATGTCAAATGAAGCTTAGATTTGCATTTGGAGGCTTATTTAGCGAGAAAATCACGATTTTATAAAATTTTTCAAATTTCGAAAAGTGATCTCAAATGAAGCTTAGATTTGCATTTGGAGGCTTATTTAGCGAGAAAATCACGATTTTATAAAATTTTTCAAATTTCGAAAAGTGATCTCAAATGAAGCTTAGATTTGCATTTGGAGGCTTATTTAGCGAGAAAATCACGATTTTATAAAATTTTTCAAATTTCGAAAAGTGATCTCAAATGAAGCTTAGATTTGCATTTGGAGGCTTATTTAGCGAGAAAATCACGATTTTATAAAATTTTTCAAATTTCGAAAAGTGATCTCAAATGAAGCTTAGATTTGCATTTGGAGGCTTATTTAGCGAGAAAATCACGATTTTATAAAATTTTTCAAATTTCGAAAAGTGATCTCAAATGAAGCTTAGATTTGCATTTGGAGGCTTATTTAGCGAGAAAATCACGATTTTATAAAATTTTTCAAATTTCGAAAAGTGATCTCAAATGAAGCTTAGATTTGCATTTGGAGGCTTATTTAGCGAGAAAATCACGATTTTATAAAATTTTTCAAATTTCGAAAAGTGATCTCAAATGAAGCTTAGATTTGCATTTGGAGGCTTATTTAGCGAGAAAATCACGATTTTATAAAATTTTTCAAATTTCGAAAAGTGATCTCAAATGAAGCTTAGATTTGCATTTGGAGGCTTATTTAGCGAGAAAATCACGATTTTATAAAATTTTTCAAATTTCGAAAAGTGATCTCAAATGAAGCTTAGATTTGCATTTGGAGGCTTATTTAGCGAGAAAATCACGATTTTATAAAATTTTTCAAATTTCGAAAAGTGATCTCAAATGAAGCTTAGATTTGCATTTGGAGGCTTATTTAGCGAGAAAATCACGATTTTATAAAATTTTTCAAATTTCGAAAAGTGATCTCAAATGAAGCTTAGATTTGCATTTGGAGGCTTATTTAGCGAGAAAATCACGATTTTATAAAATTTTTCAAATTTCGAAAAGTGATCTCAAATGAAGCTTAGATTTGCATTTGGAGGCTTATTTAGCGAGAAAATCACGATTTTATAAAATTTTTCAAATTTCGAAAAGTGATCTCAAATGAAGCTTAGATTTGCATTTGGAGGCTTATTTAGCGAGAAAATCACGATTTTATAAAATTTTTCAAATTTCGAAAAGTGATCTCAAATGAAGCTTAGATTTGCATTTGGAGGCTTATTTAGCGAGAAAATCACGATTTTATAAAATTTTTCAAATTTCGAAAAGTGATCTCAAATGAAGCTTAGATTTGCATTTGGAGGCTTATTTAGCGAGAAAATCACGATTTTATAAAATTTTTCAAATTTCGAAAAGTGATCTCAAATGAAGCTTAGATTTGCATTTGGAGGCTTATTTAGCGAGAAAATCACGATTTTATAAAATTTTTCAAATTTCGAAAAGTGATCTCAAATGAAGCTTAGATTTGCATTTGGAGGCTTATTTAGCGAGAAAATCACGATTTTATAAAATTTTTCAAATTTCGAAAAGTGATCTCAAATGAAGCTTAGATTTGCATTTGGAGGCTTATTTAGCGAGAAAATCACGATTTTATAAAATTTTTCAAATTTCGAAAAGTGATCTCAAATGAAGCTTAGATTTGCATTTGGAGGCTTATTTAGCGAGAAAATCACGATTTTATAAAATTTTTCAAATTTCGAAAAGTGATCTCAAATGAAGCTTAGATTTGCATTTGGAGGCTTATTTAGCGAGAAAATCACGATTTTATAAAATTTTTCAAATTTCGAAAAGTGATCTCAAATGAAGCTTAGATTTGCATTTGGAGGCTTATTTAGCGAGAAAATCACGATTTTATAAAATTTTTCAAATTTCGAAAAGTGATCTCAAATGAAGCTTAGATTTGCATTTGGAGGCTTATTTAGCGAGAAAATCACGATTTTATAAAATTTTCAAATTTCGAAAAGTGATCTCAAATGAAGCTTAGATTTGCATTTGGAGGCTTATTTAGCGAGAAAATCACGATTTTATAAAATTTTTCAAATTTCGAAAAGTGATCTCAAATGAAGCTTAGATTTGCATTTGGAGGCTTATTTAGCGAGAAAATCACGATTTTATAAAATTTTTCAAATTTCGAAAAGTGATCTCAAATGAAGCTTAGATTTGCATTTGGAGGCTTATTTAGCGAGAAAATCACGATTTTATAAAATTTTTCAAATTTCGAAAAGTGATCTCAAATGAAGCTTAGATTTGCATTTGGAGGCTTATTTAGCGAGAAAATCACGATTTTATAAAATTTTTCAAATTTCGAAAAGTGATCTCAAATGAAGCTTAGATTTGCATTTGGAGGCTTATTTAGCGAGAAAATCACGATTTTATAAAATTTTTCAAATTTCGAAAAGTGATCTCAAATGAAGCTTAGATTTGCATTTGGAGGCTTATTTAGCGAGAAAATCACGATTTTATAAAATTTTTCAAATTTCGAAAAGTGATCTCAAATGAAGCTTAGATTTGCATTTGGAGGCTTATTTAGCGAGAAAATCACGATTTTATAAAATTTTTCAAATTTCGAAAAGTGATCTCAAATGAAGCTTAGATTTGCATTTGGAGGCTTATTTAGCGAGAAAATCACGATTTTATAAAATTTTTCAAATTTCGAAAAGTGATCTCAAATGAAGCTTAGATTTGCATTTGGAGGCTTATTTAGCGAGAAAATCACGATTTTATAAAATTTTTCAAATTTCGAAAAGTGATCTCAAATGAAGCTTAGATTTGCATTTGGAGGCTTATTTAGCGAGAAAATCACGATTTTATAAAATTTTTCAAATTTCGAAAAGTGATCTCAAATGAAGCTTAGATTTGCATTTGGAGGCTTATTTAGCGAGAAAATCACGATTTTATAAAATTTTTCAAATTTCGAAAAGTGATCTCAAATGAAGCTTAGATTTGCATTTGGAGGCTTATTTAGCGAGAAAATCACGATTTTATAAAATTTTTCAAATTTCGAAAAGTGATCTCAAATGAAGCTTAGATTTGCATTTGGAGGCTTATTTAGCGAGAAAATCACGATTTTATAAAATTTTTCAAATTTCGAAAAGTGATCTCAAATGAAGCTTAGATTTGCATTTGGAGGCTTATTTAGCGAGAAAATCACGATTTTATAAAATTTTTCAAATTTCGAAAAGTGATCTCAAATGAAGCTTAGATTTGCATTTGGAGGCTTATTTAGCGAGAAAATCACGATTTTATAAAATTTTTCAAATTTCGAAAAGTGATCTCAAATGAAGCTTAGATTTGCATTTGGAGGCTTATTTAGCGAGAAAATCACGATTTTATAAAATTTTTCAAATTTCGAAAAGTGATCTCAAATGAAGCTTAGATTTGCATTTGGAGGCTTATTTAGCGAGAAAATCACGATTTTATAAAATTTTTCAAATTTCGAAAAGTGATCTCAAATGAAGCTTAGATTTGCATTTGGAGGCTTATTTAGCGAGAAAATCACGATTTTATAAAATTTTTCAAATTTCGAAAAGTGATCTCAAATGAAGCTTAGATTTGCATTTGGAGGCTTATTTAGCGAGAAAATCACGATTTTATAAAATTTTTCAAATTTCGAAAAGTGATCTCAAATGAAGCTTAGATTTGCATTTGGAGGCTTATTTAGCGAGAAAATCACGATTTTATAAAATTTTTCAAATTTCGAAAAGTGATCTCAAATGAAGCTTAGATTTGCATTTGGAGGCTTATTTAGCGAGAAAATCACGATTTTATAAAATTTTTCAAATTTCGAAAAGTGATCTCAAATGAAGCTTAGATTTGCATTTGGAGGCTTATTTAGCGAGAAAATCACGATTTTATAAAATTTTTCAAATTTCGAAAAGTGATCTCAAATGAAGCTTAGATTTGCATTTGGAGGCTTATTTAGCGAGAAAATCACGATTTTATAAAATTTTTCAAATTTCGAAAAGTGATCTCAAATGAAGCTTAGATTTGCATTTGGAGGCTTATTTAGCGAGAAAATCACGATTTTATAAAATTTTTCAAATTTCGAAAAGTGATCTCAAATGAAGCTTAGATTTGCATTTGGAGGCTTATTTAGCGAGAAAATCACGATTTTATAAAATTTTTCAAATTTCGAAAAGTGATCTCAAATGAAGCTTAGATTTGCATTTGGAGGCTTATTTAGCGAGAAAATCACGATTTTATAAAATTTTTCAAATTTCGAAAAGTGATCTCAAATGAAGCTTAGATTTGCATTTGGAGGCTTATTTAGCGAGAAAATCACGATTTTATAAAATTTTTCAAATTTCGAAAAGTGATCTCAAATGAAGCTTAGATTTGCATTTGGAGGCTTATTTAGCGAGAAAATCACGATTTTATAAAATTTTTCAAATTTCGAAAAGTGATCTCAAATGAAGCTTAGATTTGCATTTGGAGGCTTATTTAGCGAGAAAATCACGATTTTATAAAATTTTTCAAATTTCGAAAAGTGATCTCAAATGAAGCTTAGATTTGCATTTGGAGGCTTATTTAGCGAGAAAATCACGATTTTATAAAATTTTTCAAATTTCGAAAAGTGATCTCAAATGAAGCTTAGATTTGCATTTGGAGGCTTATTTAGCGAGAAAATCACGATTTTATAAAATTTTTCAAATTTCGAAAAGTGATCTCAAATGAAGCTTAGATTTGCATTTGGAGGCTTATTTAGCGAGAAAATCACGATTTTATAAAATTTTTCAAATTTCGAAAAGTGATCTCAAATGAAGCTTAGATTTGCATTTGGAGGCTTATTTAGCGAGAAAATCACGATTTTATAAAATTTTTCAAATTTCGAAAAGTGATCTCAAATGAAGCTTAGATTTGCATTTGGAGGCTTATTTAGCGAGAAAATCACGATTTTATAAAATTTTTCAAATTTCGAAAAGTGATCTCAAATGAAGCTTAGATTTGCATTTGGAGGCTTATTTAGCGAGAAAATCACGATTTTATAAAATTTTTCAAATTTCGAAAAGTGATCTCAAATGAAGCTTAGATTTGCATTTGGAGGCTTATTTAGCGAGAAAATCACGATTTTATAAAATTTTTCAAATTTCGAAAAGTGATCTCAAATGAAGCTTAGATTTGCATTTGGAGGCTTATTTAGCGAGAAAATCACGATTTTATAAAATTTTTCAAATTTCGAAAAGTGATCTCAAATGAAGCTTAGATTTGCATTTGGAGGCTTATTTAGCGAGAAAATCACGATTTTATAAAATTTTTCAAATTTCGAAAAGTGATCTCAAATGAAGCTTAGATTTGCATTTGGAGGCTTATTTAGCGAGAAAATCACGATTTTATAAAATTTTTCAAATTTCGAAAAGTGATCTCAAATGAAGCTTAGATTTGCATTTGGAGGCTTATTTAGCGAGAAAATCACGATTTTATAAAATTTTTCAAATTTCGAAAAGTGATCTCAAATGAAGCTTAGATTTGCATTTGGAGGCTTATTTAGCGAGAAAATCACGATTTTATAAAATTTTTCAAATTTCGAAAAGTGATCTCAAATGAAGCTTAGATTTGCATTTGGAGGCTTATTTAGCGAGAAAATCACGATTTTATAAAATTTTTCAAATTTCGAAAAGTGATCTCAAATGAAGCTTAGATTTGCATTTGGAGGCTTATTTAGCGAGAAAATCACGATTTTATAAAATTTTTCAAATTTCGAAAAGTGATCTCAAATGAAGCTTAGATTTGCATTTGGAGGCTTATTTAGCGAGAAAATCACGATTTTATAAAATTTTTCAAATTTCGAAAAGTGATCTCAAATGAAGCTTAGATTTGCATTTGGAGGCTTATTTAGCGAGAAAATCACGATTTTATAAAATTTTTCAAATTTCGAAAAGTGATCTCAAATGAAGCTTAGATTTGCATTTGGAGGCTTATTTAGCGAGAAAATCACGATTTTATAAAATTTTTCAAATTTCGAAAAGTGATCTCAAATGAAGCTTAGATTTGCATTTGGAGGCTTATTTAGCGAGAAAATCACGATTTTATAAAATTTTCAAATTTCGAAAAGTGATCTCAAATGAAGCTTAGATTTGCATTTGGAGGCTTATTTAGCGAGAAAATCACGATTTTATAAAATTTTTCAAATTTCGAAAAGTGATCTCAAATGAAGCTTAGATTTGCATTTGGAGGCTTATTTAGCGAGAAAATCACGATTTTATAAAATTTTTCAAATTTCGAAAAGTGATGTCAAATGAAGCTTAGATTTGCATTTGGAGGCTTATTTAGCGAGAAAATCACGATTTTATAAAATTTTTCAAATTTCGAAAAGTGATCTCAAATGAAGCTTAGATTTGCATTTGGAGGCTTATTTAGCGAGAAAATCACGATTTTATAAAATTTTTCAAATTTCGAAAAGTGATCTCAAATGAAGCTTAGATTTGCATTTGGAGGCTTATTTAGCGAGAAAATCACGATTTTATAAAATTTTTCAAATTTCGAAAAGTGATCTCAAATGAAGCTTAGATTTGCATTTGGAGGCTTATTTAGCGAGAAAATCACGATTTTATAAAATTTTTCAAATTTCGAAAAGTGATCTCAAATGAAGCTTAGATTTGCATTTGGAGGCTTATTTAGCGAGAAAATCACGATTTTATAAAATTTTTCAAATTTCGAAAAGTGATCTCAAATGAAGCTTAGATTTGCATTTGGAGGCTTATTTAGCGAGAAAATCACGATTTTATAAAATTTTTCAAATTTCGAAAAGTGATCTCAAATGAAGCTTAGATTTGCATTTGGAGGCTTATTTAGCGAGAAAATCACGATTTTATAAAATTTTTCAAATTTCGAAAAGTGATCTCAAATGAAGCTTAGATTTGCATTTGGAGGCTTATTTAGCGAGAAAATCACGATTTTATAAAATTTTTCAAATTTCGAAAAGTGATCTCAAATGAAGCTTAGATTTGCATTTGGAGGCTTATTTAGCGAGAAAATCACGATTTTATAAAATTTTTCAAATTTCGAAAAGTGATCTCAAATGAAGCTTAGATTTGCATTTGGAGGCTTATTTAGCGAGAAAATCACGATTTTATAAAATTTTTCAAATTTCGAAAAGTGATCTCAAATGAAGCTTAGATTTGCATTTGGAGGCTTATTTAGCGAGAAAATCACGATTTTATAAAATTTTTCAAATTTCGAAAAGTGATCTCAAATGAAGCTTAGATTTGCATTTGGAGGCTTATTTAGCGAGAAAATCACGATTTTATAAAATTTTTCAAATTTCGAAAAGTGATCTCAAATGAAGCTTAGATTTGCATTTGGAGGCTTATTTAGCGAGAAAATCACGATTTTATAAAATTTTTCAAATTTCGAAAAGTGATCTCAAATGAAGCTTAGATTTGCATTTGGAGGCTTATTTAGCGAGAAAATCACGATTTTATAAAATTTTTCAAATTTCGAAAAGTGATCTCAAATGAAGCTTAGATTTGCATTTGGAGGCTTATTTAGCGAGAAAATCACGATTTTATAAAATTTTTCAAATTTCGAAAAGTGATCTCAAATGAAGCTTAGATTTGCATTTGGAGGCTTATTTAGCGAGAAAATCACGATTTTATAAAATTTTTCAAATTTCGAAAAGTGATCTCAAATGAAGCTTAGATTTGCATTTGGAGGCTTATTTAGCGAGAAAATCACGATTTTATAAAATTTTTCAAATTTCGAAAAGTGATCTCAAATGAAGCTTAGATTTGCATTTGGAGGCTTATTTAGCGAGAAAATCACGATTTTATAAAATTTTTCAAATTTCGAAAAGTGATCTCAAATGAAGCTTAGATTTGCATTTGGAGGCTTATTTAGCGAGAAAATCACGATTTTATAAAATTTTTCAAATTTCGAAAAGTGATCTCAAATGAAGCTTAGATTTGCATTTGGAGGCTTATTTAGCGAGAAAATCACGATTTTATAAAATTTTTCAAATTTCGAAAAGTGATCTCAAATGAAGCTTAGATTTGCATTTGGAGGCTTATTTAGCGAGAAAATCACGATTTTATAAAATTTTTCAAATTTCGAAAAGTGATCTCAAATGAAGCTTAGATTTGCATTTGGAGGCTTATTTAGCGAGAAAATCACGATTTTATAAAATTTTTCAAATTTCGAAAAGTGATCTCAAATGAAGCTTAGATTTGCATTTGGAGGCTTATTTAGCGAGAAAATCACGATTTTATAAAATTTTTCAAATTTCGAAAAGTGATCTCAAATGAAGCTTAGATTTGCATTTGGAGGCTTATTTAGCGAGAAAATCACGATTTTATAAAATTTTTCAAATTTCGAAAAGTGATCTCAAATGAAGCTTAGATTTGCATTTGGAGGCTTATTTAGCGAGAAAATCACGATTTTATAAAATTTTTCAAATTTCGAAAAGTGATCTCAAATGAAGCTTAGATTTGCATTTGGAGGCTTATTTAGCGAGAAAATCACGATTTTATAAAATTTTTCAAATTTCGAAAAGTGATCTCAAATGAAGCTTAGATTTGCATTTGGAGGCTTATTTAGCGAGAAAATCACGATTTTATAAAATTTTTCAAATTTCGAAAAGTGATCTCAAATGAAGCTTAGATTTGCATTTGGAGGCTTATTTAGCGAGAAAATCACGATTTTATAAAATTTTTCAAATTTCGAAAAGTGATCTCAAATGAAGCTTAGATTTGCATTTGGAGGCTTATTTAGCGAGAAAATCACGATTTTATAAAATTTTTCAAATTTCGAAAAGTGATCTCAAATGAAGCTTAGATTTGCATTTGGAGGCTTATTTAGCGAGAAAATCACGATTTTATAAAATTTTTCAAATTTCGAAAAGTGATCTCAAATGAAGCTTAGATTTGCATTTGGAGGCTTATTTAGCGAGAAAATCACGATTTTATAAAATTTTTCAAATTTCGAAAAGTGATCTCAAATGAAGCTTAGATTTGCATTTGGAGGCTTATTTAGCGAGAAAATCACGATTTTATAAAATTTTTCAAATTTCGAAAAGTGATCTCAAATGAAGCTTAGATTTGCATTTGGAGGCTTATTTAGCGAGAAAATCACGATTTTATAAAATTTTTCAAATTTCGAAAAGTGATCTCAAATGAAGCTTAGATTTGCATTTGGAGGCTTATTTAGCGAGAAAATCACGATTTTATAAAATTTTTCAAATTTCGAAAAGTGATCTCAAATGAAGCTTAGATTTGCATTTGGAGGCTTATTTAGCGAGAAAATCACGATTTTATAAAATTTTTCAAATTTCGAAAAGTGATCTCAAATGAAGCTTAGATTTGCATTTGGAGGCTTATTTAGCGAGAAAATCACGATTTTATAAAATTTTTCAAATTTCGAAAAGTGATCTCAAATGAAGCTTAGATTTGCATTTGGAGGCTTATTTAGCGAGAAAATCACGATTTTATAAAATTTTTCAAATTTCGAAAAGTGATCTCAAATGAAGCTTAGATTTGCATTTGGAGGCTTATTTAGCGAGAAAATCACGATTTTATAAAATTTTTCAAATTTCGAAAAGTGATCTCAAATGAAGCTTAGATTTGCATTTGGAGGCTTATTTAGCGAGAAAATCACGATTTTATAAAATTTTTCAAATTTCGAAAAGTGATCTCAAATGAAGCTTAGATTTGCATTTGGAGGCTTATTTAGCGAGAAAATCACGATTTTATAAAATTTTTCAAATTTCGAAAAGTGATCTCAAATGAAGCTTAGATTTGCATTTGGAGGCTTATTTAGCGAGAAAATCACGATTTTATAAAATTTTTCAAATTTCGAAAAGTGATCTCAAATGAAGCTTAGATTTGCATTTGGAGGCTTATTTAGCGAGAAAATCACGATTTTATAAAATTTTTCAAATTTCGAAAAGTGATGTCAAATGAAGCTTAGATTTGCATTTGGAGGCTTATTTAGCGAGAAAATCACGATTTTATAAAATTTTTCAAATTTCGAAAAGTGATCTCAAATGAAGCTTAGATTTGCATTTGGAGGCTTATTTAGCGAGAAAATCACGATTTTATAAAATTTTTCAAATTTCGAAAAGTGATCTCAAATGAAGCTTAGATTTGCATTTGGAGGCTTATTTAGCGAGAAAATCACGATTTTATAAAATTTTTCAAATTTCGAAAAGTGATCTCAAATGAAGCTTAGATTTGCATTTGGAGGCTTATTTAGCGAGAAAATCACGATTTTATAAAATTTTTCAAATTTCGAAAAGTGATCTCAAATGAAGCTTAGATTTGCATTTGGAGGCTTATTTAGCGAGAAAATCACGATTTTATAAAATTTTTCAAATTTCGAAAAGTGATCTCAAATGAAGCTTAGATTTGCATTTGGAGGCTTATTTAGCGAGAAAATCACGATTTTATAAAATTTTTCAAATTTCGAAAAGTGATCTCAAATGAAGCTTAGATTTGCATTTGGAGGCTTATTTAGCGAGAAAATCACGATTTTATAAAATTTTTCAAATTTCGAAAAGTGATCTCAAATGAAGCTTAGATTTGCATTTGGAGGCTTATTTAGCGAGAAAATCACGATTTTATAAAATTTTTCAAATTTCGAAAAGTGATCTCAAATGAAGCTTAGATTTGCATTTGGAGGCTTATTTAGCGAGAAAATCACGATTTTATAAAATTTTTCAAATTTCGAAAAGTGATCTCAAATGAAGCTTAGATTTGCATTTGGAGGCTTATTTAGCGAGAAAATCACGATTTTATAAAATTTTTCAAATTTCGAAAAGTGATCTCAAATGAAGCTTAGATTTGCATTTGGAGGCTTATTTAGCGAGAAAATCACGATTTTATAAAATTTTTCAAATTTCGAAAAGTGATCTCAAATGAAGCTTAGATTTGCATTTGGAGGCTTATTTAGCGAGAAAATCACGATTTTATAAAATTTTTCAAATTTCGAAAAGTGATCTCAAATGAAGCTTAGATTTGCATTTGGAGGCTTATTTAGCGAGAAAATCACGATTTTATAAAATTTTTCAAATTTCGAAAAGTGATCTCAAATGAAGCTTAGATTTGCATTTGGAGGCTTATTTAGCGAGAAAATCACGATTTTATAAAATTTTTCAAATTTCGAAAAGTGATCTCAAATGAAGCTTAGATTTGCATTTGGAGGCTTATTTAGCGAGAAAATCACGATTTTATAAAATTTTTCAAATTTCGAAAAGTGATCTCAAATGAAGCTTAGATTTGCATTTGGAGGCTTATTTAGCGAGAAAATCACGATTTTATAAAATTTTTCAAATTTCGAAAAGTGATCTCAAATGAAGCTTAGATTTGCATTTGGAGGCTTATTTAGCGAGAAAATCACGATTTTATAAAATTTTTCAAATTTCGAAAAGTGATCTCAAATGAAGCTTAGATTTGCATTTGGAGGCTTATTTAGCGAGAAAATCACGATTTTATAAAATTTTTCAAATTTCGAAAAGTGATCTCAAATGAAGCTTAGATTTGCATTTGGAGGCTTATTTAGCGAGAAAATCACGATTTTATAAAATTTTCAAATTTCGAAAAGTGATCTCAAATGAAGCTTAGATTTGCATTTGGAGGCTTATTTAGCGAGAAAATCACGATTTTATAAAATTTTTCAAATTTCGAAAAGTGATCTCAAATGAAGCTTAGATTTGCATTTGGAGGCTTATTTAGCGAGAAAATCACGATTTTATAAAATTTTTCAAATTTCGAAAAGTGATCTCAAATGAAGCTTAGATTTGCATTTGGAGGCTTATTTAGCGAGAAAATCACGATTTTATAAAATTTTTCAAATTTCGAAAAGTGATCTCAAATGAAGCTTAGATTTGCATTTGGAGGCTTATTTAGCGAGAAAATCACGATTTTATAAAATTTTTCAAATTTCGAAAAGTGATCTCAAATGAAGCTTAGATTTGCATTTGGAGGCTTATTTAGCGAGAAAATCACGATTTTATAAAATTTTTCAAATTTCGAAAAGTGATCTCAAATGAAGCTTAGATTTGCATTTGGAGGCTTATTTAGCGAGAAAATCACGATTTTATAAAATTTTTCAAATTTCGAAAAGTGATCTCAAATGAAGCTTAGATTTGCATTTGGAGGCTTATTTAGCGAGAAAATCACGATTTTATAAAATTTTTCAAATTTCGAAAAGTGATCTCAAATGAAGCTTAGATTTGCATTTGGAGGCTTATTTAGCGAGAAAATCACGATTTTATAAAATTTTTCAAATTTCGAAAAGTGATCTCAAATGAAGCTTAGATTTGCATTTGGAGGCTTATTTAGCGAGAAAATCACGATTTTATAAAATTTTTCAAATTTCGAAAAGTGATCTCAAATGAAGCTTAGATTTGCATTTGGAGGCTTATTTAGCGAGAAAATCACGATTTTATAAAATTTTCAAATTTCGAAAAGTGATCTCAAATGAAGCTTAGATTTGCATTTGGAGGCTTATTTAGCGAGAAAATCACGATTTTATAAAATTTTTCAAATTTCGAAAAGTGATCTCAAATGAAGCTTAGATTTGCATTTGGAGGCTTATTTAGCGAGAAAATCACGATTTTATAAAATTTTTCAAATTTCGAAAAGTGATCTCAAATGAAGCTTAGATTTGCATTTGGAGGCTTATTTAGCGAGAAAATCACGATTTTATAAAATTTTTCAAATTTCGAAAAGTGATCTCAAATGAAGCTTAGATTTGCATTTGGAGGCTTATTTAGCGAGAAAATCACGATTTTATAAAATTTTTCAAATTTCGAAAAGTGATCTCAAATGAAGCTTAGATTTGCATTTGGAGGCTTATTTAGCGAGAAAATCACGATTTTATAAAATTTTTCAAATTTCGAAAAGTGATCTCAAATGAAGCTTAGATTTGCATTTGGAGGCTTATTTAGCGAGAAAATCACGATTTTATAAAATTTTTCAAATTTCGAAAAGTGATCTCAAATGAAGCTTAGATTTGCATTTGGAGGCTTATTTAGCGAGAAAATCACGATTTTATAAAATTTTTCAAATTTCGAAAAGTGATCTCAAATGAAGCTTAGATTTGCATTTGGAGGCTTATTTAGCGAGAAAATCACGATTTTATAAAATTTTTCAAATTTCGAAAAGTGATCTCAAATGAAGCTTAGATTTGCATTTGGAGGCTTATTTAGCGAGAAAATCACGATTTTATAAAATTTTTCAAATTTCGAAAAGTGATCTCAAATGAAGCTTAGATTTGCATTTGGAGGCTTATTTAGCGAGAAAATCACGATTTTATAAAATTTTTCAAATTTCGAAAAGTGATCTCAAATGAAGCTTAGATTTGCATTTGGAGGCTTATTTAGCGAGAAAATCACGATTTTATAAAATTTTTCAAATTTCGAAAAGTGATCTCAAATGAAGCTTAGATTTGCATTTGGAGGCTTATTTAGCGAGAAAATCACGATTTTATAAAATTTTTCAAATTTCGAAAAGTGATGTCAAATGAAGCTTAGATTTGCATTTGGAGGCTTATTTAGCGAGAAAATCACGATTTTATAAAATTTTTCAAATTTCGAAAAGTGATCTCAAATGAAGCTTAGATTTGCATTTGGAGGCTTATTTAGCGAGAAAATCACGATTTTATAAAATTTTTCAAATTTCGAAAAGTGATCTCAAATGAAGCTTAGATTTGCATTTGGAGGCTTATTTAGCGAGAAAATCACGATTTTATAAAATTTTTCAAATTTCGAAAAGTGATGTCAAATGAAGCTTAGATTTGCATTTGGAGGCTTATTTAGCGAGAAAATCACGATTTTATAAAATTTTTCAAATTTCGAAAAGTGATCTCAAATGAAGCTTAGATTTGCATTTGGAGGCTTATTTAGCGAGAAAATCACGATTTTATAAAATTTTTCAAATTTCGAAAAGTGATGTCAAATGAAGCTTAGATTTGCATTTGGAGGCTTATTTAGCGAGAAAATCACGATTTTATAAAATTTTCAAATTTCGAAAAGTGATCTCAAATGAAGCTTAGATTTGCATTTGGAGGCTTATTTAGCGAGAAAATCACGATTTTATAAAATTTTTCAAATTTCGAAAAGTGATCTCAAATGAAGCTTAGATTTGCATTTGGAGGCTTATTTAGCGAGAAAATCACGATTTTATAAAATTTTTCAAATTTCGAAAAGTGATCTCAAATGAAGCTTAGATTTGCATTTGGAGGCTTATTTAGCGAGAAAATCACGATTTTATAAAATTTTTCAAATTTCGAAAAGTGATCTCAAATGAAGCTTAGATTTGCATTTGGAGGCTTATTTAGCGAGAAAATCACGATTTTATAAAATTTTTCAAATTTCGAAAAGTGATCTCAAATGAAGCTTAGATTTGCATTTGGAGGCTTATTTAGCGAGAAAATCACGATTTTATAAAATTTTTCAAATTTCGAAAAGTGATCTCAAATGAAGCTTAGATTTGCATTTGGAGGCTTATTTAGCGAGAAAATCACGATTTTATAAAATTTTTCAAATTTCGAAAAGTGATCTCAAATGAAGCTTAGATTTGCATTTGGAGGCTTATTTAGCGAGAAAATCACGATTTTATAAAATTTTTCAAATTTCGAAAAGTGATCTCAAATGAAGCTTAGATTTGCATTTGGAGGCTTATTTAGCGAGAAAATCACGATTTTATAAAATTTTTCAAATTTCGAAAAGTGATCTCAAATGAAGCTTAGATTTGCATTTGGAGGCTTATTTAGCGAGAAAATCACGATTTTATAAAATTTTTCAAATTTCGAAAAGTGATCTCAAATGAAGCTTAGATTTGCATTTGGAGGCTTATTTAGCGAGAAAATCACGATTTTATAAAATTTTTCAAATTTCGAAAAGTGATGTCAAATGAAGCTTAGATTTGCATTTGGAGGCTTATTTAGCGAGAAAATCACGATTTTATAAAATTTTTCAAATTTCGAAAAGTGATCTCAAATGAAGCTTAGATTTGCATTTGGAGGCTTATTTAGCGAGAAAATCACGATTTTATAAAATTTTTCAAATTTCGAAAAGTGATCTCAAATGAAGCTTAGATTTGCATTTGGAGGCTTATTTAGCGAGAAAATCACGATTTTATAAAATTTTTCAAATTTCGAAAAGTGATCTCAAATGAAGCTTAGATTTGCATTTGGAGGCTTATTTAGCGAGAAAATCACGATTTTATAAAATTTTTCAAATTTCGAAAAGTGATCTCAAATGAAGCTTAGATTTGCATTTGGAGGCTTATTTAGCGAGAAAATCACGATTTTATAAAATTTTTCAAATTTCGAAAAGTGATCTCAAATGAAGCTTAGATTTGCATTTGGAGGCTTATTTAGCGAGAAAATCACGATTTTATAAAATTTTTCAAATTTCGAAAAGTGATCTCAAATGAAGCTTAGATTTGCATTTGGAGGCTTATTTAGCGAGAAAATCACGATTTTATAAAATTTTTCAAATTTCGAAAAGTGATCTCAAATGAAGCTTAGATTTGCATTTGGAGGCTTATTTAGCGAGAAAATCACGATTTTATAAAATTTTTCAAATTTCGAAAAGTGATCTCAAATGAAGCTTAGATTTGCATTTGGAGGCTTATTTAGCGAGAAAATCACGATTTTATAAAATTTTTCAAATTTCGAAAAGTGATCTCAAATGAAGCTTAGATTTGCATTTGGAGGCTTATTTAGCGAGAAAATCACGATTTTATAAAATTTTTCAAATTTCGAAAAGTGATGTCAAATGAAGCTTAGATTTGCATTTAGGAAAATTTTATAAAATTTTTAAAATTTCGAAAAAGTGATTTTTCAAATGGCTTAGATTTTTCAAATTTCGAAAAGTGATCACAAATGAAGCTTAGATTTGCATTTGGAGGCTTATTTAGCGAGAAAATCACGATTTTATAAAATTTTTCAAATTTCGAAAAGTGATCTCAAATGAAGCTTAGATTTGCATTTGGAGGCTTATTTAGCGAGAAAATCACGATTTTATAAAATTTTTCAAATTTCGAAAAGTGATCTCAAATGAAGCTTAGATTTGCATTTGGAGGCTTATTTAGCGAGAAAATCACGATTTTATAAAATTTTTCAAATTTCGAAAAGTGATCTCAAATGAAGCTTAGATTTGCATTTGGAGGCTTATTTAGCGAGAAAATCACGATTTTATAAAATTTTTCAAATTTCGAAAAGTGATCTCAAATGAAGCTTAGATTTGCATTTGGAGGCTTATTTAGCGAGAAAATCACGATTTTATAAAATTTTTCAAATTTCGAAAAGTGATCTCAAATGAAGCTTAGATTTGCAATTTTTAAATTTCGAAAAGTGATCTCAAATGAAGCTTAGATTTGCATTTGGAGGCTTATTTAGCGAGAAAATCACGATTTTATAAAATTTTTCAAATTTCGAAAAGTGATCTCAAATGAAGCTTAGATTTGCATTTGGAGGCTTATTTAGCGAGAAAATCACGATTTTAAAATTTCAAATTTCGAAAAGTGATCTCAAATGAAGCTTAGATTTGAGGCTTATTTAGCGAGAAAATCACGATTTTATAAAATTTTTCAAATTTCGAAAAGTGATCTCAAATGAAGCTTAGATTTGCATTTGGAGGCTTATTTAGCGAGAAAATCACGATTTTATAAAATTTTTCAAATTTCGAAAAGTGATCTCAAATGAAGCTTAGATTTGCATTTGGAGGCTTATTTAGCGAGAAAATCACGATTTTATAAAATTTTTCAAATTTCGAAAAGTGATCTCAAATGAAGCTTAGATTTGCATTTGGAGGCTTATTTAGCGAGAAAATCACGATTTTATAAAAATTTCAAAAGTGATTTGCATTTGGAGGCTTATTTAGCGAGAAAATCACGATTTTATAAAATTTTTCAAATTTCGAAAAGTGATCTCAAATGAAGCTTAGATTTGCATTTTCAAATTTCGAAAAGTGATCTCAAATGAAGCTTAGATTTGCATTTGGAGGCTTATTTAGCGAGAAAATCACGATTTTATAAAATTTTTCAAATTTCGAAAAGTGATCTCAAATGAAGCTTAGATTTGCATTTGGAGGCTTATTTAGCGAGAAAATCACGATTTTTATAAAATTTTTCAAATTTCGAAAAGTGATCTCAAATGAAGCTTAGATTTGCATTTGGAGGCTTATTTAGCGAGAAAATCACGATTTTATAAAATTTTCAAATTTCGAAAAGTGATCTCAAATGAAGCTTAGATTTGCATTTGGAGGCTTATTTAGCGAGAAAATCACGATTTATAAAATTTTCAAATTTCGAAAAAGTGATCTCAAATGAAGCTTAGATTTGCATTTGGAGGCTTATTTAGCGAGAAAATCACGATTTTATAAAATTTTTCAAATTTCGAAAAGTGATGTCAAATGAAGCTTAGATTTGCATTTGGAGGCTTTTTAGCGAGAAAATCACGATTTTATAAAATTTTTCAAATTTCGAAAAGTGATGTCAAATGAAGCTTAGATTTGCATTTGGAGGCTTATTTAGCGAGAAAATCACGATTTTATAAAATTTTCAAATTTCGAAAAGTGATCTCAAATGAAGCTTAGATTTGCATTTGGAGGCTTATTTAGCGAGAAAATCACGATTTTATAAAATTTTTCAAATTTCGAAAAGTGATCTCAAATGAAGCTTAGATTTGCATTTGGAGGCTTATTTAGCGAGAAAATCACGATTTTATAAAATTTTCAAATTTCGAAAAGTGATCTCAAATGAAGCTTAGATTTGCATTTGGAGGCTTATTTAGCGAGAAAATCACGATTTTATAAAATTTTTCAAATTTCGAAAAGTGATCTCAAATGAAGCTTAGATTTGCATTTGGAGGCTTATTTAGCGAGAAAATCACGATTTTATAAAATTTTTCAAATTTCGAAAAGTGATCTCAAATGAAGCTTAGATTTGCATTTGGAGGCTTATTTAGCGAGAAAATCACGATTTTATAAAATTTTCAAATTTCGAAAAGTGATCTCAAATGAAGCTTAGATTTGCATTTGGAGGCTTATTTAGCGAGAAAATCACGATTTTATAAAAATTTCAAATTTTGATCTCAAATGAAGCTTAGATTTGCATTTGGAGGCTTATTTAGCGAGAAAATCACGATTTTATAAAATTTTTCAAATTTCGAAAAGTGATCTCAAATGAAGCTTAGATTTGCATTTGGAGGCTTATTTAGCGAGAAAATCACGATTTTATAAAATTTTTCAAATTTCGAAAAGTGATCTCAAATGAAGCTTAGATTTGCATTTGGAGGCTTATTTAGCGAGAAAATCACGATTTTATAAAATTTTTCGAAAAGTGATCTCAAATGAAGCTTAGATTTGCATTTGGAGGCTTATTTAGCGAGAAAATCACGATTTTAAAAATTTTTCAAATTTCGAAAAGTGATCTCAAATGAAGCTTAGATTTGCATTTGGAGGCTTATTTAGCGAGAAAATCACGATTTTATAAAATTTTTCAAATTTCGAAAAGTGATCTCAAATGAAGCTTAGATTTGCATTTGGAGGCTTATTTAGCGAGAAAATCACGATTTTAAAATTTTCAAATTTCGAAAAGTGATCTCAAATGAAGCTTAGATTTGCATTTGGAGGCTTATTTAGCGAGAAAATCACGATTTTATAAAATTTTTCAAATTTCGAAAAGTGATCTCAAATGAAGCTTAGATTTGCATTTGGAGGCTTATTTAGCGAGAAAATCACGATTTTATAAAATTTTTCAAATTTCGAAAAGTGATCTCAAATGAAGCTTAGATTTGCATTTGGAGGCTTATTTAGCGAGAAAATCACGATTTTATAAATTTTCAAATTTCGAAAAGTGATCTCAAATGAAGCTTAGATTTGCATTTGGAGGCTTATTTAGCGAGAAAATCACGATTTTATAAAATTTTTCAAATTTCGAAAAGTGATCTCAAATGAAGCTTAGATTTGCATTTGGAGGCTTATTTAGCGAGAAAATCACGATTTTATAAAATTTTTCAAATTTCGAAAAGTGATCTCAAATGAAGCTTAGATTTGCATTTGGAGGCTTATTTAGCGAGAAAATCACGATTTTATAAAATTTTTCAAATTTCGAAAGTGATCTCAAATGAAGCTTAGATTTGCATTTGGAGGCTTATTTAGCGAGAAAATCACGATTTTATAAAATTTTTCAAATTTCGAAAGTGATGTCAAATGAAGCTTAGATTTGCATTTGGAGGCTTATTTAGCGAGAAAATCACGATTTTATAAAATTTTTTCAAATTTCGAAAAGTGATCTCAAATGAAGCTTAGATTTGCATTTGGAGGCTTATTTAGCGAGAAAATCACGATTTTATAAAATTTTTCAAATTTCGAAAAGTGATCTCAAATGAAGCTTAGATTTGCATTTGGAGGCTTATTTAGCGAGAAAATCACGATTTTATAAAATTTTTCAAATTTCGAAAAGTGATGTCAAATGAAGCTTAGATTTGCATTTGGAGGCTTATTTAGCGAGAAAATCACGATTTTATAAAATTTTTTTCAAATTTCGAAAAGTGATGTCAAATGAAGCTTAGATTTGCATTTGGAGGCTTATTTAGCGAGAAAATCACGATTTTATAAAAATTTTCAAATTTCGAAAAGTGATTCAAATGAAGCTTAGATTTGCATTTGGAGGCTTATTTTAGCGAGAAAATCACGATTTTATAAAATTTTTCAAATTTCGGAAAAAGTGATGTCAAATGAAGTTTAGATTTGCATTTGGAGGCTTATTTAGCGAGAAAATCACGATTTTATAAAATTTTTTCAAATCTCGAAAAGTGATATCAAATGAAGCTTAGATTTGCATTTGGAGGCTTATTTCGCGAGAAAATCACAATTTTAAAAAATTTTTCAAATTTCGAAAAATGATCTCAAATGAAGCTTAGATTTGCATTTGGAGGCTTATTTAGCGAGAAAATCACGATTTTTATAAAATTTTTCAAATTTCGTAAAGTGATCTCAAATGAAGCTTAGATTTGCATTTGGAGGCTTATTTAGCGAGAAAATCACGATTTTATAAAATTTTTTAAATTTTCGGAAAAGAAAGGAGAAGGATACAGAAAATACAAAAAAAGTTTTGATGTCAAATGAACCTTAGATTTGCATTTGGAGGCTTATTTAGCGAGAAAATCACGATTTTATAAAATTTTTCAAATTTCGGAAAAGTGATATCAAATGAAGCTTAGATTTGCATTTAGAGGCTTATTTAGCGAGAAAATCACGATTTTTATAAAATTTTTTCAAATTTCGAAAAGTGATCTCAATGATGAATTTATTTGCTTTATTTAGCGAGAAAATCACGATTTTAGAAAATTTTTCAAATTTCGAAAAGTGATGTCAAATGAAGTTTAGATTTGCATTTGGAGGCTTATTTAGCTAGAAAATCACATTTTATAAATTATTTTAAAATTCAGTAAATTGACATAATGAAGCTTTGATTTGCATTTGAACTCCTATATAACCCTCTAGAAAAAAATCCGTTCAAAAACGCATAATTTTCGCATAAGTGTTAGTATCATAATAAATCTTATTGCATCACATAAATATAATTAAAAAAAATTATAACGAGAGCCGTTTTATAAAAATTTCCGTAGCAGTCATTTACAACCTATACAACGTGTATAGGATGTTTACATAGTCGGGCCTTGACGACTATCAATATTTTTACTTATTTTCATTTATATAATTCTACACAACCATTAATATGATGTATTAAGAATATTTAATAATCAATTAGTTTTATTTTCCATTTAAAAAATTAACTATAATAACCGAACTGGTAATTGAAATTAATCGAATGCTTTAAGCATTTAAATCGTAATAAATGAATGTTAAAATAATCAACTGTATTTTTGCAAATTTTATGAAAGTAATTTTCTCTCCATTTGTTGTTTATGCGTTTAAATTCATATGTTTGTGTGAACGAGTGTAATCAACAGCAATATGTAATAATTTTTATTTCCTCGAATATACATGTATATGGCGGTTAAAAAAACACAGTTACAAATTACTAACAACTGTTATGTTTTTGTTACAGATATTATTGATGAATTTAGTTAAGTTAAGAAGGGAGTTTGCGTTTGGATTTTGCCTTTTAAGTTAAAGTGTTTTGTAACATA
>PYHX02000495.1:25516649-25626007 GCA_004302925.2 Cochliomyia hominivorax
TGATCTCAAATGAAGCTTAGATATGCATTTGGAGGCTTATTTAGCGAGAAAATCACGATTTTTATAAAAATTTTCAAAATTTCGAAAGTGATCTCAAATGAAGCTTAGACTTGGCATTGGAGGCTTGTTTATTTTAATAAAATTTAGAGTTAAAATTTTCAAATTTTTGCGTTTTGGAGGCTTATATTTCGTCGAGAAAATCACGATTTTATAATTTTTTTTTTAAATTTCGAAAGTAATCTCAAATGAAGCTTAATGGAGGCTTATTTAGCGAGAAAATCACGGTTTTAAAATATTTCAAATTTTCAGAAAAGTGATGTCAAATGAAGCTTAGATTTACATTTGGGAGGCTTATTTAGCGAGAAATTCACCGGTTTTATAAAATATTTCAAATTTCAGAAAGTGATGTCAAATGAAGCTTAGATTTGCATTTGGAGGCTTATTTAGCGAGAAAATCACGATTTTATAAAATTTTCAATTTCGGAAAAAATGATGTCAAATGAAGCTTAAATTTGCATTTGGAGGCTTATTTAGCGAGAAAATCACGGATCTTTATAAAATTTTTCATATCTCGAAAAGTGATCTCAAATGAAGCTTAGATTTGCATTTGGGAGGCTTATTTAGCGAGAATATCACGATTTTATAAAATTTTTAAAATTCGAAAAGTGATCTCAAATGAAGCTTAGATTTGCATTTGAGGGCTTATTTAGCGAGAAAATCACGATTTTATAAAATTTTTCAAATTTCGAAAAGTGATCTCAATGAAGCTTAGATTTGCATTTGGAGGCTTCATTTAGCGAGAAAATCACGATTTTATAAAATTTTTTAAATTTCGAAAAGTGATGTCAAATGAAGCTTAAATTTGCATTTAGGAGGTTTATTTAGCGAGAAAAACACGATTTCTTAAAAATTTTTCAAATTTTCGAAAAGTGATCTCAAATGAAGCTTAGATTTGCCATTTGGAGGCTTATTTAGCGAGAAAAATCACGATTTTATACAAATTTTTCAAATTTCGAAAAGTGATCTCAAATGAAGCTTAAATATGCCATTTGGAGGCCTATTTAGCGAGAAAATCACGATTTTATAAAAATTTTTCAAATTTCGAAAAGTGATCTCAAAATGAAGCTTAGACTTGCATTTGGAGGCTTATTAGCGAGAAAATCACGATTTTATAAAAAATTTTCAAATTTCGAAAAGTGATCTCAAATGAAGCTTAGATTTGCATTTGGAGGCTTATTTGCCGAGAAAATCACGATTTTATAAAATTTTTCAAATTTCGAAAAGTGATCTCAAATGAAGCTTAGACTTTGCATTTGGAGGCTTATTTAGCGAGAAAATCACGATTTTATAAAAATTTTCAAATTCGGAAAAATGATGTCAAATGAAGCTTAAATTTGCATTTGGAGGCTTATTTAGCGAGAAAATCACGCTTTATAAATTTTTCATATCTCGAAAAGTGATCTCAAATAAAGCTTAGATTTGGCATTTGGAGGCTTATTTAGCGAGAAAATCACGATTTTATAAAATTTTTTCTAAATTCGAAAAGTGATGTCAAATGAAGCTTAATATGCATTTTAGAGGCTTATTTAGCGAAAAAACACGATTTCTTAAAAATTTTCAAATTTCGAAAAAGTGATTTCAAATGAAGCTTAGATTTGCGATTTGGAGGCTTATTTAGCGAGAAAATCACGATTTTATAAAAATTTTCAAATTTCGAAAAGTGATCTCAAATGAAGCTTAGATTATGCATTTGGAGGCTTAATTTAGCGAGAAATCACGATTTTTATACAAATTTTTCAAATTTCGAAAAAGTGATCTCAAATGAAGCTTAGACTTGCATTTGGAGGCTTATTTAGCGAGAAATCACGATTTTATAAAATTTTCAAAATTTCGAAAAGTGATCTCAAATGAAGCTTAGATTTTCATTTGGAGGCTTATTTGCGAGAAAATCACGATTTTATAAAATTTTTCAAATTTCGAAAAGTGATCTCAAATGAAGCTTAGACTTGCATTTGGAGGCTTATTAGCGAGAAAATCACGATTTTATAAAAATTTTTCAAATTTCGAAAAGTGATCTCAAATGAAGCTTAGATTTGCATTTTGGAGGCTTGTTTAGCGAGAAAAATCACGATTTTATAAAATTTTTTCAAATCTCGAAAAGTGATGTCGAATGGAGCTTGAATTTGCATTTAGAGGCTTATTTAGCGAGAAAATCACGATTTTATAAAAATTTTTCAAATTTGAAAAAAGTGATGTCAAATAAAGCTTAGATTTGCATTTGGGAGGCTTTTTAGCGAGAAAATCGAACGATTTTTATAAAATTTTTCAAATTTCGAAAAGTTGATACCAAAATGAAGCTTAGAATTTGCATTTGGAGGCTTATTTAGCGAGAAAATCCGATTTTAATAAAATTTTTCAAAATTCGAAAAAGTGATTCAAATGAAGCTTAGATTTGCGTTTGGAGGCTTATTTAGCGAGAAAATCACGATTTTATAAAAATTTTTCAAATTTCGAAAAAGTGATCTCAATGAAGTTAGATTTGCATTTGCAGGCTTATTTAGCGAGAAAATCACGATTTTATAAAATTTTTCAAAATTTCGAAAAAGTGATCTCAATTGAAGCTTAGATTTGCATTTGGAGGCTTATTTAGCGAGAAAATCACGATTTTTATAAAATTTTTCAAATTTCGGAAAAGTGATGTCAATGAAGCTTAGATTTGCATTTGGAGGCTTATTAGCGAGAAATCACGATTTATAAAATTTTTCAAATTTCGGAAAAGTGATGCAAATGAAGCTTAGGATTTGCATTTGGAGGCTTATTTAGCGAGAAAATCACGATTTTATAATTTTTTTTTAAAATTTCGAAAAGTGATCTCAAATGAAGCTTAAATGGAGGCTTATTTAGCGAGAAAATCACGGTTTTATAAATATTTCAAAATTTCAGAAAAGTGATGTCAAATGAAGCTTAGATTTGCGTTTGGGAGGCTTATTTAGCGAGAAAATCCACGATTTTATAAAATGTTTTCAAATTTCGAAAAGTGATCTCAAATGAAGCTTAGAAATTTGCATTTGGAGGCTTATTTAGCGAGAAAATCACGATTTTATAAAATTTTCAAATTTTGAAAAGTGATCTCAAATAAGCTTAGATTTGCATTTGGAGGCTTTTTAGCGAGAAAAATCCGCGATTTTTATAAAATGTTTTCAAATTTCGAAAAAGTGATCCAAATGAAGCTTAGATTTGCATTTGGAGGCTTATTTAGCGAGAAAATCACGATTTTTTAAAATTTTTCAAATTATGAAAGTGATGTCAAAATGAGGCTTAGATTTGCGTTTGAGGCTTATTTAGCGAGAATATCACGATTTTATAAAATTTTTCAAATTTCGAAAAGTGATCTCAAATGAAGCTTAGACTTGCATTTGGAGGCTTATTTGCGAGAAAATCACGATTTATAAAATTTTCAAATTTCGAAAAGTGATCCAAATGAAGCTTAGATTTGCATTTGGAGGCTTATTTAGCGAGAAAATCACGGTTTTATAAAATATTTCAAATTTCAGAAAAGTGATGTCAAATGAAGCTTAGATTTGCATTGGAGGCTTATTTAGCGAGAAATCACGATTTTAATAAAAATTTTCAAATTTTCGAAAATGATGTCAAATGAAGCTTAAATTTGCATTTGGAGGCTTATTTAGCGAGAAAATCACGGCTTTATAAAATTTTTCATATCTCGAAAAGTGATCTCAAATGAAGCTTAGATTTGCATTTGGAGGCTTATTTAGCGAGAATATCACGATTTTATAAATTTTTTAAAATTTCGAAAAGTGATCTCAAATAAGCTTAGATTTGCATTTGGAGGCTTATTTAGCGAGAAAATCACGATTTTATAAAATTTTTCAAATTTCGAAAGTGATCTCAAATGAAGCTTAGATTTGCATTTGGAGGCTTATTTAGCGAGAAAATCACGATTTTATAAAATTTTTTTAAATTTCGAAAAGTGATCTCAAATGAAGCTTAATTTGCATTTGGAGGCTTTATTTAGCGAGAAAAACACGATTTTAAAAAATTTTCAAATTTCGAAAAGTGATCTCAAATGAAGCTTAGATTTGCATTTGGAGGCTTATTTAGCGAGAAAATCACGATTTTATAAAATTTCAAATTTCGAAAAGTGATCTCAAATGAAGCTTAGATTTGCATTTGGAGGCTTATTTAGCGAGAAAATCACGATTTTATAAAAATTTTTCAAATTTCGAAAAGTGATCTCAAATGAAGCTTAGATTTGCATTTGGAGGCTTATTTAGCGAGAAAATCACGATTTTATAAAATTTTTCAAATTTCGAAAAGTGATCTCAAATGAAGCTTAGAATTGCATTTGGAGGCTTATTTAGCGAGAAAATCACGATTTTATAAAATTTTTCAAATTTCGAAAAGTGATCTCAAATTGAAGCTTAGATTTGCATTTGGAGGCTTATTTAGCGAGAAAATCACGATTTTATAAAATTTTTCAAATTTCGAAAGTGATGTCAAATGAAGCTTAGAATTTGCATTTGGAGGCTTATTTAGCGAGAAAATCACGATTTTAATAAATTTTTCAAATTTCGAAAAGTGATCTCAAATGAAGCTTAGATTGCATTTGGAGGCTTATTTAGCGAGAAAATCACGATTTTATAAAATTTTCAAATTTCAGAAAAGTGATGTCAAATGAAGCTTAGATTATATTTGGAGGCTTATTTAGCGAGAAAATCACGATTTTATAAAATTTTTCAAATTTCGAAAGTGATCTCAAATGAAGCTTAGATTTGCGTTTGGAGGCTTATTTAGCGAGAAAATCACGATTTTATAAAATTTTTCAAAATTTCGAAAAGTGATGTCAAATGAAGCTTAGATTTGCATTTGGAGGCTTATTTAGCGAGAAAATCACGATTTTATAAAATTTTTCAAATTTCGAAAAGTGATCTCAAATGAAGCTTAGATTTGCATTTGGAGGCTTATTTAGCGAGAAAATCACGATTTTATAAAATTTTTCAAATTTCGAAAAGTGATGTCAAATGAAGCTTAGATTTGCATTTGGAGGCTTATTTAGCGAGAAAATCACGATTTTATAAAATTTTTCAAATTTCGAAAAGTGATGTCAAATGAAGCTTAGATTTGCATTTGGAGGCTTATTTAGCGAGAAAATCACGATTTTATAAAATTGTTTCAAATTTCGAAAAGTGATGTCAAATGAAGCTTAGATTTGCATTTGGAGGCTTATTTAGCGAGAAAATCACGATTTTATAAAATTTTTCAAATTTCGAAAAGTGATCTCAAATGAAGCTTGATTTGCATTTGAGGCATTTGCGAAAAATTTTATAAATTTCAAATGAAAAGAGAAATCATTTGGAGCTTATAGGAGAAATGATTTTATAAAATTTCTCATATTTTCGAAAAGTTCTCAAATAAGCTTAGATTTGCATTTGGAGGCTTATTTAGCGGAGAAAATCTAACGATTTTATAAAATTTTTCAAATCTCGTAAGGTGATCTCAATGAGGCTTAGATTTGCATTTGGAGGCTTATTTAGCGAGAAAATCACGATTTTTATAAAAATTTTCAAATCTCGAAAAAGTGATCTCGAATGGAGCTTGAATTTGCATTTAGAGGCTTATTTAGCGAGAAAATCACGATTTTATAAAAATTTTCAAATTTCGAAAAGTGATCTCAAATGAAGCTTAGATTTGCATTTGGAGGCTTATTTAGCGAGAAAATCACGATTTTATAAAAATTTTCAAATTTCGAAAAGTGATCTCAAATGAAGCTTAGATTTGGATTTGGAGGCTATTTAGCGAGAAAATCACGATTTTATAAAATTTTTTCAAATTTTGAAAAAGTGATGTCAAATAAAGCTTAGATTTGCATTTGGAGGCTTTTTTAGCGAGAAAATCGCGATTTTATAAAATGTTTTCAAATTTCGGAAAAGTGAACCCAAATGAAGCTTAGATTTGCATTTGGAGGCTTATTTAGCGAGAAAATCCGATTTTATAAAATTTTTCAAATTTCGAAAAGTGATGTCAAATGAGGCTTAGATTTGCGTTTGGAGGCTTATTTAGCGAGAATATCACGATTTTATAAAATTTTCAAATTTCGAAAAGTGATCTCAAATGAAGCTTAGACTTGCATTTGTAGGCTTATTTAGCGAGAAAATCACGATTTTATAAAAATTTTCAAATTTCGAAAAGTGAACCCAAATGAAGCTTAGATTTGCATTTGGAGGCTTATTTAGCGAGAAAATCACGATTTTATAAAATTTTTCAAATTTCGAAAAGTGATGTCAAATGAGGCTTAGATTTGCGTTTGGAGGCTTATTTAGCGAGAAAATCATGATTTTATAAAATTTTTCAAATTATGAAAAGTGATGTCAAATGAGGCTTAGATTTGCGTTTGGAGGCTTATTTAGCGAGAAAATCACGATTTTATATTTTTTTTTTAAATTTCGAAAAGTAATCTCAAATGAAGCTTAAATGGAGGCTTATTTAGCGAGAAAATCACGGTTTTAAAATATTTCAAATTTCAGAAAAGTGATGTCAAATGAAGCATAGATTTGCATTTGGAGGCTTATTTAGCGAGAAAATCACGGTTTTATAAAATATTTCAAATTTCAGAAAAGTGATGTCAAATGAAGCTTAGATTTGCGTTTGGAGGCTTATTTAGCGAGAAAATCACGATTGTATAAAATTTTTCAAATTTCGAAAAGTGATCTCAAATGAAGCTTAGATTTGCATTTGGAGGCTTATTTAGCGAGAAAATCACGGCTTTATAAAATTTTTCATATCTCGAAAAGTGATCTCAAATAAAGCTTAGATTTGCATTTGGAGGCTTATTTAGCGAGAATATCACGATTTTATAAAATTTTTCAAATTTCAGAAAAATGATATCAAATGAAGCTTAGTTTTGCGTTTGGAGGCTTATTTCGCGAGAAAATCACGATTTTATAAAATTTTTCAAATTTCGAAAAGTGATCTCAAATGAAGCTTAGATTTGCATTTGCAGGCTTATTTAGCGAGAAAATCACGATTTTATAAAATTTTTCATATCTCGAAAAGTGATCTCAAATAAAGCTTAGATTTGCATTTGGAGGCTTATTTAGCGAGAATATCACGATTTTATAAAATTTTTCAAATTTCAGAAAAATGATCTCAAATGAAGCTTAGACTTGCATTTGGAGGCTTATTTAGCGAGAAAATCACGATTTTATAAAAATTTTCAAATTTTTGCGTTTGGAGGCTTATTTCGCGAGAAAATCACGATTTTATAAAATTTTTCAAATTTCGAAAAGTGATCTCAAATGAAGCTTAGATTTGCATTTGGAGGCTTATTTAGCGAGAAAATCACGATTTTATAAAATTTTTTTCATTTCGAAAAGTGATGTCAAATGAAGCTTAAATTTGCATTTAGAGGTTTATTTAGCGAGAAAAACACGATTTCTTAAAAATTTCGCGAGAAAATCACAATTTTAAAAAATTTTTCAAATTTCGAAAAATGATCTCAAATGAAGCTTAGATTTGCATTTGGAGGCTTATTTAGCGAGAAAATCACGATTTTATAAAATTTTTCAAATTTCGGAAAAGTGATGTCAAATGAAGTTTAGATTTGCATTTGGAGGCTTATTTAGCGAGAAAATCACGATTTTATAAAATTTTTTCAAATCTCGAAAAGTGATATCAAATGAAGCTTAGATTTGCATTTGGAGGCTTATTTCGCGAGAAAATCACGATTTTATAAAATTTTTCAAATTTCGAAAAGTGATCTCAAATGAAGCTTAGATTTGCATTTGGAGACTTATTTATGGAGAAAATCACGATTTTATAAAATTTCTCATATTTCGTAAAAGTAATCTCAAATCAAGCTTAGATTTGCATTTGGAGGCTTATTTAGCGAGAAAATTACGATTTTATAAAATTTTTCAAATCTCGTAAGGTGATCTCAAATGAGGCTTAGATTTGCATTTGGAGGCTTATTTAGCGAGAAAATCACGATTTTATAAAAATTTTCAAATTTCGAAAAGTGATCTCAAATGAAGCTTAGATTTGCATTTGGAGGCTTGTTTAGCGAGAAAATCACGATTTTATAAAATTTTTTCAAATCTCGAAAAGTGATCTCGAATGGAGCTTGAATTTGCATTTAGAGGCTTATTTAGCGAGAAAATCACAATTTTATAAAAATTTTCAAATTTCGAAAAGTGATCTCAAATGAAGCTTAGATTTGCATTTGGAGGCTTATTTAGCGAGAAAATCACGATTTTATAAAAATTTTCAAATTTCGAAAAGTGATCTCAAATGAAGCTTAGATTTGGATTTGGAGGCTTATTTAGCGAGAAAATCACGATTTTATAAAATTTTTCAAATTTTGAAAAAGTGATGTCAAATAAAGCTTAGATTTGCATTTGGAGGCTTTTTTAGCGAGAAAATCGCGATTTTATAAAATGTTTTCAAATTTCGGAAAAGTGAACCCAAATGAAGCTTAGATTTGCATTTGGAGGCTTATTTAGCGAGAAAATCCGATTTTATAAAATTTTTCAAATTTCGAAAAGTGATGTCAAATGAGGCTTAGATTTGCGTTTGGAGGCTTATTTAGCGAGAATATCACGATTTTATAAAAATTTTCAAATTTCGAAAAGTGATCTCAAATGAAGCGTAGACTTGCATTTGTAGGCTTATTTAGCGAGAAAATCACGATTTTATAAAAATTTTCAAATTTCGAAAAGTGAACCCAAATGAAGCTTAGATTTGCATTTGGAGGCTTATTTAGCGAGAAAATCACGATTTTATAAAATTTTTCAAATTTCGAAAAGTGATGTCAAATGAGGCTTAGATTTGCGTTTGGAGGCTTATTTAGCGAGAAAATCATGATTTTATAAAATTTTTCAAATTATGAAAAGTGATGTCAAATGAGGCTTAGATTTGCGTTTGGAGGCTTATTTAGCGAGAAAATCACGATTTTATATTTTTTTTTTAAATTTCGAAAAGTAATCTCAAATGAAGCTTAAATGGAGGCTTATTTAGCGAGAAAATCACGGTTTTAAAATATTTCAAATTTCAGAAAAGTGATGTCAAATGAAGCATAGATTTGCATTTGGAGGCTTATTTAGCGAGAAAATCACGGTTTTATAAAATATTTCAAATTTCAGAAAAGTGATGTCAAATGAAGCTTAGATTTGCGTTTGGAGGCTTATTTAGCGAGAAAATCACGATTGTATAAAATTTTTCAAATTTCGAAAAGTGATCTCAAATGAAGCTTAGATTTGCATTTGGAGGCTTATTTAGCGAGAAAATCACGGCTTTATAAAATTTTTCATATCTCGAAAAGTGATCTCAAATAAAGCTTAGATTTGCATTTGGAGGCTTATTTAGCGAGAATATCACGATTTTATAAAATTTTTCAAATTTCAGAAAAATGATATCAAATGAAGCTTAGTTTTGCGTTTGGAGGCTTATTTCGCGAGAAAATCACGATTTTATAAAATTTTTCAAATTTCGAAAAGTGATCTCAAATGAAGCTTAGATTTGCATTTGCAGGCTTATTTAGCGAGAAAATCACGATTTTATAAAATTTTTCATATCTCGAAAAGTGATCTCAAATAAAGCTTAGATTTGCATTTGGAGGCTTATTTAGCGAGAATATCACGATTTTATAAAATTTTTCAAATTTCAGAAAAATGATCTCAAATGAAGCTTAGACTTGCATTTGGAGGCTTATTTAGCGAGAAAATCACGATTTTATAAAAATTTTCAAATTTTTGCGTTTGGAGGCTTATTTCGCGAGAAAATCACGATTTTATAAAATTTTTCAAATTTCGAAAAGTGATCTCAAATGAAGCTTAGATTTGCATTTGGAGGCTTATTTAGCGAGAAAATCACGATTTTATAAAATTTTTTTCATTTCGAAAAGTGATGTCAAATGAAGCTTAAATTTGCATTTAGAGGTTTATTTAGCGAGAAAAACACGATTTCTTAAAAATTTTCAAATTTCGAAAAGTGATCTCAAATGAAGCTTAGATTTGCATTTGGAGGCTTATTTAGCGAGAAAATCACGATTTTATAAAAATGTTCAAATTTCGAAAAGTGATCTCAAATGAAGCTTAGATTTGCATTTGGAGACTTATTTAGCGAGAAAATCACGATTTTATAAAAATTTTCAAATTTCGAAAAGTGATCTCAAATGAAGCTTAGACTTGTATTTGGAGGCTTATTTAGCGAGAAAATCACGATTTTATAAAAATTTTCAAATTTTTGCGTTTGGAGGCTTATTTCGCGAGAAAATCACGATTTTATAAAATTTTTCAAATTTCGAAAAGTGATGTCAAATGAAGCTTAAATTTGCATTTAGAGGTTTATTTAGCGAGAAAAACACGATTTCTTAAAAATTTTCGAATTTCGAAAAGTGATCTCAAATGAAGCTTAGATTTGCATTTGGAGGCTTATTTAGCGAGAAAATCACGATTTTATAAAAATTTTCAAATTTCGAAAAGTGATCTCAAATGAAGCTTAGATTTGCATTTGGAGGCTTATTTAGCGAGAAAATCACGATTTTATAAAAATTTTCAAATTTCGAAAAGTGATCTCAAATGAAGCTTAGATTTGCATTTGGAGACCTATTTAGCGAGAAAATCACGATTTTATAAAATTTTTCAAATTTCGAAAAGTGATCTCAAATGAAGCATAGATTTGCATTTGGAGGCTTATTTAGCGAGAAAATCACGATTTTATAAAAAGATTAGCGAGACGATTTTATAAAATTTTTCAAATTTCGAAAAGTGATGTCAAATGGAGCTTAGATTTGCATTTGGAGGCTTATTTAGCGAGAAAATCACGATTTTATAAATTTTTTCAAATTTCGAAAAGTGATGTCAAATGGAGCTTAGATTTGCATTTGGAGGCTTATTTAGCGAGAAAATCACGATTTTATAAATTTTTTCAAATTTCGAAAAGTGATGTCAAATGGAGCTTGGATTTGCATTTGGAGGCTTATTTAGCGAGAAAATCACGATTCTATAAAATTTTTAAAATTTCGAAAAGTGATGTCAAATGAAGCTTAGATTTGCATTTGGAGGCTTATTTAGCGAGAAAATCACGATTTTATAAATTTTTTCAAATTTCGAAAAGTGATCTCAAATGAATCTTAGATTTGCATTTGGAGACCTATTTAGCGAGAAAATCACGATTTTATAAAATTTTTCAAATTTCGAAAAGTGATCTCAAATGAAGCTTAGATTTGCATTTGGAGGCTTATTTAGCGAGAAAATCACGATTTTATAAAAATTTTCAAATTTCGAAAAGTGATCTCAAATGAAGCTTAGATTTGCATTTGGAGGCTTATTTTGCGAGAAAATCACGATTTTATAAAATTTTTCAAATTTCGGAAAAGTGATGTCAAATGAAGTTTAGATTTGCATTTGGAGGCTTATTTAGCGAGAAAATCACGATTTTATAAAATTTTTTCAAATCTCGAAAAGTGATATCAAATGAAGCTTAGATTTGCATTTGGAGGCTTATTTCGCGAGAAAATCACAATTTTAAAAAATTTTTCAAATTTCGAAAAATGATCTCAAATGAAGCTTAGATTTGCATTTGGAGACTTATTTATGGAGAAAATCACGATTTTATAAAATTTCTCATATTTCGTAAAAGTAATCTCAAATCAAGCTTAGATTTGCATTTGGAGGCTTATTTAGCGAGAAAATTACGATTTTATAAAATTTTTCAAATCTCGTAAGGTGATCTCAAATGAGGCTTAGATTTGCATTTGGAGGCTTATTTAGCGAGAAAATCACGATTTTATAAAATTTTTTAAATTTCGGAAAAGTGATGTCAAATGAACCTTAGATTTGCATTTGGAGGCTTATTTAGCGAGAAAATCACGATTTTATAAAATTTTTCAAATTTCGGAAAAGTGATATCAAATGAAGCTTAGATTTGCATTTAGAGGCTTATTTAGCGAAAAAATCACGATTTTAGAAAATTTTTCAAATTTCGAAAAGTGATGTCAAATGAAGTTTAAATTTGCATTTGGAGGCTTATTTAGCTAGAAAATCACATTTTTATAAATTATTTTAAAATTCAGTAAATTGACATCAAACGAAGCTTTGATTTGGATTTGAACTCCTATATAACCCTCTAGAAAAAATCCATTCAAAACGCATAATTTTCGCATAAGTGTTAGTATCATAATAATCTATTGCACACATAAATACTAATAAAAAAAAATTATACGAGAGCCGTTTATAAAATTTCCGTAGCAGTCATTTACAACCTACAACGTGGTATAGGATGTTACATAGTCGGGCTTGATCGACTATAATATTTTTACTTATTTTCATGTTATATTAATTCTACACAACCATTAAACATTGTATTAAGAATATTTAATATCAATTAGTTTTATTTTCCATTTAAAAATTAACTATAATAACCGAACTGGTAACTTGAAATTAATCGAATGCTTTAAGCATTTAAATCGTAATAAATGAATGTAAAATAATCAACTGTATTTTTTGCAAATTTTATGAAAGTAATTTTCTCTCCATATTGTTGTTTATGCGTTTAAATTCATATGTTTGTGTGAACGAGTGTAATCAACAGCAATATGTATAAGGATTTTTTATTTCCTGTATACATGTATATGGCGGTTAAAAACACAGTTACAAATACTAACAACTGTTATGTTTTTGCTTACAGATATTATTGATGAATTAGTAAGTAAGAAGGGGAGTTGCGTTTGGATTTGTGCCTTTTAAGTTAAAGTGTTTGTAACATATATTTGGGTGTAATTACTCACGTAAATAGGCGTTTTACATGATGTTGTTTTATATGGCTTCTTGTGTGTGTGTGAGTGTGTGAAATAGTCATGACAGAGAGAAGAAATTATATATGAAAATTGAATATTTTAAGTACTTTTCTTATATGTTATTTTTTTCTTTAGTTCATCTTTTTGTTCTTACACTTTGGCTAGTGATGTGTTACTTTTTGGTTTGTATTTATTATACGTCAGTGGTTTTTATCTTGGCAAAATTATGTACGTTGTGAATTAATTACTTGAATTCATCAATTTTATGCTTGATTTACAAGCGTGAGTTGAATTGTCAATATTTTCATATAAAGTTTGTTATTGTTTTTGTCAATTGTTTTGTTTATTTTGGCATGAATTTAAGAAGGTGTAAAGCTATATGTATTTATGTAAGTATGTATGTATGTATGTATGTATGTATGTATGTATGTATGTATGAGTTTGTTTATGTATTTACCTTATTGAGGTTTCGATTATGTCTTCTAGACTAAAAACTTTTTTATTGTTGGGTTTTCAAATGTTTTTTAAATATTTACATAAAGAATTTCTTAAAAAAAAATAACCTCAAATATTTGCAAACAATTGTCTAGAGATTTAGAAACGACTGCCTCAAATCATAACCAAAACATTAGAATTTTATTATTATTTGTTTCAATAAAAGGCGTTTAAGGTAAATGCTTTTAATGTGCGTTGTAATGAAAACTTTTTGTGAAAACACAAATAAAAAACATAAAAATTCTTCCACGAAAACATAAAAACAATAAATTTCAAAAGGAAAAAATGGAACAGAAATTTAAAAAGCAACGAGACCGAAAAAATCTTAACACTTATTCTGGTTCTACATATTTTTCAAAATCAATATTTAAATTTATTTAAAATTAAGTCATTTTTAATAAAAATGATTCTGTTGTTCTTATTAAAGACAAAAACAGTGATTTGTGACGTTATCGATCAAAATCGCTGAAGAAAGACTGTACTTCAAAATGTCATACAATATGACAAATGAAATTCATTTTTATACTTCATAATTTTTTTAATTTTCATGCCTTCAGAGAGTTTTAAAATTTTGTGAATATTTGATAAAACGGTTCTTCCGTTAATAAGAAAGTGCAACAATATATTGCTTTCCTATTAATAATATACAATTGCCAAACACAGGGAACCGTGAATGACCGTGAATGCCGATTATTCATAAATATTACGTAGTAGCATTCGAGTATTGTGAGCGTTAGCCTTAGACCAATCAAGGTAATTTGAATAAAGATCGTTTGGCGAAGACGTTCTGCTGAATTCGCAGAAAATTAATTTATCCAATATGTTCGTCGCAATACTACTATTTTCAAATTACCAACGTTGATCGGAAAATGATTAGAAATATGTTTATCTGACGACAAATTAATGTTGATAAAGATTCAGTTATAACAAAACTATTGTTATAAGACTTTGGAATTATTTTTAATTTATACTGGATAAAAATATTATTTTCAATTTATTTTTAAAACCAAAAATTCTGTCAGCAGTTCAATTCTTATTCCGTGGTAACCTTAACATCCACAAGTTTATAATGTATAAATATGTTTGCATAAGAACGTCCGATATTTATTTTTTTAATATTTCTAAAAGTACAATGAGGCGTAAGCATAACATAGTTGTGAGTCAGCCATTTGTTTGTTGTGGTACAACTATTAGTGTGTCAACGTTTACAATCACAAAATGATTGCAAGACAACCATACTTTTGTGTTACGCCCATATTGTGTTAGTTTATTTGAAAATATAATTGTGAAGCGAAAACCATAATATGTTGCCTTTCGATTATGGTATAACTATATTTTTCTCTGCGTGAGCGACATGAATTTAGAGTATGTAAAATACGTGTGAAAAATGAATTTTCCGAGTTGGATTATCACCTACAGAATAGGATGGATGCTATCTCGGGAATCTTTGCTATTTCGTCTTTATGTAATTCCATTTTCTTCCCATTTTTATCCATTATTTAATTTTATGCTGTTTTTTCTTCTTAGTTTTATTCTCCCTTTGTCAGGCAAACACAATGGTACCAACTTTGAACTCTTATAAGTTAAAGAGATAAAGAATACAAATGTATAAAGACTTTCAAAAGGACATTGGCTAATTGAGAGATAATAAATACCCTCGAAATTTTCTGGGAAATAATACGCTTTAGTTGGTTAAGGGAATAAAAACAATTCTTAAATATTTTTTCTTAAAAAAAATCTCTACATGTTTCATCGAATATTTGAAAACAAAAAAGGAAAAATCGTTATAATTTTACTTTAAAATTCAAAATGGCCTTTAAAGCAAGTTATTTATTTACAGTCTTAAATGATTGATTGCAGTTTCCAGATATTAAATATTCTCTACTCATATGTAAATTATTATTTTTTTTGTTTAAATCCACTATTGAATATTTTTTTCTGTTACTGTCATTAGTTATGAAATTGTTAACTTCTGTTTTGTTTACTTTTAAGCTAAAAAAAAATAAACTTCATCCCTTCAAAGCTAATGAACTATACAATGGTGAATCAATGATGAATGAATCAATGTTTTAGGCTTCTATCAATAAACAAGTGTATAAAATGTATATGTGTGTTTGTAGGTAATCCGGTACCCAAGTGTCACTGGGTAAAGACATTAACAGTGCTCTAAGCTCTAACGTTAAATATACTCGTATGTATGTGTTGTATGTACCTCTCTACTACCTATCAAATCACATAAAATATATGCCTTTATTAGCAGTACAAATTTTTGATTTTAGCATAAAATACATCCCTAAATTTTCCAACAATTTGTTGATTTGCTGAAGAGGAAGGGGGAGTAGAAAAAAGTAAAAATTTTCATTGAAAGATCTTGTTTTGCACATTGGGATTTTATAAACATGTTTTGCGTTTGTGTGCGCGTATAGTGGAAAATTATTCATACACAGAAAGAATTTAATAAGGATATTAGGAAAATTTCCGAATGTTGATATACTAATTATTGGATAAATATTTTTTTCGATTTTGTTCTAAAAATGTTCTACATTCATTTTAATATATGAATGTAGAACATGTAGGAACATGTTTATAGAGAAAAATTTTTGGTCTAAATTATAAAGTTTGCTTTTTTCGAAATCAATCTGTAAATTTTGATCTGCTGGATGGATTTGGATGTAATGTAATGTAATGATAACAGAGGAGTGAAGAGTTATAACTATGATTAATATTGATTTTTTAAACCGTGTCAAATTTTTGTTTTTCATTTTAAGGTCCTCTATTTATCTCCTATAGTTTTGGAGTTATATGCATGCGAGTTTTAGACTTTTTATACCCTCCATCAACACCATTGGGGATAATATAATATTGACATTTCATGCGTAACATAATAATCATTTTAAAAATCATCAAAGACTCTAAAAGAATACGTATATATCTTTGCATTAAATCATAATACGAGTCGATTAAGATATGTTCGTCTGTATGTTGTTGGCATGCTCATGTTCTGTAACTGAACATTTTAACTGTGACTTATACAATTTAATGAGATGTGACAGGCTGATATTGCCTTTAGCGAACAATTTTACACACTAAGAAACTAAGAAAGTTTGCATAGGGCCCGAGTAAGGATATCACCGTATAAGCGGTTAATTTCATATCTCTCTTACTTATACGGGAAATCTCACGAAATTTGATACATGAATAGTGCTTTGATTACTACAAAATTCATGAGAAGGCACCAGAGAGTGTTAACCACCCAATCTCTTAATTTATTGTTATTGATATTGGGCAGGTAGATAACAAAGTGACATCCACCTTACAAACGATATTTTTAGTGTCGCATGTCACTGAAACAGTTACAGAAATTTTTAATGAAATTAAGCGCATAGATGCTGCGTTAAAGGTGAAATATTATAACCAATTAAAGTTAAGGAAAGGGAGCGGGGGTATGGAGTTTTCAATGCATATTTATTCAAATCGATAGTGGTGGAGGGTATTGCGGATTTGGCATAATATATCACAAGTTTAATTTTATTTCTACTGAAAATATCTGTCCATGGTTCTATCGTGGACCTACATTTTTCAAGATTACCAATTCAATAGGGAAGTTTATTGGAACTAAATTTTAAAAATGTCGAGGAGCAATTGCTATACACATTCGATAACTAATATGTATTATGTATGGAGGGCAAGAAACCTATGACATTTTTCATGCTAAATAATTTACAGCTAATTATTTGAACTGAAGTTTATATATCTCTCAGTTAGAACAACATTTTTGTTAGAACAACATTTTTGCTTATCAATAGCGATCAAGAATAATCTAAAGTTGTAATCTAAAAGTTTCTTTAAGTGTAAATAAATTACCTGTTTACATTATGTACTTATACTTAAAAAATTACATACAATCACTCACTCACAGCTTTCCAAAACATTAAAAATATGTCCTTTTCTATACAAGGTGGAATGACGTTAAATATTTAACAACTGATGTGGAAAACAGATCCTTATTTCTAAAAACACTTTTATTTTTAAAACTATACTCATACATGTGTCTATGTGGAAGTGTTGATGTTGTTGTTTTAGTGTAAAATTTAATATTGTGGTGTGTAAAGTCTATAAAAAATTTTATGTTTTTCCAAAAATTTACTCATGTTGTTGTGTATAACATATGTGTGTGTAATTTTGAAGATTATAATGCTATGATGTATTGTACGGTGTATAGAAAAGTGGTATACAACACACCACTTCTATAATAATAAAAATAATATCTGAAGAAAACCATAAAACTATATAAATATTATTTATTTAAACATAATTTGTATGCGTTTAAATAAGGACGATGATTTGTAAAATTAGAGAAAATATGAGAAATTTTATAATAAAAGAGGAAAGAACTGAAAAATCTCCGAATTTATATTTTTTAATTCATTTTTATTTAATATATTATGGAAAACATAACTCTTTTGATTCCCATCTTGTGAAACTGTTATTGCAACTCTTTAAGATTTAATCATCTTTTGAATCATGCCTTCTGCCCTTAGATTGCATTCTATGATTTTCTACTTTTGGATCGTGAACTTATATCACTTCGATCAGAAAATACTACAACTAAATGTTATTTTAATTTAAACATAACAATTTGCAACGGCTGATTTTGTTCCAGAACCCTCTATAAAGGTTATTTAGCAGAATCTATATGGCGATGTTCGTTAGAAAATGACTCGACTGTTGAAAAGTGTGAACTACACTTTTAGTATAACGGCGTTGTAAAAAGAATAAAATTTGGTGAAAACGCTATACTTCATTTTAAGTGTTGAAGCTGGATATGATCAGTAGTCCACAGATTTGAAGACAATAATTAAATTCTTAGCAGTGATTATCACGAAATGTTCACTCTCACGAATCACACAAAATATTCCGCAGATGGAACTGGTCTAACAGTTGGTCAGTAATGGTTATCTTTTGGAACAAGGACCATCTTTTTAGAGTATTTTTCACCAATAAACAAAAAATGCGAAGTGTAGGAATAAATAAAATTGGCACAAATATGTTTTATTTCCCATATAAATCCATTTTTGAAACGATCACTTTTAATTGTATAAATCTCACATAGATTTTAGTATTGTGATAATAATAATAATAATAATAATAATAATAATAATAATAATAATAATAATAATAATAATTATTATTATTATTATATTTATTTTGAGGGGTTGTATGCATTTTATTTTAATCAAATATAATTGAAATACCAACAACTTAAATGGGGAGTTATGCACTTTAACGTAATATTCGGAATTGGGTTTAGTATGGAAGCTATAAGAAATACTGATCCGATTCTTGTAAAATTGGACATATTGTTAACGAATAAAACTAAACCTATTTTCCATTTGTATGGTTCTATATGAAATACTAGACCCATCATAAATAATGTAATAGGCTTCGCCATTAGGGACAAAATTGGCGTCTTTAATTTGGATCTTATACCTGAAGGAAGTGGTAGCACTTTTTTCGCTCGTCACCAATATCTGCACAAATGATTAACGAATAACCCCCATATACAGTACTGTAGGGTCGATAACCTTAGAAATATTTCATAAAATTTGTAATAATGGTTCCCATAAATATATATTTAGAGAGGGATATATGAGGGATATCACACCCCGTATCTTATCCAAAATTTGTATAGTACGTAACGTTTCTAATTAAAGACATTTTCAACATGATAAATCTCATGCATATGCATATTTTCAGTTTAGAGAGAATGTCACAATTATCAGTTTATAATTTGTTTTCCACTAAATCGAAGCGAATTTTAAGCAAGAAACTTCCTAGGACATTAGCAAATACTCGGACCAAATTTCATTGAGCTATGGCAATTATTGTCAATTAAATCGATTTAGATTTTGATTTGATGCAATAATTTATTATATTATATATAACTGATCCAAAAGTTTTGGATTTATACCTTATTAACAGTAGCATGAAGTGATTAAAAAAATTATATTATGCAGATATCCCTAATTCTCGGGATCTCAAAAATATATTATTCATCCCTTAGATAAAGTACATAGTAGTTTCTATTGCTATAAAAATATTCAATGTTAGAAATATATATTTATTTTATTTTTTTAACTTTGATAAAAAATCAACTTTCCAAAAAAAGCTTACAAAATAAACACATACATACATACATAATATTAACTTAGAATTATATATTTAGAGATGTATATGTTATATGCATAAACAGGAAAGGGAAACCTACGAACTCAGCCATGGGGAAGAAGAAACATATGTATATATTTGACACTGAGTATTTGTTTGCATTTCATTCATTCAAACAGTTCAGTCTCTTATTCGTGCTTACAAACAGACAACTTGAGCTGCTAGTTTTTCAGTTTTTTTTTCAAATATTTTTCATAAATTTATTTTTTTTATTTCATATTCGCAATAAACATAAACAGAATAGCAGACAGACAGTTAGCACATTTATATACTCACACCCGTATAGTATACAGTTTATACTTAAATTATTTGCATTTTAATGAGATCGAACATGTTAGAATGAAATTTGTTTATGAACTGGTGTGTGTGTGCGTCCGTGTGAGCATACATTTGTATCTGTAATATTGTAATATTACACTTGTTCGAATGCGGGTTATAGTAACCTATTTTTTGTGTTTATTTGTTCGCTATTTTTTATTTATTATTTTTTTGCCATTTTAAAGTTTTAAATACTGCCAACATGATTTCATAGCTGATATTCAAGGTAATCTGAAACTTGTTGTTGGAAAGAATTAATAAAAAAAGAGTTTTCAAAAATACTCATACATTAATGTATGAACTTTTAGAGTGAGTCATCATTGTCTACAAATTTTAAATCAATTTACAACATTTGTTAAAAGTTTGAACGTTTTTTTTTCGTTTTTGGAGGTTGAAACTTTATAGTTCATTTTGTTATTAACGTTTTATGTTTGTATGTGTTTGTATGGGCGAATAATTTTCTAAGTGGTAAACTAAAAAAATACCTTTATAAGAAAGGGTTTCACAGAATGGGCCTGATTTTTTAGGAGGGCTTTTATAGGAAAGATTTTTTATGAGACTCTAATACAAGAGACTGAGAGGCCTTCAAAATCTTTAAAGTTTGATATTAATTTTTGTTTCACTAGCAAAAAATTAAGAACACAGATTTTTCTTCCTTGGATGATATGATGCAATATCGGACTAAGAGAATGCAATCTCTCCTTAATTCAATAAGTCGTTTGCAGGTATGATTTAGATCCTGGATTTATATTAATTTTACAATAAAAGAAGGTAAACGTAGAGAATAAATGGGATTATGGTCACTATAATCGAGAGGCAACATATTAGGGCGATCGCTTCATCATAAAATTTTCAAATAAACCAACTTAACAGCAGTTAAACCATCACTGTGGTTTAAATGCTGACAATTCTGAGTTTAAAAAAATATATTGAAAATAATAATTATATATCATAAAAAATGTTTTGTATTTATGTTTTTCAAAAACTTAAAAAATATTGTGGTTTTATAAGAATAGTTTTGTTGTAATTAAGACTTAATCAATAATAATATGTTGAGCACATTTCTAACATTAACCTCAAAATAAATTTAATTCAAAAAAAATAAATGTGTGTTACGAAAGTGGTATTCTTGCATCGAACATACTGGGAAAAGTCTATATTGACTTTAGATTTTTGGACTAAATAATCACAGTTTAGGGGTGACTAGATTGCTTTACTACCATTTATATTATTTTCCCCACGTACGTATACGGTCCTTTTTTCATGACCTGTATATTCCTTTATTGGTTCCTTTAACAATCCTTAGATTTAAATATTTTTAAGTCTATTCCAGCTTTACTTTTTTGGACCAAATAGTCAGAAATCCGAGCTAGTCTCGCTGATTTTCCAACATTTCTTTTTGTAGTCCTTTTCTATATACTTTATTGTGGATTCTTTCTAAACTGGGTTTTCTAGTTCAGAAAGAATTTATAGTGATTTAATTTTCTTGATATCGTTTGAAAGATTTTTTGTAAGAAAAATAACTAAAGAAAAATAACCTTAAAATATTATCAAAATAAACAGCATAAAGTGCGTTAAGTTCTTTTCCGGACTTACTGCTTGACAATCTTATTTCCTACGTCCTTCATAATCAAAAGGGGAAATTAAAAGAAGAACAACTATTTAACAATTTTTTTCTGATCAAATTCTTTATTGATACTGAAATATCCGACATAATCCGAAATTATTGTATCTAAACAAACAATTTGGTGAATATTAATAGGCCTTCTAAACGTCTACTAAGGTTATAGATGACATTTTATTTCATGTTTCCTAAAGACAGGATATATATTGCCATATAACACTGGAACTTTTATACCAAATTTATTCAAATTTTTTGGACGGATAGGACCAATGGATCCCACAAGTCATATTTCAATTTACAAAAACATTTTCTAAGACTTAAAATTACAAATAATATTTTTACCTTAATAATTCCTTATATCGTTTTTTGAATTAAAATTGACTTACCTGAAAAGAAAGAAGTCACAAAGACATAAATAGAAATGACATAAAAGGGAATCACTATTAAGGATAAAAGCGTTACTAAAACAATATATCATCATAACTTACAAATAAATAAAAATTGTATTTACTAAATAAGAAAGTAGAGAAAAAAGGTAGGAAACATGTCCAATTGCGTAAATCGTAGTTAACACATAAGGCCCATTAATTATAAGGTCCTATATCAGTTGAGATCATATTTCAAATTACATCCATTTTTTTAGTTTTTTTCTCTACATATCTACATTTAGATGGAAAAGTGTATGTTGCATATTCATGGCAGCCGATTAATGCCTTCAACACAATCTGCTTCAACAGTTGTGTGTTCTGTTGCAAAAGTTTATTTGTAAAATCTATGCAAAACTATGGAAAATCCTTTTTTGTTTTTCTTTTTTTTACTTTTTCTATTTTTTTACAGTTACCATAGAGAAAAATATTTGCATATGTAGTTTGTGAGAGAATGTGAAAGCCATACAAATACTTGGTGTAGAGAAATGAAATAGAGAAACGGAATAGAGTTAAAACCATTTTAGATCCTGTTTAGAAGGAAATGGACAAATAGAAAAAATAAAATAAAATGAAGTTATTTATAAATAAATTAAGAAGAGAGTTTATGGATTATTTTCGATTTAAGTTAAGTTAGTTTGGAAAAAAATAAAACATTTAAAAAGTAAAAAAATGGATTTTTGTAATAATTTAGGTAAAGTTTGGATAAACACAAAAAAGTTTTTGTAAACATATAAATTAAATTAAATATTATTAAAGACGCTAATTTAATATTTGAAGTTCTCTTTTTATTTTTTGAAAGAAAAGTTCATTAAGTAATTTTTGATATCTAAAAAACATGGATTATGAATTTCTGAAAGAAAAAGGTCTCATTAGAGGTTCTATTTATCCATGTCGTTTCAAGCTTTCGTTTTTATTTTAGATTAAAAAAACAAGTAAGAATGTTATAGTCGGTGATAGTTAAAAAATTAACCACCCACCGTCGGATAATTTGATTTTCACATTTAATCTTAAATGTTCTAGCAAGAAGAAATTGTGGACCAGCTCTGGTTTGATTTCGCGCATTATTACAATAGCCTTTAAAAGTGATATTTAGAAGGGGGATTATATGGGACCAATGAGAGGAAACGGACCGACCCTCGCATATTTTTGAAAAATCGCTTTATATTTAGAACTTTTTACAAGCTTCATTCCGAAAGAAATCAAATATTTTATTCAGTTTTTTATGAAACTTGATATTTTGGAAAGTTCTGTTTGATTAAAAAATAAACAAATCCTTTTATTATTTTTTCTAATTATTATATTAACTTTTTTATGAACACAAATTTGTCATTTCAAAACTCTTAAAAATAAATAACAAATTTATAAAAGTAAATATTTTTAACAAGTGAAAATGTTATAGTCCTTCATTAATTATGGCACGATAATCGTATTATTCTGATTAGGTGCAGTTGTGCAAGATGTTATAATTATACTTAATTTTCTCCAGGGGCTCCGCTTCTAAAAAAAATTAATATATAGTTTTAAAGTATAGTCATCTCATTTGTACCAAATTATATCCCTAAAACATCATTCCATATAAGAAATGAATGAGAATGTCCTTGGTAACAATTTCGTGCATTATAACTCCACTCATGGATAGAGGTAAAGTTTCCAAAGTTATAATTATACACTCCTTTACAGATACATATTATGCAGATCCACCTCATTTTACCTCATTGAGCATTCTGGGAAAAGAATAACCAATTTTGTAGGCAAAATAACTACACGTGCTAACTTTAAATAAACAGAAACGGGACTGTCAGATGGACATTAATCGTTCATCGACTAAGAAAATAATTCAGGAGGTAAGACATATCCTAACCTATGGGGTTTCTATTTAATAAATTGCGGCAAAAAATATATACACAGTGCAATTAACAGGTGTATCAGAATTATAGACCTACAGATGCACAAAATTTTTTACTGTATTTTATTCATATTGAACTTCATGGAATATATATGACAATTTTATAATTGAGAGACATTTATGGTTGTAACTGTACAACAATATGATGGAATGAGCAAGTGCAATATTGTTGTGAACGTTGACATATCACTATATTCAAACTTTTTATGATTATCTTAAAAAAATATTTTGATCCAATAAAAATAGTTTTGTTGAAATTCCTATGAAATTTATGATAAATTGAAAAAATATATTTAAGACAAATAATATGTCTAAAATAATAATAAAATGTTGGTAAACCCAAATTTTTCCCAAACACATTGTCACCGCTATATTATAATTAATTTATTAACAATAATTTTATTGCAATCACAGAATTTTTATAAAAATAAAATTAACTCATATTATAAATGTTTTACATTTAAATTTTTCTCAGCATGTGTCGGGAAATATTAACCAAAAATTAGGCATCAAAACAACAGATTCTTGAAAACTGCATACTGAACGATTTGTGTAAATAATTAGACTTATTAAGGTATCTTATATATTTATGATGGATCTAACTGATAATAAATAGTGATAGTTAAACTAAAGTTGAATGGGCCTTTGTTACGCAATTTAAAGTTCGCGCGTTGCTGAACTATTATTAAAACGTAACCTATAAAATTATGTTTCCATATCAAATTAATGATGAAATATCCTTTTCTATATATTTTACCATTCCACCCCACAGTTTACGCTATCAGTTTTTTCACTATCACATTTTAATTTTTATTTTAACTACAACCATTAGTCTACCTTAATTTGTTGCAACACTCAAACAAATGAAAAAGAAAACTCTATTAAATTATGGCCTAAATAATTATTCTATTCGCAAATGTAATTTTATTTTAATTTTAATGAAACCAAATAAAAAAAGCAAAAACATTTATTTACTTTTTAATTGTCTCAGGGGACGGTATGCAAAAAACGAAGTAACAAAGCTCCTCCCTCTACACCTCGCCCCACAATTATGAAACAATTTTTCCACAGTTATCCATATGAAAAACTAAACTATTTAGTAGGGACCCACAACTTAATTATTAAGATATAAAAGGATAGAGGGACACAAGCAAAGAGAGAGCAGTGACAAAACAAAAACCAAGAGTCCTTAACTGTTAAACAAAAGCAGCTACAACTACAACATAATTAAGAAATGTTATATTTAAATTTGTGTCTTTCTAATACTCTACACTCTCTACTGCAAGTGGTGAAGAGGGTATATAAAATTTCTCATTTTGTGGGTAACACCAACAAGATATCATATAACACTGATAAAAATTATATATACTATTGCATCTAGCCCCGTCTGTTGGAAACATTCTCAGGATCACAATAATAATCCGATTCTAAGAAAAATTTTACTAGATGTTCATGCTATTTAAACCAGTAAAAGGTCGATTTATGAGTTAACTTCGAAATTCAATCGAAAAAATTGCTTAAATTTGCAATTTATTAATATTTAAAGTGAAATTGCTTATAAAATACAGCTGTAAAAATATTCTTCATTCGCGGGCCGAAAAGCATCAAAGTCGGGCATTAAAATTTATAGGCTAAAGTATTCAATCAGATAATTTTGTCATATATATTTACTTTAATATAGAAGTAAACCCAGCTTCCATATAATGCCCCTTTTCGGAAAAAGGTTTAAATTTATTATTGAAATCGTGCAACTAATTTAATGAATATCGAATATATATATATATCTTTCTATAGCTGCCAACCTTCGGGCTTCTTCCCGGAATAGGGGTATAAAAGGCTTATTAATTATTTGATGAATGTCAGTACATATTTGGTCTAAAACCAACTCCTATTAAATTCCCCTCCAGGAATCTGATGAAACTCTTAAATATGAACAAATTTCATCCAAATTTATTCAAATATGGCAGCAGCTTCCATAATTTCACATAAGCCTAATGGTTTAAACGGCTCTTCAGTAAGACTAATTCCATTGAAAAGCAGATCATTTTCTAGTGGTCATCAATATATATTAATAATTTTATTAATGTCGAACCAAATAAATCAGAGCTCCCATATAAAATCAGTTCTTCCGAAAAGGGTTTTAAGTTGTTAAAAAATCTGAAAATAGTTTAGTATTCAGTGTAATTTGACAACAATAAGTTTTCACTTGATACACTTTTGAATGGTGAATTTTAAAATCACGAGTCCACATTTTACTATAGCAACCATAAAAGTCCTCTGAAACGATTTTTACGCTTATAATACTTTTTCAACTGCTAATGTGTCTTATATAACCCTCATGCAATTGTTTCCGTAATGTGAAGTTGTGAAGGGTATTTTAGATTCGGTATAGTCGAATATAGTATTTATACTTGTATTCATTCAAATTTTTTTTCCTAAGAAAAATTGTTTTTATTATGGTTCTGAGCAAAAGAGAAGAAGAAGACAACAAGCAACAGCTGTAATAAAAACTAATATAGTAGTAGTTGGTTATTTGTTGCTGTTATTGCTTTCCTGTTGTTATGACTTCTGAGTTGATAACTCTGACAATGTTTGATGTCCTGTTGTAGGTTGGTTTTTTTGTCTTTTGCTCTTTTAATTGCAATTCTTAGAGACCCAATTGAAACAGTGGCCACTGAACAGTGCGTGGTTTTTAATATTATTTCTTAAGACTTGTGTTGTGCTTGTCCCATCACATCGTGCCACCTTTAGCTGGATTGTAGACTCTGTCTCTTTTGTCTTTATTTAGTCTAACTGTTTTATGTTGTCTGGTTGCTGTTGTTATTGTTGTTGCTGTTGTTGTTTTAGTGCAGTGCATTTGTAAAATTATTTGATTTTAATTAATTGTGGGTATTCTAATTGAATGTTATAAACCAACTGATGTGTTTGCATGAATAAATTTACATTAATGTTTCTTATAGTTACATTTGCTTATGTATGAGTGAATGAATGTTTGAGTGTAGGTATGTGTTGGATTTGTAGGTATATTTTCTCACTGTTGGTTGCATGTTTATAGTTTATTGTTTATGTGTAGATACAACAACAATAATAAGTATATCGAATAATATTTGTTTGGTTATATTTCAATATTGTCATTGTAATGATGTACATTTAATAACAAATACATGTGTTCAGAACATCATTAAACAGTATGTAGTTTAGTCTATATATTAGTCAAACATAATTATAACTATGTAACCCAGTAAATATTCGAGAATGAAAGCGATATTATTGCTAACCTTTGATAATGTCGACATAGATAGAGAACATCTTCTAAGATGTTAATATTTTTTTTTGTAATACGTTTCATTTAATCTTATCAAAATGTTCGCTGGTTTATAATTTGTGAAAATATAACTAATTGCAATGTTATTAATATTATTAAGTTAGTTATGTGTGCGAGTATTAGTTTATCATTTTTAGCATACATATACATATTTATACACATGAATATGCCTCAAATTACTCAATATTTATATATTCAAATGTATAAATCAAGTCTGTGTTGTATAACATACACATGTAAGTAACAAATCAATAATTACGTGAACATATGTTACATTATATAACTGATCTTTAAAGGTTATAAAAAATTAAATTAATCAACTCAATCAAAATATAATTCCTATTTATGTTATGCTAAGAAATCTGGAAATTTTATTTCGTTTGAAATAAAAAAAAATTAATATAAATGAGAGCAGACGATTTATGATTAAAAATATTGAAATTAGCAATATGACATTATACATTTTACAGTTTCGCTGCAATTATAAAGAAGAAAAGTATCTTTGAATCAAATGTTAGCTATATTTCTTAAAAGTAACTCATATAGCTTTATTTACTCTTAAATATTAATTTATAGACTTTCATATAAAGCAAAAAAGTTGCAAAATCAGAGTTTCCCATATTCGACCTTTTTTCGAAAACAATCCAAATTTTGCAAAGCTGGAGTTAAAAAAGCTGCGTAGATTGCTGTGTTCTGAAATTCTTGGTAATAGAAAAAATGTGAGAAACATTTTAGGACATTTATTGAAGATTTCTGAAGAGTGTAGCATTTCTTTTAAGGAAAACAAAATAATATAAGTAGTTTCTAGGTAAGAAAAAATTAAATTTTAATTTGTAAAAACGCTACATACAGGGAGGTTTTTAAAATTCGTTGTTGGAAACTTAAGCAAAATTTCTTACTTAAGACCACGCGCCCTCATCTAATTTTAGACAATTTTTCGGCTTCAGATTTTTCCGAAGTGTTGTATTTAAACTATTCCTATTTTAAAATGCCAACGAGATTTTCTATGGGATTTAAATCCATGGACTATGATGGCCAATTGCAGACTTGGATCCAAAAATTTACAAAATTTGTAACTCTAACTTTTAAGATCGGCGTAGATATCAGTGTATATCTTCTTTACTCTATTACTGAACCGATTTTACTGGCAAACTGTTAGGAGCATAATAAAGAATCTGGCCAAATTTTTATGGAATTTTGATTATTTATGTGACCATTAAAAAAGGCGGACACAGCTAAATTGTCCCAGATTTTCTTAAGATGCAAGGATATATATGTGCTTTATAAAGTCTTAAATATATCTTTCTTGGGGTTGTACACGGAATGACAAAGTTAATATACCCTCATCACTACTTGTAAAAAAATTTATGTCTAAATATGTGAGAAAGTGATTGAGAAACATAGAAATGACTGATAATGGACTTCAAAAGTTTTCGTTAAATAAATTATCCCGTTTTAACTTTAAAACAATACGCAGTGGGGGCAGAATTGACCTTTTCGAAAATAAATCTTTGATTTTAATCGGCTAGATGGATTTGCATGAGACTTAATAAATTAATGAGGAGTGTAGACTTAAACATTTTGAAGGGACTCCTTAAATGAAGTTAAGAAAACTAAAAATTGTGCGAAAATCAAAGTTTTGGGATTTTAGTCTTAAATTCCTTTTATTTCTTACTGTGTATTTTTATTTGACTTCACAAAAGCTTTCAAGCTAGATTGAAACTGTAAATTTTCAAAAATTTTAAAACATGTAATTGAGAGAGAGTAAAGAGTACAAGTGCACATGTTTGCCGGCCTTTGAATAGCACATATAAGCATGACCTTTTAAAGGATACATCAAAGGCTATTATGCTCGGATAGCGCTTAATAAAAGAAAAACTTAAAAGGTTATAAAGAACAAGTTCCTTAGAATTGTATCAAACGGAGATTTAATACACATTTGTGTTGGTCCTACGAACCGGATAAATTTATGCAAATTTAATTTTAACGTTATTTAAGATAAAACTCGTGAAAAATAGTTGATTAACATATTTTATTTAGTATTTAACAACCTGTTAAACTATTTTGTTACATAAAATTATGCTTAATTCAAATCTTAGTTTTTATGCCCTTCTAAATGTGTGTGACACAAGATTTTTATCTACATCTACTTATAGCCATCTGTTTTAGTTTAAAACTTATTTTGTATATCTATAAAAATATAATGTAATAAAATTTCTCAAAAATGTACATAAATTCCTAAGGGTAATTAAAAGTATTATTTTTAAAATTTATATTTTATTTTATTCATAAATTTAATATTAAAAAATATATGATGTAATATTTATTTAACAATCAATATCTAGTTACTACTTACTTTAGAACCAAAATAATTGGTCGATTTAATTTTTCATATAAAATGCAAAAAATTATTTTTCATATTATTTTCTTATATGAATTTTCATTTATTATAAAAATCACAAAAGCAAAAGTAAAATATTAAATTTCAAAGATTTCAGAGAATTTGTCTCCCCTTTCGATAATAAAAAAAGAGAAAAAAGGCAATAAATGAGTTTTCAATGCTAATCAAAAAGTTTGAAACCTCAATCATATTTCTGCCATAAATTATCCAAATATTTTCAATACAACAAAACAAAAAAAATAAACAAGTTAATTTTATAGTCGGTAGAGTTGGACTATTTAATACTCTACATTATATGATTGGTTATTAATGGTAACAAACAAAACTTAAAGACTGACCCTCGTATAAACATATTTCCTTATTTGCTTTAATAGTGAAGAATATTATGGTACAAATATTTATGTAGGATTTTTGAGTTTTAAAAAGAATCTGGGGGTTATAACACGGGAGCTAGAGGATATTATGGAGCGACCCTCGTAAAATTTTGCTAGTATTTATCTTAATTTAACCAATTTTTCTTACAATACCCACTTGTATGTGATCCATAAGAAATAATGAAACGAACCTCGAATAATTTTCCACATTATAAGATTTATTAGCATCAATTTTTTTTTAAAGTTGCTTTATATTCAGGACTTTTACGTCCTTAAAGCCAGGAGGTATATTTGTATGGGGCTAGGTAAAAGAATGGACCCAGCATCATCAATTTTAATAGACATCGCCCTTGCCTGCCAATCATCCAGCCAGATGGACGCGGACGTAAAATCGACTCAGAAAGTGATTTTGAGTCGAACGATGTACCTAAAAGAAGTGGTAGCCTTATTTTTTCTGTCCGTTACAAATTTCTGCACAAAACGCATAATAACCCAACCATTAATGGTGGTGTAGGGTACAAAAAACTTCCATTATATTTCTAAAAAACCATATGTTTGTATTTTTTATCTTATCAAAGGTTTTTTCCATTTTTTGTAGTTCTTCAATTACATTTGAATTCGCTTTACATTGTTGTTGTAATTGGTTGTGGTGATTTCCCCTATTTTCCAGTAATAAGGCGAATTGAAGAATTTCCTGTTCCCGCCAAAATGTATGGAAACTACACAATTGTTGCTTCACAGCAAAAATTATACTAAAACAGGCAAATGGTTTTTGTTGTTAGTGTTGTTGTAAAGTATGTGATGATGATGTAGACATTCGAACTTTTGGATGAAAAGTTACTGTTGCCATATGTTGGCAATCAACAACCAGTCAACCAGCCATCAAACCACCCACATATCTCAATCTCTCTGTTTTTCTACCCTCCACCACCCCCTTTAACTCCCCTCAAACTACAGTCTAGCTCTGCAACACGTACATTTTTTCATGTTTTATTTTTTCTATTCTTTTTGGACGTTCACTTTAACATTTATATTATTTTTCAGTTCTAAACGAACGTAGTGCCGTACGTACGCACGCATTGTAGAAAGCGCGTAAATGTGCGAGAAATTCGAGAAAAAAATTTATTCAAATAACGGAAAATCAAAAGTAACAAGGAAACAAAGAAAGTTTTAACATTGAAACGCAGCAGGCTCGTGTAAATTTTCTATATGTGTATGTGTGTTAATTTATATGAGAAAGTGTGTGAGTCTTTTAATCAAAATTTATTGAAATTTTGAGAAAAAATTAAATATTTTTTTAAGTATAAAAAAGATTTAAAAAATATAAAAAAGAAAAATTCCAAAAAGTTGCAAGAAGCTTAAATTTAAGAAACAATAAGGAAAATTTATTTAAATAAATCAAAATTTAAAGCAAAATAATAAATTGAAGTGAAGTAAAAGGAGAATTGAAAATTTAGAAAGAAAATTTAATAAAAAGAAATATGAAAAAAGTTTTTTTTTTAATTAAAATAAGTGCTGCTAATAAAAATAATAAATGAAAAATAAAAAAATGATAAAATTAAAAAATATATCTTTATCATTATTTTAAAAAATATATATGATTAAATTTCCATAAAGTGTTTTATAGTGCTCAAGTATTATTTAAGTGTTTTAACACTTCATTTAATAATGTGTTAAATTTAATCCCTGAGAATAGAAAAAATATATATAAAATAGTTTGATTTTCATTTTATATATAAAAAAAATAATAATTTTATAAAATAATTTTTATTTCATAAAATCAAATATGATAAAGCAATTTTTATTTGCAAATAAATTTAAAGTGTACAATAATAAAAAAGAGAAAAATAAATTTGTTATATATAAAATGATTTTTATATAAATATTTTAAATTACTCATACGTTTTGTGGTACATTCTACAAATACATAGAAATGTGACAGTTCTTCAAAAAAAAAAAAAAAAAAAAAAAAAACGAAAAATAAAATAGTAAGAATGCCATATTCGGCTATGCCAAATCATCAGTACCCTACGTGTGAAGTGAATGTTTCTTACACACATATACTCAGAGACGTTACATATAATTGTGGCAAAATTCAATTCTAATTTGGTTCTAAACGACGATTTAAAAATCTTTTTTTTGCCTAAAATTAGAGGTTTCCTCAGATATCGGTGTATATCTTTTAATATTCTGAACTGATTATTAATAGGAAACTTTTCAGGACTATAACAAATATTAATGCCAAATTTAATTGAGCTTTGTTAGCAGACCCGGCATCTTCGTTTTGCCTAGAAAATGTTGCTTTGTATGGACGATACCCTCCTCATCATCTTATCCTTCCTACGTTTTGTCAACTAAAACAGTCTATTGAGAAATTTGTAGGGACAAAATTTGAGAACTCTCACTATTATTGTTCTTTAGATATTCGATAATAAATATTTGCTTTGTATGGGGGTATCACTCCTGGTCTTATCGGAATTTTTAAATAGTCTATGTTACTTTCGACTATATTGGGATAATTTTATAAAAATTTCATCAAAAAAGGTCCAGTCGTTTTAGAGCGTATACGTTACATACATACATACATACATACATACATACATACATACATACATACATACATACATACATTCATACATACATACATAAATACATACATACATAAATACATACAAACATAGATATATATATGTACACATATACTCCAAAATAAAATATATAGATGTGAACGTGCCAACAACAGACAGACGGACAGACAGAAGGGAGACAAAAAAATATTGTTTAATTGACTCATATTCTGATGATTCCTCCATAGCGTTACACATGGAATGTCAAAGTTAATATACCCTCTTCATCACTTATGTTGGTGGAGGGTATTAAAATGAAAATTATATAAAATATATAGATCAAACAATCTAGAACCATCATTTACAAATTGTATAAAGCAGCACTTGAGAATAAACCACAATTTTTGCAAAATTTCTTATATTTTCACTTGCACTGGGAATTCTTGCTAAATTATGAAAAAAAAAGAAGAAGAAAATAAATATATATTTACAAAAATTTATTTACTGGTTTTCAGAGATTTAAGGAAGCATAAAATTATGGGCAAAAAATAAAAAAATAAAGGAAGAAAGAAATTTTAATATAAGAGTGGAATAAAAATATATATATGTTTACTTCAAATCATTATCCTTAATGAAATCGGGAGTGAAAATTAAGCTATATTAAAAAATATAAAATAAAATAAAATAAAAATTATAATAAAATACATATAAAAATTAATAATTCAAACATTGTTTAACATCCAATGTACCTAAACATATCCGATGTAAAGAAAATTCGGTATAAGTATGGAGCATACAAAATTAGAAATTGTCCAAATTTATGAAATTCGTCTCCGTTGCGATTTGGTATAAAGTTTGATCAAATTAATATTTATAGACAGTATTCTAGAATATGAAGTACTTGAGAGTGGAATATAGTGTCATTAAAAACCACGAAGAAAATTTAGAAGAGGGGACTCCAAAATAATAAACAGTTGGTGAATCAAATCTTTTGAATTTATTGTTTTGTTTTTGAAACGTTTAAAAAATGAAAATTATATTCGTTAATTTTTGAATGTTACATGTGTTAAGATTTTTTTAATCGCACTCCTAAATAAAGTGAAATAAAAACAAGTACAGGTGCTGTATTCGGCTTTGCGAATTTTTAATACCCTCCACCATAAATGCGTACACTAAATAACATATGCAACATATAAAAGTCTTTTTTGAATAAAACACAGGAACACTTATTGAGTCTTAAAAGCAGTTACATATTTTTGCTATATCTTTTTTTCCAATGATTTTGATAATTATGGCAATATGTCATTCTAATTTGTGGATTCATAATTGACAATTTTACGAAAGTTCTTCGCTTAAATTAGGTGGTTGCGTCAGATATTATATATTAGGTAGTATATTCTGGAGTGGCCGGAAGATTTCCAGTGTTGGTCACCTCGTGCCAAAATTTCATTTATGAGTTTATTTAAAGGTAATTTGATTAGTGAATAAATAAGGAAAACTGTTTTTATTTAGTGTTTTAAATTTGTTCTACTCAATTTGGGTCCAAACATTTTGTAATTATTATAAGAATTCTCAAAGCAGTTGAAACAATTTATATTTCATCCGCTTATGTATTACCCTATTCGACATTTTTATTAATAAATGATAGTACGAAAAACTTTGTGAACGACCGTCGTATAATTCGCTTTCCTGATTTATGTTTAAGATTTCGGCATATTATTTTGATACAAAAATTTGTATGAAATTTTTGCATTTTAAAATGATCTTTTCTGAGGTTTGATTTTATATAAACTCAGAAAATATGGACTGATACTCGTAAAATTTTTAAACATCGATTTGGTTATGTTTATATTAATGTGACCATTTATTACAACAATAATAACGTATGTGCGAAAATGAAGCCCTTCAAAATGGTACTTGAAAAGAAGTTTTATGGTTTCTATGAGAAACAATGGACCGATCCTCCTATAATTTGGCACAACACCCAATTCCGCGGGGAACATCATCACTAGGCATATCGTCCTTAGGCTTAAATAATGACACATGCGAAATTTCTTCAAGATTTCATTAAAAACGACCAACGACCTAAATTCCTTTATACTCAATTACCCATGGATGTGATTCCGAAAATTATTTTGGATTAAATATTAAAAAAAATTGAAATGTTTTTAAAATGTAATTTTTAAAATGTTTGCGATTTTAAGTCCACCATTTTTCATTAAAAAATGGAATAAAATGGAATAATAAAAACATGGAATAAAAATCTAGATTTTAATATCTCTGAAACTATAAGAAAAAAGCTCTCGTCTCTCTGGAATATCCTGTGCTCTTGCAAATCAGTTCAAATTAAATTTCTGTAATTTAACATTAAAAGTCTAAAATTCAATAATTTAACTTCGTTTGTGTTATAATTCTTATTATAATGATTATTTTTACCCTACACTATAATTAAGTGTTTGGCAAAAAAGTAGTAATAACAACATACCTCCATCTTAAACTAAACTATTCGCGCGTTGTCCGCCCTTGAAACAAGTGGGAATATCCATCAAGTCGAAATTTTTTAGAAATATTTCAATAAAATTTGGAATGTATGTTTATTGAAAAGGTCTTAGAAAAAACCTTTAATAATCGATCCAATATTTCAGAAAGTTTCCATATAAAAGACCCCCATGAAATTTTTAAGAAGTTCGGTTTCAATAAATTCATAAGTCTCAAAAAAATTAGTATTAAGGTCATTTTCGATCCATTGAAATCTTATAGAATCAGGAAATACTGTTCCAAATTTTAAGAGGATTAATCAATATTTTTCCATTTCCCTGAAGAAAAAAATTCTAGGTATAGTACACTCGGTCTAAAACAACTCTTGCACTCTTAGTGGTAGTGTTTTGAACTTTAATCGAAATTCAAAAGAAAAAACTGTTCAGGTGTAATAAATAATTCCATTTGAAAACATTTCAAACAGAAATATTTTTTTACCATAAATTCTGAAAAATTTATAAAACACAAAAGTTGAAAATTAAAACCAGTAAGAATGCTATTTTCGGCAATGCCAAATCTTTAATATCCTACACCATAAATATGTGTGACGTAAATACGTTATGTTTCCTACATACACACTCACACATACACTCAGAAACGTCTACAAAATATAAAAGTTTTTCTTAAATATAACATGGAACACTTAGTGAGTCATAAAATTTATTACATTTGAGGCTTTTACGTTTTTCTCCTGAACCGATTTTGATAATTTTTGGAATGGTAATTTGATCCTAAATTGTCGGTTTGCAATTGACAATTTAACGAATGATCTATACCGCTCTATGTTTTAAATATACTGAACCGATTTTGTCTGCCAAAAATAGGCAGACACACATACGGACATGGCTTAATCGATTCAGACAATGATTTAATGAAAGAATATATATACATTAAGCAATCTGAGATAATCCTTCTTAGTGTTACACAAGGAATGGCAAAATTAATATGACCTCTTGTGGTGGTAGAGGGTATAAAAAGCAAAAGTAACAGTTGCTTTTCATGTATCTGCCTCTAAAATCTGTTGGCATTAAAAAGTTATTAATTTAAATTTTGATAAATGACAAACTTTCAACCAACTGAAATAAATAGGAAATCGAAAAATAAAAGAAAAATTTTTAAACTCACATCCACATCTTTATATCATTAGATCATTATTTAAAATTAAAAAAAAATATTTATAAAATTCCTTTAATCCCCCTCAAGACAATTATAAAACACAAATAATATGTAATATTCCTTTTCGAAAGCTTATGAACACGATTATTGAATGAATTGGTTCTGTTTGTCTTTATAAAACACTTTATAAAAAAACACCTGCTTGCTATTTTACAAAAACAATAATAAAGAGATGAAAAAGATCATCAAAATTCATTTATTTTGTTTTTTTCTATACTTTAGTTTTATGATTTTTTTGTTTACACCCTCCACCACCACAAGTGGTTATATTGAATTTATCGTTCCGTGTGTTATGCTTAGAAGGAATCATCTCAGACTACATAATACATTTATAAATGTTTGCATCAAATCAAATTCAGTCATGTCTGTATGTTTGTCTGTTGTTGGCACGCTCACATCCACAATAACTGAGGAGCCCAATAAAATCTGTCTTCAGTATTTTTTATAGTCCTAAGAAAGTTTTTATTTAAAACCAGGAAAATCGGTACAGTATATTAAATGATATACACCGATATTTAAGACAATCTCTAATTTGAAGCGAAAACCTGAAGTTATATGTTTTTCATTGTCATTCCAAAAATTATCAAAATAGTTTGAGTAGAAAAAAGTTATAAAATTTTTTTGACTCATAATGAGTTTCTGTGTTATATTTAGGAAAAGCTTGTGTATGAGAGAATGCGTATATACGAAACATAATTTATTTACTTCACTATAATTTGTGGTGGAGGGTATTGACGATTCGGCATAGCCGAATACAGCATTTTTACTTGTTTTAGCTCCTTTAAAAACATAAGGAAAGTGTTTTATGAAAATGGGGTTTAAATGTTATTTTAAATTAAATATTTTTATCTTAAATCTAATGTAAATATTATTGCAATTAAAAGTTGTATACCCCTTTCGACATGTTTCAAATATGTTATTTTTTATTTTCCATTTTCTTTATATGTTTCTCCATTTTATTATGTCTCATTCCTTATTTCTAACATATTTTCTTTTATTCCCTTTATTGTTTTCATTCAGTTTATAAGATTATCCTGCTATTGTTTTCTCAATATAACATATAGATAGTCTCACATACAAAGAGCGCATACACACACATTTACTCATACTTACACAAGTTTACATGTGTTTGAATTTTGTGAAAAAAGAAGAACAAAACCGACTATGACAACAAAATTTTGAAAAAAAAAAAATAATAATAAAAAATTGTAAATTGACTTTATTCGCCACATAATTCCAGTTACCAATTTTTAGTATCCGTCAATATTTGTTGCTGTTATATAGACAACATTTAAAGACATCAACAACAATTCAATGTCTGCAATAAAATAATAAAAAAGGGAAAAGAGGGATGAACAGTGAAAAATAACGGGAAAAATAATTGTAAATTTTATTCTATGAGTAACAACAATATGGAGCTTAAAGAGAGATCAAAAACAACATCATTGTAATCATATCGAAACAGTGGTTTGGTTGTTAAAAGAATTAAATAAATGAAAAATAAATAAATAAAAATATTAATATGAATTTATGACAGAATTTGTGAGTTTTTACCTTTATTCTAGAAGTTATTTAAATTGGAAAACTTCGCTTAATAACTTCGGTTTAAATTGACTTTTTTGTTTTGACCAGAAATTTAGTCTCTTTTAAATACATTAATTTTCCAAAAATTGCACAGTTTGTGATATCAAACATTGAATAAAAATAACTCTTTAATTTCCACACAAAACGCACAATTCCAGCGCAATTTCCCACAGTGTAGAAAGAAGTAAAGAAGAAGAATCATGTTGTGAACACTGTACAGGTCGCAATTTTCAAGGTACTTCGATCAAAATCTCATTTATTCTTGTCTCCCAGCTTGTTTTTACCATAAATCTCCGTAGGTGGTCTCAGGATCACTTTCTAAGTTGTCCATCTGTCTGACCGTCCTTCTAGCTGGCTCGTCATGAAAACAATATTCAGATCATAATTTTAGAGATATCTAGATGGAATTTGGTAGGTATCAGTTTTAGGTATCACTTTTTTATTTGTAAGGTCACATATTTCAAGAATATAAAGTGATTTCAACAAAATTTAGCACGAATAAGACTTATAATATTCTAAAAAGATGAGCGCATTGTACGCATTATAAAGGTGCCGGCCTCTTACCTCTCATAGGTTCTATGCAACCCCTCCAAATATTACTTTAAGAGCTTAAATCTTATAATAAAAAAATAAGGATAAGCCAAATTTGATATGCGAAATTATACGACGGTCGGTTCATACTTTCTTCTAGCTTGCGTAAATATTAAATATAGATATAACAGAGGCGGAATCGCATATAAAAAATGTGTTCCCAATTATTTAGATTGATTTATGTGAGTAATATTTTAAATAGTTCCATCTAAAATGGTGAATAATTTAAATTCTTTCTATTATTTCCATAATATTTAAATTTTGAATCTATCAATCCTTTCAAAGTCTACCATATGAGACGTATGCGTAATATTTTTAACATTATTCATACGTATTACAAAATATTAAGAACGCCATCGATCATCATTATAAGTTGCTTAATAGCACATTTTTTGTTTCTTAATGATTTTGGAAAACGACATCAATTTCCAGTGTTCACTTTAACAATGTCCTATTATACCGATAGGTGTAGCAGCCTTATTGAGAACTATAACCCTCAATATTTTTTTCCAATTTTTGAAGCCCTCTGTTATCAAATTTAATATTTGTAAATGCCTTTATTTCTACGGCAAATAAAAGTATAATTTTATTAAAATATCGTATATTAATTTATTTCTTGTTCCTCTTGTTTCAATAATCCATTGTCATCGAATACCACCCATAGCGTTCAGCATTTTATTATTTAAACATTTAACTTTTGACACCCCTCAATGACTATGGAATTCTAATAAAAATAATTAAAATGTTATCATCAGTTTCATTTTCCTCTACTAAGAGATCGAATGTATAGATATTTCAAAAGAAAACATGAAGAAATGCTATAATCGGCTATGCCGAATCTTCTATACCCTCCACCATAAATTCGTCTAAGTAAATATGTTTCGTGCACACACACTCACAAATATTTTTTAATATATAAACGTGTCTAAATACAACACAGGATAACTTAATAAGTATGTATTATTGACTATAACTTCATAGATAAAAAATGTTAAATTAAATTGATTTTACTTCATAGATAAAACATGTTAAATTAACATTTTTCCACAATAAATACAGTAGCTTGGAAATGTTATTTAAAATTTTATTACTTAAAAGTAATTTTAAAAATTTCTTGTTGTATAATTTTATATATTAATATCAAAAGATTCTAATATGTACAATATTATTACACAACAAAAGTAAAAGGGTTAATTTAAACTAAACGATAAAAATATTCAATCTCAAATCAACTATATTCAACATTGATTTCGCTTCATATTTTTTCTGTGTGTACGGAACCGCTTTTGCTGATTGTAAAAAAAAACTAAATCAGACAGACGGACAAAGTTTAATCGACTCAGAATATGATTTGATGTAAGAATATATATACATTATAGGTTCTGAGATGATTTCTTCTTAGGGTTACACACAGATGATAAAGTTAATATTTCCCTCTTCACCACTTTGGTAAGTTAAATTTAGTTTTTCTATTGTTGTTGTATGAAAATTCCACTTTAGATAAATTTAACACGTTTCAAATTAATTGAATTATTTTTATGCTAAAAACACACAAAAAAGTAAACAGAGAATTGAATTGAAATTAATTGAAATGAAATTTTAAACCATAAGTTTGTTTTTTGTTTTGCATCTTAGAGATTTAAAAAAGTATCTAGAACAGGTGAAATGTTAAGAGAAATAAAAAGAAACCGCTAAAACCACAGTTAATCTTTATTTCACAGTCAACCACATCATCTACATATGTTTTTTAAGAGAAAGAGATGTATAACTATAAAATGGGGAAACAAAGATGAAAGAATATTTATGTTGAAATATTACGAATTTGAAATACCCTACACTGTAAATGTATGTAGAACATCAAATAAGGTAACTTTGCCAAATTTGATAGTCTTTAAGATTCATATTTCTATGCTGGATGTCCAGATGTTAACAATAAGTTTAAATCGAAATTTTAAGGGAATAATTCTGCTACTTTGAACCGTATCTATGTTATCTATTAAAGGAGCGTAGTGGATGACCCTCATTTTTTAAAAATTAACTATTGAATTTATTCTAACTTTCATTGAGTTATAAATTTTTTCTTAAGTAACGTATTTCATATTTATATTTCTCCGAAATACGACTTTGTAGATTTAGTGTAATACAAACAAAATTTCAAGAAGTTTAATTTTAGAAGAATCAGACTTTTCTAAATTTTATTTTTATTAAAATTATTTTAGATTTTTGAAAAGTAGAGATAATTTTTGACATATTTATGTAAAATATGACCCTCTACAACTATATACATAACTCAAATGAGGATTTAATATCACAACTCTTTATCGCACTAGTCGCTGGGAAATTATGGATTTATTTGCATCATATTTTTCATTTAATACACTGTGTGTTGCTCATATATCTATTCAGAAGTTAAAGTAAAAAATCTGTGATTATTAAATCAATTTTAATATTTTGTGATAACAAGTTTTATCGATATAATATATATATAATATATAATATATAATATATAATATATAATATATAATATATAATATATAATATATAATATATAATATATAATATATAATATATAATATATAATATATAATATATAATATATAATATATAATATATAATATATAATATATAATATATAATATATAATATAATACCACACACTTTAGTTATTTTGATTTTTGAAGTTGTCTTACAAGAGATATAGACCAATCTCTTTGCTATATATATTAATTAATTAAATTAGGATTTTTTGCGTGACTATTATACATTCAGACGGTATTAACTACATCCAAATAAATTTGTTTTAGTTTTAAAGTTGTCTAATACATTGGACTACATGCTTTTTGTAAATGAGTCAATGGGTATGATTTTCAATATTGATCAGCTAATGACAATAACAAATAAATTGAAGTTCCTGGAATTTGAATTATTAACGAGATTAGCAAACAGTCGTATGGAGAGATGGACATAATTAAATCCAATTGACTTTTTTACCTCTGGGTTTTGAGATTTTTTCTAGATGTTACATACGCTTTGAAAATTTAATATACTTAAAAAGTCAAAAAGGACTAGCACATCATTGCCTTGTCTGTGTTAGTATATAAAAATAGTGGTAAAAGTATGTGTGTAATAACACTAATACTATTAGTTTTTGTTTTGCTATTACTAACAATATAAATAAGCATAACAAAAACATAAGTTAAATATAAACAAGTAAGAATGTTATATTCGGCTAAACCGAATCTTCAATATCCTACACCAGAAATGCGTGAAAGGAAATACGTTATGTTTTGTATATACACACACACTCACAAACGTATCTTACATGTAATCGTTTTTCTTAAACACATCAAAGGAACACTTAATTAAACAGTTTTTTTTACTGAACCGATATCGAACATTTTTGGAATGATAATGAAGTACATATAACTTTATATTATGCCAAAATCTAATTGTAATTTGTCGATTTGTAATTGAGAGTTTTAACAAAATTATTCCCTGGAACTTAGAGGTTGCCTCAGATAACGTTCTATATCTTTTGATAAACTGAATCGATTTTGCTGGTTTTAAATTGGAATATTCTCTGGACTATAACTGAGGCCAAAATACAGATTTGGATTTGATGCAAGAATAAATATACATTATGGGATTTGAGATGGTTCCTACTTAGCGTTATATATGAAATGACAAAGTAGAGAGTAGAGGGTATAAAAACAACAACAACATTTAACTTAAATTTCACGGTAACTGTAAAAGAGCTGAACTGAGGAAAAAGCAAAAAAATAATACACACAAAACTTTGGCAAAGAAATGAAGTGACTTTCAAGTGTCTTTTGAGTCAATTGAAGTAGATATTTATAAAAAGAGAGGAGAACAGATGAAATATTTCTTTTTTGTTTAATAAACATAAATATTTTGTTTATATTAATGTTTCTTAAACTTTTTCCCCAGAACTTTTTAATAAAAAACAACTTTGATTCTGATGAATAAAAAATTCAAAGTAAAAATATTTAAATTTAGTTAATTTATTAAAACTGAAAATAATTGATTAAATAGTTTTATTACATTTTAGACAATTATCAATTTCCCCACTTAAACCATAAAGGAATTAATACAAAAAAATTCCTTTCAAAAGAGAGTTAAATTTCTTATATGTTATTTCAAATTAAAAGGGGGTAATAAAACTATATAAAGCTACAAAACTAAAAGGTGAGATAGAAAAATTCTTAACATACGTAAATGTGAATAAAAATTAAAACATTTATCTTTTAGTTTCAACTATTTTATTTAGCTTTAATCATTAGATTTTCAATTTTGATTCTTTTTTCAAAAATCTTTTCATTGACGTTTTTATAAAGCTTTCTGTCAGGTAAAGCTCGATCAGGTATTCCATCTCCCTATAAAATCAATCACACTTTTGAACATCTCTTTTGTGCTGTTTAAGTCTCTTTCAACAAGAATTCACTGACCTTAGCTCCAGGCAGTTTGGTAACACAATGCCAAGTCAGGCCAAATAAGTGAAATTCCTATAAATGAAGGAGCCCTTTTTGCAGAGTATGGAAAAACTCGGAACAAAGTCATTATTTTCAATTGCTCCTTCTTTTTACTCTTTTTTGGGGAGTTAAAAATATTACGACAAGAAAAAATTGTGCGAATTATTCATTATAAAATTCTCTTTCAGATTTAGCTCTTTTTGGGATTTCGCTCTTTTTCATTATTATTTTTTAATAAACTCTTACTCAAAGAGCGATAAAAAGTGAAACTCTTTTTTAAAAATTGTAGCTAAACTCTTTGAAAGATCCGATAGTTTGAAGATTAAAAAATGAGTCAAAAACCATACCTTACTTTTTTGCAAACATTCCTTGCTATCATTTTTTGTATCAAATAGTCCGAGCACGCAACTAACCGGGCTATTTTTCCACTGGATGTGTTAGGAGCTTTATTGAAAATGATTTTTATATTTTGACTTTTGTGAACATCATTTGACGGCAGAACTTGCAGGACTAAGTTTGGGGAAATTTAATAATTTTAGTACAAACTTTTTTTCTGGTCATGAATTCAAACAAAATGCATTATAACTGATATGTATGACGAAGGTTACTTGATGAAAACAAGTATCAAATAAAAATTCAATGAAAAACGTGTGTTAAGAATTTTTCGGTCTCACACCTTATATAGAAACACATCTATTTACACAAATGGTATTGCTACTCTATATTGAAATGAAAGTTCATCAATGATTTCGATTTCAACTCATTGAACATTGATATTTGATGAGTACATTTTCAGTTTGTGAAAGGGAGTTTTATTTATTTTTTCTTTATTTTTGTTGTTACTATTTTTCCTTTTTGTAGTGAAAATTTATTCACAAACAGATAAGAACCGAAAGATAGTTTTGTATGTATTGAATTAAAGTTACTGTGTTTTTAATAGTTTCTTTAATTTTTATGTATTTTTCATATTGTTGGATTTGCTTGTTTTTAATTATGTACACTTGAATGTGTGTCTTTATTAAGTTTAAAATTTTTATAGTTTAAAAGAAAAAAATATAAAAATATATGGATATAATTGTTATATCGTCCATTTGTTGTAAGGTTGTCATAATTTAAAATTCTCACATTTTAATTTTAACTGACAATTTTTTTGTATGAATCATCATATATCAGACAGAAATCCAACAATCACATAATTTATTAATTACTGCCAGAAATAAAGCGCTATTCCGGCTATGCATCATTATAGCAGATTTTTTTAAGCTTCAGAAAAATTAACCAAATATATTTGTTTCATTAATGAATTCCAAAAAAAAATTTATCTGACAAAAATTTATCTTTTTATGCTGCCAGCAAATTCGCGATAATATTTTATTTGTCAGTATTATAAAAATTACTAAGGGGAAAAAACTATAATATCTATATTTTTAAGAAGTATATTAAGTAATGTTTAAGAGAATAAGTTATATTTTAAAAAATCGGGGCGTTATGAAGAAATAGGTCGAATTCATGAAAATCTCTAATATAAAGTTTTTAAATTTGAAATTGTTGAAACATTTTTTATAACTTAAAAAGAGCGTAATTTTTTTTTCTTTGAAAAAGGGAATATTAAGTCCCAAATAAAAGAAAAATCTACAAAAGAAATGAAGTAACTCAATATGAGTTAATTTTCTAAAATAAGAACAGATATGAAAAAATTATTTCCAATTACAGAATACTTTTGCACGAACTAAGGTAATTTCTGCGCTAAAATATCAGCTTCACTAAAATAAGTTGTTCCGCGTAGAAAAAAGTTTTTAGTGAAGCTGGCTATTTAAATACCATCGAAGAGATAGCCCAGATTAAGTTTCTTTCTTCTTTCATTTTCAAAGACAAATTAATGAACTGAGTTCCAATAAACTTTATATGGACAAACTTGGAATTTGTTTAATTTTTTCTTCTTGAGATTTATGTATCTCACATCGTGTTGTCCAAAAAGAATTAAATTATAACAGATAATCTAGATCAGTTCAGATAACAAAGTTCTTTGTGATTTTAAATATTTTTATCTCTCGATTTGCTCAACTTTGGGATCTTGTAGAGCAGTTAAAAATTAAAAGTTAAACTTAATACTTAATGTGGGATAATAACGAGCAGTCTAATATTTTAGATACCATCCATATGAAAATTCTTTCGGAAATGGGTTCAAAGTTCACAAGAATAAAGAGTAAGTAAGTTTAAATTAGTCTATATCCAGTAGTCTATTAGTATCACCCATGCAGACCCACAGCTATAAAATACATAATCTCAATAAATAACAATGTTTACAATTAGTTTTTTGGTGGTATTGATTATTTGTTTTTGTGTCAGTGCCTTCTCTGTAGTATATATAATTACACAATTGGTCTTAACCGATTATTACAGTTTTTTTTTGTAGCCGATCCCATGAAAGTTCTAGTTAGAATTTGGATAATAAAAAATTATTTGTTCTTTTAAATTCAGTTTAAATATCCAACCATCTGTAAATGTGTGAGATAAAGATTCCATTTCGGGAAATTTGTATGGAAATATGCGCTCCTTGAAATCTTTTCAAAATGATATATTGTAGGGTTCGGTTCATATATAAGAGATTTATCTCCAGAGAAATTGTTTTAAACTAATTTCCTTCGCTGAAATTCGTTTGATTAATTTTAAGGTTTAAATCTGGACAAATTTCAGTAACTTAACTTAACTCAATAACTTAAAACTAAGAGCGAATACAAGCCATGGATTTTTGTGTCTTATATAAGTTAAGTTTAGCAAATTTAATACACTTTCTTTACAAATTAATGGAGTAAATGGAAATCACATTGAGACGTATACTTAATATTTTCAAACCATATTACGCATACACTGAATAAAGCTGTGTATTCAGCTTCCTTCCAATCGGGACAGATCTTTTAAATGAATTTATAATTTAAATAAAAAAATCTGATTTTTCATTTTTAAAGGATACTTTTACCTTGAACTGCAATGAAATTCTGATCCGATATGCAACAAAATTTAAACGTTTTAAAAACATTAAATATTTATTTAAATTAGTTTCTCAAAATCTGACTATTAATTTGATCTAGTTGTATTAAGAAAATAATATCTTTTCATCTATATTTAATTAACAAGAAATCTGATATAAAATATAAACCCTAAGAGGATGTTCTACAAATTCCTATATATCACCATACAAAATCCGAAAAAAAACTTCATTAAGTAAAAAGTGCAAATACAGGGATAAAAACATTAATTTAAACATCTAACAATTAAAACATCCTAATTTGCCAAGTTTTCTTTAAATAAAAGGAAAAAAATAAAATAAAATAAAAACTAAAATTTTAGTAAATATAAATACCAAAATGACTAATTAACTTTAATAGTTCGAAACTAAATAACACTAAAAGTTGAAAAACAAACAAATGCAGCAAAAAAAAAAGAAGAAGGAATGTAAAAATAAAGAACCTGTTGAAAGTCCAACTTTGTACTTTTACATTACAACACACACACACACAAACATATATATGCACACACCAATACCAACTTCCGGCAAACAGCTATAGAACGAAAACGCATTTTAGCACATTTAGCTAAAACTGACAAAAACAGACAACTTTAAAAACAAAAAGGAGAAAACTAGAAAAACTGAAAGCAAAGTTTACAAAAAAAAAAAAAAACAGGATAAACGAAGGATAAACCAGCTTAAAAGTGAAACTGTAGTTGTAGTAGTAGTAAAAACCCGCATAAATCAACAAACTACAACAAGTAATAGGATAAAAGTTAAATGCCACAATAAATATATAAAACACGCACACATATGCACTTCTATATATTCTCTAGTTGTACTCACACATACTTGCATATTAATTGTATTGTACACACAGGAAAATCAAAATAGAATACTGACGAAATTCCGGAAGTATACTCGTCAAGTGGAAATGAACATTTCACATTTTTAGCAATAAAATGATTGTAACAACAGTTGTTGTAGTAGTAATAGTAATTGTAATAGTAGTTATTGTAATTGTTGTTAGTTATTTTATAATAACTGTGCGGTAGTTCTTATAGTCCTTAGTCATGGTTATGGCAATCAATTTTTCTTCCCCCTCTCCCTACTATTACTTCTTTTTCCATCATTTTGCCACATTCATTCCATTTATAATTCCTTTAGAAATTTCCTATCGCTTGTTTTATTCTATTTCGTTTCATAAAATGTTTGAGTAAAAAAAATGAATTTGATTGTTATGTGAAAAAAGCAAACATTTGTTGCTTTTTTCATGGAAATAAAAACAAATCATTTAGTTTGTCCGTTCGTGCGTTTGTCTGTCTGTCTGTCTGTCTGTCTGTCAGTCAACCAACCATCCATAAACCATTTAGTGAAATGAATGAACTACATTAATTATATTAAATTTTATGTCTTTCATAACAATCACTTTCTATTAAATATTTTTAATGGGAAATTTTGTTGTTTATTTTTTTATTTCTATTTCTGTTTTGTTTTAGTCTTCCATTTTCTATTACTGAGAATTTTTCGAATTCTTTTATTTTCTAATTAAAAAATTTAATAGATACAATAACGTAACAATAAAAAATTAAATAAATAATTGTTGTTTCTGTTTTTGGAAAAAATGCTCGAAAAATGTAAAATTGTAGGGAATTTAATGAAAATGTTGCACAGTGTTTCACATGAAAAATGAAATGAAAATAAAATTGGTATTTCCGAAACTGGACTTCTGGTTCCATTTCAATAAAATTTCACATAGTCATGTTTGTGCGGTGGAGGAAATATGACTAATACAAGGATATAAATTATTATATTTCACCATTTGGAATCTTAAGTACCCTTAATACATAATAGATAAGTAGAAGATAATTCACGACTAGGAAGATCGAATCCTTTTTTAAATATTGTTATTAAACATTCGATAAAGAGTTTCTATTCACTCAATTAAGAGTCGAATTATGTTCAACCAATTTTTCTTTCATTTATATCTTCTAAGTGAGTTTTTAAAATTTTATTCCTTTTTTTGGTTCATTTCTGGTGACTGATTAATGGGCCATGTCCAGTGTGTCCTAATCGATTTTTCTGGAATCAATTCTGTAACTTTTGAACCGCAAGTGATATCTTAATAAAATCGTTAGAGGTGAGATACTTTAAAGTTGATCTTAAGTTTAAATGCGTCCGTGCTCAGGAGCGTAGTCAGTTGCCAGAGTGGCCGACTTTGGAGGTAACTGACTGGGCCTCTGAATGCTATTTGAACTCCTCCAGAAAACTTCATCAAGATATATCAAACGATACGAAAATTTCAAAATTATCTTTGCATAAAATCGAGTTGGAAACATTGAGCTATAATTTAAGTGTGGAAGCCTGATATTGAAACTAAAGCCCAAGTTATGTTCACTACATCTTTTTAGTTCTGAGCAAATATTAATTGTAAATAACTTTAATTGTATAAAACAACTAGAAAAATATTTCGACTGACTTTCAGTAGAGTTGATCAATAACCAAAAGTCTTATAAGCATAAAGTCAACACCGGCAATGGGCCTTTTTAGAAATATTTAATTAAGTATGCAGCGATATTCGTGAAACTAATTATATATTTAAGGCAGTTGGAAAAACAACTATGGTAAATTTCAATACAATCGGTCCACATTTAAGAGTTTTAGGAAAGGGCTTTATATGGCAACTATAGCTATGTCTGGACCTATATTTGTCACATTTGCTGCATTTTTTATATTAAATGCAGTTAGAAAAGGAATTATCTAAAATATTAATAAAAATGCTGTTTATTTAAGAATTTTATATGCTTAAATCGATATTCCGGACCTACTTGCAATTGAAGAAACCTAAATTTTTTCGTAAAAATTGTCTCAAATATCTGTCTTTAACTTTTTTGATATTTTTTCTGAATTATTTAAGGCGTAAGAATGGCTAAATTGGCTTAGATTTTGATATGTTGCAAGAATATGTGTACTTTATGGGGTCTAAGATAATTCTTTCTTGGAATTACACACGGAACAACAGAATTAATATACCCAAAATATATACAGCACTTAATTCCTTGTGTTTGAACATTTAGCTGTGTCTTTTTTGAGGTTACACATGAATTAACAAACTTAATCTACCGCTTATTAACCACTTGTTGAAGTGAAGCGTATAAAAGAGCACTTAATTGTTTAAATCGCTTGAAAAGTAAACAATAAACTTGTAAATGAATATTAATATGAATATTTTATAACAAAAGTTTTATAAAATTTTTATAATATTTGTTTTAATAGAATTTTTATGACAATCAGGTTTACAAAAATTATTATAAAACAATTTTAGAAAAGTTTGTATGTGTAATATACTTGCATAACATGAAAACCCTGATAACGCAGTTTAACTCAATGTATCCTTTGAAAGGTAAACTGTATTATTAGGTTTTCAATATTGGGTAGGATTATCAAATGAGCTTTAAATTGTGAAGGATTATACAATATTGTAGAAATAGAAATAATTCAAATATAGATTGAAATATGATATTTTTATATTTATCGGACCCAATGAAAACCACAGAAAATTTATACAAAATTCTCGATTAAAATTAATGAAAATCAAATATTTTGTTATAATTAAAAATTGTAAAAATTAAATCCAAAGAAAAAACCTTTGATACATACGAAACAGGAGATGCCAATAGATCACACACTGAACTTCAATACTTGTTCATTTATTGAATAAAAATGGCGTTTCAGTCATTTATCGTGGAACTGTCAACTTTCCATTATTTACTGACATGACTTAGGTGGACAGTGGTTCATACTCATACCTCATATATTTAGCTTTCAAAGAGTTTATACCCAATTTACTCTTTTTTAAGGATTAAAGATCTATTATATTGGGATAAATTTAAAATCTTAACAAAGTGATAATTGTTAATGATTTTATACCAGTTAGTCACCAATTTCTTAGAGAGATTATCATGAGTATGTCCTTAATTGAATTTATTGCTTTTTCATTATTTAATAATCATTTGAGGAAACTTCTTAAAAATGTTCAAAATTTAAAAAATATTCAGTTTAATTTAAATAATCGGTTAAGAGCGGTTATGTGGAACTGCGCCTATTTACAAAGTCATGGGTAGATCCAGGGGTATTTTTATTTTGTAATAAAATACAGTTCATTTTGTTTCGATCATTTGCAGACCGATTTCATCGAAATTTGTATGGCAGATAAATTCGACTGGTCAGTTGTATAATCAAGTGGCCAAACAGATGAGCAGGCATCATTAATTGAATTTAAAAATTAATGGCCGCTACAAACACCGATACAATTGCATAAATGCTGAAGCGCAAATTTTGGTTTTAAATTTAGAAGAGAAAAATATACCTAAGTATGTTGGCCCAACTCTCGAATAATTTATTACATATAAGTTTCTATAATAATGCTTATACTATTACGATACTAACATTTATGTGAGATTTCTAATTTTAAAAACAACTTATAATATCAGAAAAGGTCTTGTCTGGGAACTATGAGCAATTATGGACCGATCCGAGATTAATTTTAGAATGGTATAAAATTTATTTGTGTAAATGTTTGTTAAATTCTCTTTAAATGCATCTAAGATAATAAATTTGATATTGTTTTTTTATATTTTCTATAATAAATCATTTAAACTTATTTCTGACATGATTTTAATTCGGAAATAAGTGTCCATTCTAAACTTTCCATTTCGCTTATTTTGTGGAGATATATAATAAGTGTTCATATAATGACGATTTTACAACGAAAAGTACTTTTCTGGAAAATATTTTTGTAGAACTTATTGTATGACCTCAATATTTTCGAATAAATCCTTTATAAGGATTCATATATTATATTAAATGGTCTTCTTACAAAGTCCATTTTTGGGTGATTCCAGCTATGTTATCTTTGCTTTCATGTGTTATCGAATTATTAACTTCATATAACTTAATTGTAATTCAAATTCAGAATTTTATTTATTAGATTATTGTTTCAATAATGTTCTTTATTAAATAAAATAAACTTTTGTAAATTAATTTTAACGCTCTATCGAATTTTTTAAAATTATTTTCAATTTTATTAACTTTTAAAATTTAATTTATTTAAGCTGAAAATTCAGTTAACAAAAATCGATTTACACCATCAACAACATCAAGGAAACAAAAGTCGAAAGCAGTTAGTTTTTTTCACTTTCAAAAAAGAATGACTTTTATGTTATGTTTCTTACTTCATTCAACTTTTTTTCAGCAGTTTATTTTGAAGTATCTGAGTGTGTGAAATAGCGAATGGAAAAAAAATTTTCAAAAATACTTAAGAAAAAATGGAAAATACTGTTAAATGTCAACATTTCAAAGAAGTGGTTATATATGTGTGTGTGAGTGTACATAATAGTATATGTGTGTGGTCATTTCAGTTGCTATTAAAACGGGAATCATTTATATATTTATGCATTAAATCAGTCTATCTGTCTGTCTGTCTTTCTGTTTTTTGTCACTCTCACATCCACAATAATTGACATAATTGAACTCAATGATATCTGGCTTGAATACTTCTTACTGTTCTGAAAACTTTCCTATTTAAAATCAGAAAATATTCGATTTGGTATATTTAAAGAAGTAGTCCGATATCTGAGGCAGCCTCAGAATTCAAAAGAAGATCTTCCGTATAATTTTCAATTGTAAATTGATAAACTGGAATTAAATGCTGTAAGATTAAGTTTGATATATGTGATATATTCACATAAAGTGGAAAGCTCATAACGTAACGTATCCTCTAATTGAGGAAAACTATCAGGTTTTCAATGTTTGGTTAGATTTTTAAATGAGCTTAAATTGTTGAATTATTTCTATTTTTAGAATGTTGTGTATCCCTTATACACAACATTCTAAAAATAGAAATAATTCAATAATTGATATAAAGATTTTGAATAATCTTAGAATCCTTTTCGGAGCAAATTAAAATCACTGACGAATTTCAAAATCTGAGTCGATTTAACAATGTCCGTCTATACGTCTGTCTGTGTGTTGTTTGTTACTCTCATATAATTGATAGAGATTAATATATTTTTTCTATAATTCTGAGGAGTTTTTTTTTTAAACCAGAAAAAAATTCGTTTGGTATATTAAAAGATAAGGTCAGATATCTGAGGCAACTTGTAATTTTAAAAGAATGTTTTCCATAGAATTTTCAACTATAAATTGATAAATTACTATTCCAAAAATGGTCAAAATCGGTTCATTAGAGAAAATTATAGCCAAAAATATTAGTAATTTTATAGCTCATTAAAGTTTCTTGTTATATTTCAGAAAAACTCTTATATAATGTATACGTTTGAGAGTATGTGTGCACAGAACTACATGTACGAAACATAACGTATTAACTTCGTACGCATTTGTGGTGGAGGGTTTTAAAGATTCGGCATAATCGAATATAGCATTCTTACTTGTTTTATTAGAAATTGTTTGGAAAGAAAAAATAATTTTTATTTTATAGTTTACACATACATTCACACACACGTATTTGCAAAAAAGTAAATTCTCTACACGTAAAACAAATTAAAATTTAATTATTTAATAAAAAAAACTAAAATTTTCATTATAAACACTAGAAAAGTTAAATATCTTTATATTTTATTGCAACTCTGCTATGAACATAGAACGAAGAGAGAGAGAGAAAGAGAGAGTTTTTAGTTTTTCAATAAATTCCATTAAAACTTTTTTCAATTAGTTTGTAGTTTCGAGTAGGTATTTGAAGGGTTTTATCGAGTTAGGAAGTAAATGTTTAATAATATTAATCGAATAGGAAATTAATTTATTTTGTGATGAGTTATAAAATTATTGAGATATTGAGATTTATAAATTTTACTAAGTTAATACAATCGGGCTATTTTCAGTTCATTATTACTTGTGTCATATTAATTTAAATCATTTTTGAACAATGAAAATTTTAGTGCATTTTAATTTGTCTGTCCGTGTTCAAAATTTCTTTCAGATATTTTCTGTTTCTGTTTTACCTGAGTTTATACAATTGCTTTAAGGAGAGGGAGAATGCTCGTTCTACTGAAATTGAAGAAGGAGCTGTAGTCGTTTATAGTGACGAGTTAAGTAAGCAGATTAGTTCCTGAGTTATAGAAAAAACACTACCAAATAATGTTAATTTTAATGTGTCAGAGACACATTAAAATTTAAAAAATATTCTTTTAAATAATATTATTTAATAACGATAATTTAATTGTAAATTTCTATGAACTTAATTGCACAATTCTGGAGAAAATTTCCTATCGGTGATATACATATAATTTATATTCAGTATGGGTCGGTTTCATAAACTTTATTTCCACTCACACACGTACGGATGGGCATGACCCATTATATAAAGCTATATATACCTTTCTAATCATGTCAGGTTAAGGGATTAAAAATTTATAGATATTAAACTTCTTTAAATTGCCTCATTGTTTATACTTTACAACACCACAAGTGATAGAAGCACATGTGGAGGTGTTTGTAATGCACTATATTATATAGAGAAATATTTCCGAAAAAATCATTAAAATTCAGAGTTATGCAATTTAAAAAATTTCGTTTTCAAGGAGACCCCCCACTGCTCTATCTAGAGGGATACAACTGCCCTGCACCCTATCCTCTTCATTAACATACTGGACCAATCGTTCTGGTTTTATAAATGATATTTCTTTCAGGATAATAAGAAGTACGTAGGCCAAATTTCATTAGTTTATTTTTATAACTGTTGATGTAAGCATACCACCAACACAAACATGGTATGACAAAGTTAGTGATTGAGGATATAAAACAAAATTCCATAACTTTTGCCAAGAAAAATTTGCAAAAATTTCAATTTTATAACACGTCAAAACAAGGCGAAAACTTAGCTTTTCTAAAATTCCAATTTTTGCGATTTAAACAATTAAGCCGAAAGTTGGAGTGTTATGAGAAAAACTAGCCGAATTTGAGAAACTCTGGTTAAAGTTGTTGAAACTTTTTTCATTTCACAATGCCTTATATTGAAGTCTTTTTAAATGAATATTAATATGGAATAAATTATCAAAAAAAATATAGTTCAAAAGAGTGTAACTACTTTTTTTTTTTGCAAAAAACTGGGAAAATATTAAAATTTAAAGATTTATAACTTTTGATGCCAAGAAGATATTTTCGAATTTTTTCCTTACAAATTTTGTAGTTAGTAAAAAATTAAAAGATGTTTGCAAAAAATCTAACCACAAGATTTCCACAAGCTGATTAAATTTAAAATAAATACAATTATCTAGAATCAACAGTTCAATGATGATTTTGCTTCGGAAAGGGTATTTCGTTTCCGGCAAATGGGATATTTTCAATATAAATTTAAAAAATTTTACATTTTCTAATCGAATAGTTTTCATTCGTATCTTAGAAAATAAAAATATAAAATAAAATTAAATAAAAAATTATATAAAGATAAAAAACAAACTGACTGAATGACAAGAGAGAGACGGACAGAAAGTTGACTGTAATGTCTGCGTCTAACCAAGTACTTGACATGTATATGTAATGCTTAAGTTGTGCGTAAATACATATTTAACACATACACTTACGTTTCATGGTAAATTTAACATTTAAATATACAAGGAGTAAGATTAAAAAATCTTAACATACATATTTGTTAATAAAAACAAAACCATTTAATTGTTATATTTTAATTAAAATTATTAATACAATTTACAGAAAAAAATATTTTTACAGTTTTAATCACTAGTGATGAAATTTTTATCCTTTTTCGGAAGTCCTACCACTAAAGTTTTCACAGTAATTTCTATCACTTTGATTGAACAGGTAGTCCTTCTTCTTTTAAAATCTACTACATTTTTTGTGCCCTTTAATTCTCTTTGATAAGAGCCAAATATTTCTCCAATGGACTTAGGTTTGGGCAGTTTACAGGATTTGCCTTTCTTGGTACATTATTGTTCTTATACCACTAAAGGGCTTTTTATCATAGTAACAGAATGCCAAGTCTGGCCAAAAATAAGTGGGAAACCTTATGAAGTCTAATGAATGTAACAAATGATTGGACTCTTTTGCGGCAACATATTGCTTGTCATACCAAGAACTACTTAGCAAATTTTGACTGCTTTTAGGTACTGAAATTTTCTTCAACATTTCTCGAGCATCATACAATTTTCATCCAGGGAGGTGACAGAACATACGTTTCGTCCCCCATTCTACAGCAAGAAGATTTTCTTCAAAACTCGACTTCAATTTCAATTGGACTCTAAATTTTTACCAGCGTTGCTGTCAATAAATTTTTGAGTCTTGTAAGTTTTTAAACCTGCATTAGCTTTAGCTTATTGTACCAAAAACTAAAAGCTTAGAACTAAACAGGCTGCTTACGTACCAGACTTGCTAAGAGCTCTTTTGAAAATGCTTTCCATGTTTTCGTTTTAGAAACATCAAGTGGACAATTCCTTTAACTTGAATCAAGTTCTCTATTAACGGAACTGTTTAATAATATTGAAAACCGAAGTGTTTTACAAAGGTAACTTTTTTTGGGTTAAAAGTTTAAATTAAAAACGTGTGTTAAGAATTTATCGATTTCACTCCTTTGTAAAATAAAGTAAATATTTACATATGTATATATATGAATTATTAGTTGTGTACACTTAATTAAATACAACAAAAAATTGCATACATATTAAAGTACAAAATAAGTACTTTCTAATACAACAAAATACAACAAATACATATGTAAAATAAAATTTATTAATTTTTACTTGCTTTTTTTGAAAATTATGTTAACATATGTTTACATTAACTCGAATTTCATTTTAAAGTTTTGTTATAAAAATTTTATATTTTAGCAATTTTAGCATAAATCATTTATAATGTTTTTTTATTAACTTAATTAATGATTTCCTGGAATAAAACCTGTTGCTATAAAATACACAAATTTTTACTATTTTTCTAGAAAAACTTTTTAAATTAAGCAAAAATTATTTTAAAAAATTGTTTCTGTTTAAAAAAAAACTTTTAAATTTTCTATAATAATTTTGTATTTAATATTTATATTATAACTTTGTGGTCGTGGTTATTTTAATATAAACAAGTAGGAATGCTATATTCGTTCGTGCCAAATCTTCAATACCCTCCACCACAAATTTCTTTGAAGTAAATACGTTATGTATCGTTCATACACACTCACTCATATACTCACAAACGTCTACAATATGTAAAATTTTTTCATAATATATCAACTGAACCGATTTTGATGACTTTTGAAATGGAAATAAAGCAAAATTCAATTATAATTTTTCGATTTATAATTGACAATTTTACGAATGTTTTTTGCTTGAACTTAGAGGTTACCTCAGATACACTGAACCAATTTTGCTGGTTTTAAAGAGGGAACTTCTCAGAGCTATAACAAATAATCAGGCCGCATTTCATTGAGCTCCGTTAATTATTGTGAATGTAAGTATGGCAACAATAGAGATACAGACTGATAGACGGACAAACAGACGGGCATAGCTAAATCGACACAGATTTTAATTTGATGCAAGAATATATAGATTGTGAGGTCTGAGATGACACTTGAACTTAGAAGTTGCCTCAGATATCGTTCTATATTTTTGTATACTGATGCAATTTTGCTGATTTTTAAAGGAAAACGTAGGACTACAGCAAATACTCAAGCCAATTTTTACTAAGCTTAATAAGTGCGAGTAAGCTTAATGAGCCAGCAGCAGATACAGAGAGTCAGACAGAGAGATGTAGCTTAATCGTCTCAGATTTTGATTCGATGCAAGAACACATTAGCGTTACAAATGGAATGCCGAAATTAATATACCCTCAACACCACTTGTTGGAGGGTATAAAACAAGAGTCCTTAAAAGAAGCTTTTTTTGTTTGTCCCTTCTTGCGATAGTTTGTCAAGAGACGACAGACGGTTTGTTAACGAAAAAATACATAAATGAATAGAATATTAAATTTTTTATATAATAAATATGGAAAATAGAATCGTAGAAGAGAAATCAGTATATTGGAAATAATTTTAAAAAGTAAAAGTCTTTAGTAAAAAAAATATTGATGATATTTTGAGAAAAAATAAAAACTTTAAATAGAATTTTGAAAGGGAGAATGAAGAAAATCTATTAAGAAATATCTGTTAGAAGACCTGCACTTTAAAAAGTTGTAAAATAAAGAAAATAAAAGTTCATTTTTTAAGAAGATTTTGTAAAGAATATCAATAGGAAAATTTTAAAAATCATCATCTCTAAATTGTATATAGTTTTTTCTAGTTGTATAAATAATATTTTTCAACTTTTGTATACACACAGAAATAACTAAAATTAACGTTGAACATAGTTGATTTAAGACAATGTTAAATTTTTCTTTTGGTTAATATTTAACGTTTTTAGATTCGGAGATTACAACAATCATTTTTTAAAATGAGCCGAGTTCTGACTCCTTTGAAATTTACTCAATATTTGGAAGTTCGAATTTAACCTTTTTATCCTATAATCTAGAAATCATGTATTTTATAACAGAATGCATACTTAAAATGCATAATCTGTTCATAATCATCTGATTATGACTTTATCTGGTTCTCATAGACTCCACTATAGACCATATGGTATTTTTATTTTCAAATATTTGGAAATACAAGGAAGTATTCTTTTCAATACTTTTATTTATTTTATTTTATTTTATTTAGAAATTTCAGCCAGAAGTATTCTGAGGTTATTGCACTTCAGAAATTTATCAAGATTCCAGGTCCCAAATTTTTGTTTGTTCCTCAAAAGAGGAAACTCTGAACCATATGGAAGATAACTAATGTCAATTTCAATTCGCTCAAAATTCAATTCAGTTCAAATTTTTTATCTCAATAATTAAATTTTATGGACTGAATTTTAAACTTCAAACCTTTTAATTGTGTCAGTTAATTTAATTTAAATTCTCAACTTACTGACGGCTGCTGCCTTCAATAGGTTTTCATTCTTGTTAATCTATTTTAAGGCCTTTTGTCAATGCATTTAGTGTCAAATGCAACAAAATTCATTGAAAGATATGAAAAACCCATCATGAACACAGATTTGTAAGTGCAAATTTATTAAATAAGAGAAATCTTAACATAAATAATCTTGAATGTGAAAAATATTAAATGTTTAATAAATACACTTAAAAAAATATTATTTGATTTAGACTCCAAAAAAATTTTTCGGAATTTTCAATTAAAATTAGTTAGTGATCATAAGACTTTGAATCGTTTTCACGAGTACTGATTAGAATAATTTCCTTTTGTTTAAATTATAAAAGTTTTATTATTAAATACCCAAGTTTTAATGATAAGATTTTTCTATTAATGTAAATATATAAAATACGATGTGCATATATATTTATGTAATCTATAGACTCCAAAATTGTAATGAAATTTTCACAGAATAATCCCAATATACACGAAAGTAATATTGGCTACAAAAAAAATTCCGATAAGATCAGAGGAAGGGGTACCTCCCATACAAAGCAAATATTGTTTATTAAATATCTAAACAATTACATGAAAGAAAGTTCTGAATTTTGGTCTCAATCACTTTCTTAAGGATCTGTTTTACTGGCATTGTTGTCATATTTGACGATTATGACGATTATGACGATAAATCGTTTGAAAATTTTATGAGCATAAAATGGGTTTTTTAACCGAAATTTAAGAATTTTTTTACGAGCAAAAAATGTTTTAATAATATTATTAGTAAGATTTGTTGTCCAAGTTTCTTATGTAATCTATCACCTAAACTTTGTTTATATGAAATTTTCTGTCCTCCTTTAATATTCTGAATTCAATAAAAATTTTTCAGATATTTTGGTGTTTGGAATAAAATCAATAACATCGTTTCAGTAACCAATAACTTGCACACCGATATCTTCAGTTATTTTAAAACGCAAATTAAATTGCTACAGCATACTTTTCAAAGATTGACGAAATAACTTTAATATGGGACCTTTATTAACTAATCTAATAGACAGCAGACGCGTCTTCCTACACTATGATAGATTTGTCTTTGCATGAGTGAAGCATCAACAAGATAACTTAACTGAATCTGCTGAAACAGATGAGAGAGCATCAGTTCTTTACAGTGTACGTCTGAAGTAAGCAGAATTTCTTGTCTAACCTCTCGTGTCGGAATATTTGTCTTTTGGGCATATCAGGATTAAAATGAAACACGACCTTTTCAACGTTATATTAAGATGCATCAATAAGCCCTCTTCAAAGAAGTGAAACACCAAAATTGATTATCGAATATCTGAAGATCTACTACAGCGAGAATTTTTTATTTTGTCATTTGTGAAATTTCTTTTGAGATCTAAGACTAAAAGAAATTTTTGTGCAGCAAGGCGCACCGGGTTCAAGCTAGTTTTCTATAAACGATATAATTGTAACTACAAGATTTCGTACAAAATTGTTAGTAATAAATTTAATATATATTTTTTAATATTTTAATAATAATTTTAATTATAATAAAGTTAATTGCTTTGTTTACTTTTACTTTATATTTCTTTTAATTTTTATTCAAACTCGGTTAATTAGTTACATAAAATCTTAAACTTTCTTTAAAGTTTTATTTTTTAACTTAATACGAGAAAAATGTAATAAAATTTGTTTAACTTTCAAATTATATATTTTCACTTCCCTCCTAAACATACATGACTTTTTATATTTTGTATATTTTTCAGCTCCTTAAGTGATGAAAGAAGTTATATTAAGTTTCTTAAACTGAATGTAAAACCAAGAAAATTAGTTTAATAACTCGCAAAGAATACGTTTATTTTTTTTAATAAATTTTATACTGGTAATTCAAATTCTATTAAAGTTACCTATTTGCCCCACTTTTGGATTTATAACTGTCTAGCTAAGACCCGGTGCGCTTTGCCGTCCTTATAAAGTGGCTTTTCCCATGGAACTATCCGTCCTACATTTTGATTTGAACAGTTTTTTACAGTTCGTTATATTTTCGATAAATAATATTTGCTTTATATTTTGAGCAGTAAAACATATTCTTTAAAAAGTGATTGGGGTCGAATTTGAGAAATATTGCTGTTATAGTTCTTTAGATATTCGATAGTCAACAATTTCTTTGTATGGAAGCACCTCTCCCCCCTTGTTTCTGTCCAGTAAAGCAGTTACTTGAAAAATTTACTGTAACCAAATTTGAAAATACTCGGTGCTTTGTATTCTATCCGAACAAACCACTCTCTCTGCTCCAATCGAAATGTATTAAAACTTATTTTACTTTTGGGGTAAATGGTGAACATTTTGTGAAAGTTTAAAGTTCAGAAAGTTTTCAGGTCCAGTGATTAAGGTGCCTATAAGTTCCAAAAAATAACAAACAAAGAAATAAACAAACATTCAAACAAACACACATTATTAATATAAGTTATTTATAATTTTCTGAATGATAATTCTAACAAATATGATCAGAATGAAAAGTAGAGAAATTTAAATTTTGAGTGGACCAGGGATTCCTAAATATAGTTTATATAGTTATATAGTTTTTAAAATCGGTTGAAATCACATGGAAAAAATCAATGTTAAATTAATTAAAATAATAATAATTCAACTTTTTTTGCTTCATGGATAAAAATGTTAATTTAACATTGTTTCACAGTAAATACAGTTTCTTTTGAAAATTCTTCAAGTTTTTTTACCTAAAAGTAATTATAAAAACTTTTTCTCCAATTTTTATATTGTTCGATCAAAAAAATTAAAAACGTTCAAACTAAATTAAAAAAGATTTAATCTCAAATCAACTATGTTCAACGTTGATTTTGCTTCATGTTTTCCTGTGTGATATAACGAATCTTGAATGCTTAAAATATTTATTTGTCTAAGTATTAAGCCATGTGAACTGAACCCTTTTTGACCCATAAAGTCCCTCTCTGAACACTTTATTAAATTTCAGTTATTTGGAAGTTTCAGATTTATTTTGTTTAATATATTTCGTAAAAACGAAATATTATATGTCGGATAAAATTATCGCAAATTCCTAAAACTATACCAATTTTCATAAAAAAGATAAAAATTAAATAAAATTTCCATATAGAGGAACGAAATCTTAAAAGAAATAGTGAGGAGGAGGAGATGGCTTAAATATAAAACAAATGTTATATTGATAACATATCAACAAAACTTCTAATAACTCAGATTATTTAATTAATAAGAAATCTAATTTGTTAGACCCTTTTGAAAGTGGTCATAGCATCATGGATGTAGCTTAAAAAGGGTGTTCGAATTTCGACCTAATCTAACATTATATTCCCACTAATATTATTAATATATTCCTACAGATTGGTTTTCTCCCTCATTGTGTACTAATTAAAAAAAGTCTTTCTTTCCTTCATTTTTGTTCTATTTTTTTATTAATTTCTTCCTTTCGCGAACATGTGTAAACATGTGAAAATAAAGGAATTTAAGGAACTTCGGTATTAATAATTATTTTTGTTGAAAATATAAATTATGACTTTAGGGAACGATTTCAATTCAGTTGTAGTGGAAAGAATGAATATTAGCGATGAACCAAAATAGAAATTCAAATACATTAAAATGAAATTGTAAATGTAAATGTAATGAGAGTGTATGTGATGTAAACATAATTAATATTTCATTTAATGTATAATTCGTGTTATACATTCCTAAATAATTGTATTTTATACAGATGAAGATTAAATATCGAATTATGTAAAAGTGGAAGATTTGGGAGGGAAAAAAGTTAAGCCTTTAAAATATTGATTATAATTTTTGGTAAAAATAATTACTTTGAGAAATTTTGGGAAAAAGTAGATTGAAATAAAGACAAGAGCCACCTGAACTCCTTCAAATTAACTCCAAAATATCTCATCTCATTACCATGGTAAACAAGATCTTGAGTAGTACAAAAACAATATTGTGGTTTTTGTACTAAGAGAGGAAAATCCACCGAATACTCGAAGCTAAGGCCAGTGAAGAGATATTGGGCTCTGGTTAATAGAGAATCAAAGAGCACAAAAAAGGCGAGCAAAATTATTGTAGAGTTTAAAAGGAGATGGACTAACTATAAAAAATTAAATGGAAGATTTTCTTAAAGAGATTCAAAATTTCATCACTAGTGATTAAAGTAATTAAAACTAGTGTTTGCGTTTTTATTAACATATTTGTATGTAAAGAATTTATCTATCTCACTCATTATTAAATTAAAATTACCTAAAAACAAAGACTTATTAATATTATGTTTGCACGGCGTATGAGTAATTTAAAATAATTTATAAATACACTTATACGTATGAGTGATATTTAAATGTGATTTCATTCATTTAATCCTTATTAACATATTTTAATCCCTCAAAATCATATTTTTTCAGTATAAAAAATTTGTATTAATTTTTTTTGTTGAAAATTAAAATTATTTGCAGCTAAAACAACAAAAATTATTTACAAATTAAAATCCACTTAAAGGTAATTTTTTAAAATTAATAATCAGTATTACAATTGGAATTTAAAATCTAATCTTTACAAATAAATTAATTCTACAAAATTCCTAAAATTAAAATAATAAAAATATTTACCTAAAACCAACAAATATGTGTTCAATTAAAAATCAAATAAAAAACAAATAATAAAAAAATTAATTTATTAAAACAAATTAAAATAAATGATTATAAAAATAAAATAAATAAATAAATAAATAAATAAATAAATAAATAAAATTTAAAAATGATCCCAAATAGTTATTTATTTTATTGAAAAAAAAAAATCCTAAATAAATGAAACAAATTAATAAAAAAAGTTTTATAAAAAATAGATAAATAATAAAGTAGAACAACAAAACAAGAAAAAGCCAAATAAAGTAAAAAAAAACTTTATAAAAAGGGAAACAGCCAGTAATGTTGTCTTCTTTAAAATGTTCCAATCAATATTTTTACAGTAAATCATGTTCTTTACTAAATGTAAAAAACTAAAAGAAAAATTGTGTCACAGTTGACAATTGGATATAATACGGATTATCCTCAGTCAATTTAAAAGGTAAGTGTGTTCTCTCTATTTATTACCTTTTCTCTTTTACTCATTTCCTTTTACACACAGTTTTAATATTGTTGACCATTTTTCTGCCTTTTGTAAACGGAAAAAATTGAAATATTTATTTTCGTCTTTTTTCATTTTAATGTATGTTTTTGTAATGCACAGTGGTCCCAAAACGTTTTTTATATTACTCTGTAATTTTGGAACTATTGAACATTTTTAGTGAAATTTCATATGAAAATTGTTGAGATGTTTTCAATTGATTTGCAGAACTACGTGTATCTGGGGGGTCCTGGGGTCGAAAAGTAGATCTCCAAAGTTGGTCACCTCATATATGATGCTATATATATGGCGATTTTTAAAAAAGTCGTCATATCCGAGGTAACTAATTTGTGAATCCACTTCCCGATCCCAGGACCCACTAGAAACATGTAGTTCTGCAAATCAATCGGAAAACACCTAAGTCCATGTGAAATTTCTTAAAATTACAAGATTATTCCCAAATAAAAGCGTTTTGGTATCACTGTGTAACGTTAATTTTCATAAGACACAAATGAGCTGTGAATGTGGAGAAATTTCGAAGTCATATATCATGAAATGGGAAAATAAAAGCTCATTTTCATTTTGTGTAAGTTTCATTTAATAGATGTTTTATTTTCTTTCTTTTTGAATTTATTCTAAATGTATAAAACTTCAGGTAAAATGTTGTAAAAAATTATTTAACGGTGGGACAAAAAAATCATTTTTAAAAAATTATTATTCTAATTGAAAAATCAATCTAATCTAATTTTAAACTCTCCCAACCATCCTAAAAATATGTTATACAACATATGCTATATAATTGGGGCTCTTTATTGCACAAAACAACGAAATCAGTACTAAACAAAATCTTCAAGAGGGTCTTATGTCCATAAAACAATAACGTTTTGGAAAATTATAATATTTAATTAATTAGAATATTATATTAGGTCGTGACGAATGTTCACTACTCTCCACTACATGTGTGTGGTAGCAAACACAGTCGTCACTTTTTTATAGCTTTATCTTTTGAAGAATATTTTACTTACATTGGGGATCATTTATTGTATAGTGATAAGTTGTATATAGTTACATATAATGTCCTAATTTTACTTAAATCTGCTTCATTTAAATGTTTAATAATTAAAAATATCTTTGTTGGAATTTTTACAAGCAGAGCAAAGTACTTTCCCAATATGTTCAATGCAACACTAATATATTCGCGGCAAACATTTATTGTTATGTCAAGCATATGAATTATAGAATTAATTTCATTTTGACAATAATTTCGTTGTTTATTAAATAACAAAAATATTGTGGTCGCAATATGTTTGGAAATATATTTGACTAAACATATTTTTATACAAATATTTTCAGTTAAATTTGAAAACAAATATTTCAGTTCACCGACAACTGAATATGAACAAACATTTTTCCTCAATTAATGTGGATTCATATAAACAATTTTTTCTCCCGTATTTGTGTTAACAACGAAAATATAAATAATAAAAATAATTCATAAGTCTATTTTTATCAATAACAAAGCGAATAAACAAATTATTTAATTGGTATAACAATATTTTTAGTAACAATGATAATAATGGTTGTTGCAGTGCCAATATCTAATAAAAATAGTATGTTGCTTCTCCTTTACGGTTACCGTTAACATACTCTGCATGTCGGTTGTCTCAAAAATCGGTCTTAAACTTTTTTGTAATATACCGGTTTTGCTTGTTTTAAATAGCGAATCTCGTAGAAGAATAATAAACTTTCTTGTCAAATTTCCTTGACTCACGACAACTAATAAACATGTGAGCGAGTCAATATACACTCTTGATGGGATCTTCGATAAAAAGTGTTTTTTTTATCAAATAATATTTACATATATAGATTTGTACATATAAATATCCAACAAAAAAATCCGAAAAATTATAAAAAAATATTGGACAGTTGAATTTGTATAACCTACACCACCATAGATGATTAGGTATTATGCGTTAATGTTCATGTTTGTAACATAATGAGTTAATTTAACGACGTTCTCCTGTTGTTGTAACAGCTCGGCTGTATCCGATAACTCTTTCTTGGTGAAAGAACTGTTGCTGAGTTGAACTTGGGTCATACCGAAACGGAGATCGTATTGTCGTGCAAACGATGTCCTCCTGTCATATTACATATTATTAGTTTATGTTAAGTACAAACTCTATTGAAATATCCACACCGAACAGGGTTTGAGCTCATAAAACTTTTTGATATTTAGATATTAAAAAGAATTTAATAAAAGTTGAAAAAAATAAAAGTTGTATCACTGCAGATCCATACACCAATTCTAAAGAAAATCATTTCAGAGACGACCATTATTCTAATAGAGACCTAATTCCGAAAATAAATTTAAAGTTCATAAGTCAAAAAATGTTAGTATTGTGATGATAGTTCGTATATTTAAGACTTATATAATCAAAAAAACAACAAAAAAATTTTGCCAGGATCGGTCCATTATTTCCTATAGCCCTCAAATTCTATAAATCTCTCTTGTATATGAGTAATATATTTCAATTTATATATTTATATAAAACACAAATCTTATAATTCCGCGAGGGTCGATCTGTTTTCATTTTTTTTTAACTTTTGTTATGTAGTGGGATATTATTTAGTCGTGCATGACCAACATTTTACTTGTTTTCTATAGATGTTTTGGAAACAATTTAATTTATAAAAATTAAAATCAAATAATTTAGAAACATTAAAAAAAGTTAAATTTTATTATTTTTATTCCAAAATTCGCGGAATATTAAAAACAAAATCCATAAAAATTCCAATTTTTCATTAATTTTTCTAAGTTTATTTAAATGTGGGAGTGTGTACTCAGCTTTTTAGCTCAACTCGGTAAACAAAATATATAATATAAACGTACATATATATATTTTTATTTTTGTTGTTGTTGCTGCTACTGTTGTTCATAAAGTAGCTTAAACTAAATAAATAAACACCCCATTTGTGTTTTATATGCGAATGTTTGTTGTCTAAATTTTTGCTGATATTATTACTGACGACTGACGGTAGTTTGGTCTTGTACTGGATGTTTGTGTATATAAATTCATGTTTACTCTCGACAAAAGCAACAAAAACATTCATTCAAACACACACACACGACAACAACTAAATTTATATTCTTTTTATACAAAATTATATGTGTTTTAGTATGTATGAGTGTGTGTATTATTTGCCACGACTTATTATTAACATTAAATGATTTTCAATGATGATGTTGGTGCCAGTGATGATGACTTTGTTGTAGTAGTTGTTGGCGATGTTGTTGCTGGCACCACTGATGTTTATTTAAAAGTTATGCAAATTTAGGTGAATATTTTTTTCAGGTTGTTGTTGTGAAAAATGTGAATGAAAAAAAAAACGTAATAAAATGATTTGTATTAATTTTTTTATATGAAAATAAATTTACTATAAACAAAAAAAAAACTAGATTATTTTCCATTTCAATTTTTTTCTCTTTTTTATAACTTTCACCACTGCAAGTGTTGAAGAGGCAATATTAACTTTGTCACTCTGTGTGTAACGCTTACATAGAATCATCTCAGACCCCACAATGTATATATATACTTGAATAATATAAAATCTGAGTTGATTTAGTCTGTCTGTCTCTCTGTCAATCTCTCTGCCTGTGTGTCCATTGATGGCACGCTCACATCCACAACAACAGAAAGAACTCAATGAAATTTACCTTAGCATTTGTTAAACTCCTAAGAAGTTTTCTATTTAAAACCAGCAAAATCGGTTCCGTATTTCTTAGTTCAAGCAAAAAACTTTCCAAAAATTGTCAAACATAAATCGATAAATTAGAATGAAATTTTACATTAATATAAAATTATTTTAACTTCATTATCAATCCAAAAATTATCAAAATCGGTAAAGTAGGGAAAAGTTATAGCCAAATATATAACTAATTTTATGACTCAATAACTGTTCCGTGTTATGTTTAAGACAGAATTATATATATATTGTATACGTTTGTGAGTGTATGTATGCATTTGTGATGGAGAGTTTTCAAAATTCTCCATGGCCGAAAGTAGCATTCCCTCCTGTTTTATTACGATAAAGTTTTTTTCAAATTATCAGGCTGAATAAATTTTGTGAAAAAAGCGAAAATAAAAATTGAAATGAAAGTTATCATTAAATTGTCTTCTTTAGCAAAAAATGTATAACGAAATGAAATTTTGCAAATTAATTTTCAAATTTTTCCTAAAAAAACTTTAAAAGAATTCTAATCGCACTTAATCTAATATTACTGGCTTTTTTATTTTTATAACCTCCACCACTACAAGCGGTGATAAGGATATATTAACTTTATCATTCCATGTGTAACGCCAATTAGGAATTATGTCAGAACCCATAGAATATATATGTATATTCTTGCATCAAATCTAAATCTGGATCAATTTAGCAGTATTCGTTTGTCTGTCGTTTTTAAACGACAGACAACGTCTAGAATAATTGTCTAAATTGAAATAAATTTGGCCACGTTGTTTTGTCCTAAGCAGTTTTCTGTTTAAAACCGGTTATATCGCTTCATTAGTAAAACAAACTCAAAATTTCAAAAATCAAAATTTCAAAATCAGATTAATAAATAAAAAAAATTATATTCCAAAAAATATTAAAAATTTTGATACACCCGAAAATTTGTGTGTCATACAGGTCAGAATTTTGAAGGTAACTAACTGAAATTTGCCATATATTTATTTCGATACTTTAAGAATGTAACCACATTGTGCTATGGCCATTATTTGATCTAGCTCCATATAAGGCTCCTTCCTGGAATATGGGTTTAATCTTATAATACTCTTAAATATGAACCAATTCTCTTGAAATTAAGAAACTTTCCATATTTTGCTACAGCTCCCTTATAAGGCCTCTTCCCGAAAAAAAGTTTTGAGCTTATTAGTTTGATCGATCTCGGTCATATTTGTTAGGCTCCCATATGAGGCCCTTTTCCGCAAAAAAGGATTTCAGCTTATAAACCTTAAAAATCAATTCTATTGGAATCCGGTATAATTATATTGTGACCAATCTCGATCTATATTTTGATACAGCTCCCATATAACGCCTTTCCCGGAAAAGAGTTTTGAGCTTATAAAAACAAGTAAATAAAGACCAAATTTTATTGAAATTCGACACAATGATTCTAACTGGTTGGTATATATGTTATTAATTTGAAAATATCAGTCCACATCTTGCTGTAGCTCACAATAACGCACCTTCCCGGAAAAAGGATTTAACCTTATGAAACTCTTATGTGAATATGTGAATTTTATTTTAAATTGTTTCCACATTTTTTTAACTGTCTTGAATATATGTTACTATCTTTGGTGAGTATTGGTCCATATTATGCTATAGCTCCCTTTAAGCACCTTTCAAGGAAAATAGTTAAAACTTATAAGACTTATAACCTTGAAATTTGGCACAATTATTTCTCTAACTATTTTAAATATATCTTACTTATCTGACGAATATCGGACCCTAAAACAGCGACATTCTGCACGAGTATATATAGGTGGTTTCAAGAATATGAAAGCATATTTCACTGTAGTTCTTATAGGGGCCTTCTTCTGGAATCGTTGGTTATCTTCAACTCAAGCTTATTTTTAGTAGAGTTACTTGTGGAGCGTATTTAAGATTCACCGAATAAAGTTCTCCTTCTTATTTTTTGTAGATTTTTTAAATTTTAATTTATTAATGAGCATTTTGAATCCAGATTCAATTAATTTATTAAATCTTTTTAATTCTTCATTAAGTATAACATTAAAGAAATATTTTTTGGAATCATTTTAATCTAAATTGAATTTCATATTTTCTTAAACTTTAACCTCAAATAATTATTATTTTCTTTAAATGTCAAACATAAGTTTTCTTTTTTGTTGCAAAAACTCATAATAGAAAATAATTAATTCAACAGGTTCACTATTTCTTAACACTCATCTTTTTTCTTGCTAAGAAATTTTCTAAAGAATTCTTGTTCATCCTTTGAAAGGTATAAAGAAATGAAAGAATGAATGAATGAATACTTTGTCATCTGCTTTGTGTAAATATTTTCAACACAATGAACGTATTTCTTAAGAAAACAAATACATTCACAAATGTTAAAGCAACAAGAAAAACAACTATAATTTGTTATAATTTATCAGTTTAACATTGTTATGTTAACTTTTTTTTAGAAGTGTTAAATAAAAGAGTGCAATTGTTGTGAAAATAACTTAAATACAAATAATTCCGCCTGTAAGAAAATATCACACTCCCGTTGAAATTTTCCTCAAAATTACTTTTAAAAAAAATCGCCCGTCATTACGCCTGCAATGTTTCTTCACACTTGTTCTGTTTATCGGACTTAAAACATATAACAGCGCTTCGTCATAATGGTTATGATTTTCGGCACAGTTACCTCTGACTGTATGATTCGCTTTTAATAAAAACACTCTTCTGATTTCACCAAATACAATGGATTACTTAGTGCCATGAATACTCGACATTCTTCTACCCTCCAACATCACTCGTATGAATAAAAGTTCGTCATATTCTATAAGGTTTATATTTGTTAAATCTGAGGCGATTAACCTAAATCCACATGAACATTCACGATCTTAGTTTATTATAATGTTGCATGATTATTTTTATTGTTCTGTGAAATTTATAAAGAAAACTAATTGAGCAGATAAAGGTTTATAATTTTAAATCTGAGTTAACCTCAAAATTTTGAAACATTTTGAAAATCGGCTGAGTATAAGAAAGTTTTAAGAAAAAATCACAAGTTTTGTTTAATAAATCATTTTATCTTATTGTGTATATACGCAGCAGTTTTTGGTGAAAAAAATGAAACCAAAAACAATGTATTTCATCTCAAATCAACTATGTTCAACGTTGATTTTGCTTCATGTTTTTTTCTGAGTGTTTCACTTTAATAAGCTGCTGACATGTTGTTTTAAGATATTGTTCCTTCTTAGTCTCTCCACGATAAACAAAGGGAATAATTGTGAGCAGTTACTTATCACTGTCTTCTTACGAAACAGTTTGTGACGTTAAAGTGCTTCATTGGGAGATACTTACTTATGTACAGTCTCCCTAATATACATATTGCGATAATAAAATTTTAGGCTTTAGATTTTGTTATATGGCTAAAATCTAAGGGATTACAGTCATAAATATAAATGCAAAAATTCGGTTCAAGCTAAATTAACATTTTTATTTGTACTTTACGAATTTCTCATCTACAAACCTTTTGCGACCACTGAATTGCGTAAACGATCGTTTTATAGTTTTTCTTTTTGAGTCCCATAATTCCATATTCCGAGAAAACTTCAAGAGGTATTACATAGCAATTTGAGTTGATTATATGAAAAAAGCCCTCAGAGAAGCGTAAGAAACATAAAGTGACCATTTTTTGAATCTTCCAGATACAATGAAAAGTATCATTAAAAATTTTATTATTGTTGAAATTTTAAATTTTTTTAATTATTTATGAAATAAATACATTTTTTGAAAAGTAATTTCGTTAATTCATCGGGACATATTCAAACGAATGATTTTAATACATCAATTGATTGAAACATTATGTATGATATTTAGGTTTTATTTTACCAATTTTACTTCACGTATTTTAATTTTTTATTTAAGTAAATTAAATCGATTTATTTCCTTTTTTCTTACTAAACCAAATAAAAACGCATCCTACTCAATTAAGGCTCAAAAGAAATAAAAAGCTTAACATTATCCCGTATCCAAAAGATACACGATAATTTAAAATCAGTTTTTTTTTTAATTTTTTAGGCAAACTTAATCAATTCGCCTGCCCCTTAGAGACTCTTAACAAAGCAAAAACCCTTTAAGGGGTTAAATAAACTCTCGCACAATGAAAACTATAATCATCAAACTTTTAGCTCTCAAACTAGTTTTTCAAGTATTTTATTTATAAAATTTATAAAACCCAACTAAAACTCAATGAAAGAGGGATTTAAGGATGAAAGATTTAAGTTTATTTGGTAAATCTAACAATACAAAATTACAGATAAAAATACAAAATAATCATAAAACCATTTCAAACAAACGATATAAAAATTATACAACAATAAACGAAGGAAAAAGATATAAATGATAGACTTTCATTTTAAATTCATTCTTATTGTAAATAATACAAAAGGTTGAACTTTAATTAAAGGCTACTTTAACTAGTTACTTATGATGAAAAGTCAAAGAGGAGGATAATGAAAAGCGAAGAATAAAGAGAATTTGGTCAACACAAAAAACGAAAGAACACTTTACTATTGTTGTCAACTAATAAAATAATCAAAGGATTTTAAAAAGGAAGAATTAAAGATAATACTTAAGGACTGAGACCGAGAAATTCTTAACACACATTTTTAATTAACATTTTTAAATCAATAATTACTTGATATTTATTCCCTACATAACCATAGGAGGTTGGGGGATTATGCGTTATAAAAATATATATAATTTATATTATACAGTCCTGTCATTACTTTTAACTATACTGTTTGACTCATAATCTCTTTCGGAGTCGATTTAAGTATGTCCGTACATCCGTTCGGTTGACTGTCCTTGTAAAGTTTGTTCGCGAATTACAGGTCGCAGTTTTGAAAATATCTCATTAAAATTTTGCATGTACTATTACTTTGGCCTAAGGTACGAAGCCTATTGAAATAGGTTATGATCAATCCATTATTTCATATAGGACCCTTACAAATGGGTTTTAGTCCATAGAATTCCTAAGTATAGGAAGATATCTAAATTTTGCAAAAATAAGTTTTATAATATTCTAAAGCAATGTGCGAATTTATACGAGGATCGGTTCATTATTTCACATAGGTCCCATACAACCAGCCTTATATGGACATCGCAAAAATATTTAGTGGGATTAAGTTTAATATAAATTAAAACCGCAATGTGAAATTATACAAGAGTCGGTGAAAAGTAGGTTAAATATCAGTCAACAAAACCTTTATCCATCATAACGAAAATTTAAGAAAAATTGTCAATATAACTTATTATTTTATTTTTTGTAAATCCTATTTGTATTCGTTAATAAAATTGTGGTTAATTTGAATAAATATTATTCAATTTGAATAAATATTATTCAATTTAAATAAAACGTTATTCAAATTAACAAAAAAAATTCTTTGTATTGATGAATATTATTCAATTTAAATACCATCTTTAAATTTTCGATATTTTAATTGAATTGAGGAAAGAATTGTTGTAATAAATTAATACATAAACTACTAAAGACCAAGGGAAGTTGTACTCCCCTGTTACAGCGAGAATTTTCAAATTTGGTCCCAATGACTTCCTCAAGAAATTGTTTTACTGGACAAAATGTAAGAGGGATATGTTCAAGGGAGACGTAGCCTTCATACAAAGCATCTATTGATTATCGAATATCTATAGATCTACTTCAACGAAAATTTTAAATTTCTTGGGAGATCAAAAGTTCCTTTAATGTCAAACATATTTATATTCAGCTTACATTTTCTTTGTCATACTTTATTTAAAATGACAAATAATTATATATAAAAATTATTTTACAAAAAAAATATAGTTAAATTAAAAAAATGTTATTCAAATTAATTAATCATTTTAGAATTGAAAAAATTATGTTATATTTAATTATGATGCGTTACTGTCGTTTTAACTAAATATCTGTAGTTATAACATATATTTCTTTAATTTTTAAACGAAATTTTATTCAATTTAACATCTTTCACTTAAAACTTTTTTGATTAAATTTTAATTATTTTTGAAGAAAATTCTTTAATTTGACGAAAAATTCTGTCAATTAGAATAAAAATCTGTTTATTTAACAAAACGTGTTAACTTTAACGTTCGTTAAAGTTCTACATAAATTTTTCGTAATTTCGATATTTGGTTCAGTATATGATATGCTGAAGGTAATGCAGGTTAACAAACATATAAAGCTCAAAAGGTTCCTAAAAGCAACGTAGTTAAAAATTTGGAGACCAAAAACATAGCACACAATTGAAGTCCAGGTCTCTTGCTGCATGGGCTAAAAGTTTTAATAAAAACGTGTGTAATGAGCTGTTCGACCTCATTCTCTAATCAGTATTACTCGAAATTTAAAAAAATTACAAGTATTATCTCAACAGGTCGTGGTTCAGTAATGTTTCTTCTCGCATCTGTGAATAAGTTTTATGAAATAATACCAAAAAAATACTCACAGTTTTGGTACATGTTCCTTCGAAATGAATGAATCTTAGTAAAATCTGCTATAAACTCAAAATTTATATTTGAATTTCAATGAAATTATTACTTCAAAATATATTTTTATATCTCAACACTCTAGAAAATAAACTCCACATCTCCACATCATTTTTATATCCTAAAAGTCCTCATAAGGCAAAAAAATCCAAAACTCCAAAAAGTTAAATAAACATCAAATATAACATTAAAATATTTAATATTTTTTATCTCTTTGGATTTAAAAGAGACATTAACATTAATAAATGGAATTTCTTTTAAATTTCACAACTTATCCCCCACCCCCCCCCACAAAAAAAGAAAAATATTTAAATTTTGATTTAATACCAACAAAATTTAAATTTTCACAATTTATAATAAATTCTTAGATTTGAAAAATTATCCTTTTTCATAAATCATTTTTAGCTTTAAGCAACTTGTTTCCAGGATTCAAATGTCAAAATTTCTCTGGTATTTCAAAAGAATCGCATATAATTAAATTTAATCACCTTAAAGATTTTTGTATTTAACGCAAAAAATTATATATATTTTCTAGCTATAAATTAATATGCTAAGAAGGGTGTATTTTTTCGACAGTTCATTCTTTTGTTACTTTCTGTGTGTTCAAATTAAAGACTTTTTTATCTTTTTTGTTGTTTTTATTTTATGTTTCCATGGTGTCATTTTTTATACCCTCCACTATCACAAGTGTTGAAGAGGGTGTATTAACATTGTCATTTTTTATGTAACACTAAGAAGGAATGATCTCAGACCTCATAACGTATATATATATTCATACATCAAATCAAAACCTAAGTCGATTTAGCTATGTCCGCCTGTCTGTCTGTTGTTGGCACACTCACATCAATTATATTTGATCGATTTCAATGAAATTTGCCTGAGTATTTGTTATACTCTTGAGAAGTCTTCTATTTAAAACCAGCTAAATCGGTTGAGAATATCAATAGATATAGACAGATATCTGAGGCAACCTTTAAGTTTAAGCAATAATAAAACGACATATAAGAATGAATGAATGATAATAATAAGCTACATGTACTTCATTACCATTCCAAAAATTGTCAAAATCAGTTTAAATAGAAATAGTAGAAAAAAAGTACATAACGTGGAGGGTATTGAAGATTCGTCATAGCCGAATATAACATTTTTACTTGTTTTATATTATTTTACTGGTCGTCGTCTAGCTGGCCGCTCTTTCATCTCTGTTTAATGTAGCGGAAATTGTCTATTAAACAAATATGATTCCATTTCTTTTTAAGGAGTTTAAGAGAAAGAAGAAAATAATATTTCATTTAAAAATTTCAAGGAAATATTTTGTTGGCAAATATTAATTTATAAGTGAAATTATTTAAAAAAGAAGAAACACAGGTGAAGTGAAAGTGTTTTTTTTTCAGTTTTCTTAAGGCAAAAAAAAAAAAAAAAATAAAAGAAATTTTTTTGATTTTAAAGTTTTCTGCTTTTTCCGGTTTTTACTTAAATGGAGGAGGAGTTAAGAAGGATCTTGTATTAACATACAATTTATTAACCTCCGTAAAATAAATTAAATTTAAATAGAAATGGTTAATGCTGTTTCCAGAAATTAAAAAAAATAGCTCTTTGCCACGCCCCAAAATACATCCCTTTTATGTTCTGTGTGTGTCGCAATGTCAATTTATGAACAAATATATAACTGTTCGTTGTTTTTGAATTTCTTCATTTTGTTTAATTTGACATAAAATTTTTGTATTTACTTTTGTTACAACGGATCCTTTCCCCTTAAGATCTTAAGGCCTTGGAGAAGTTTTTTAAACTTTCAATGTTTTTTCGAAACTTCAATTATAGGTGATGACTGGTACATTTTCTTATCGGCCCATCCTAGTGTACATATCTACATAATTTATGTTTTACTCTTGTTTGCAATTTAATATCAATAAATGAAATATCCTCAATGTATTTGTAAATAATCCGAGAGGGATACTACAGGTTTCAATTTGTTGCAAAACTTTTACATTTCAAACTTTAACAGACATTTTTGACTAAATATTTTTATGTTGCTTTCCACATTGCTACATTCATACATACATACATACATACATACATACATACATACATACATACATACATACATACATACATACATACATGCATACAAAGATACTTACATATACATACAGTGGTAGGAAATCGATTGTTATTGGAATTATTTCTAAAATTTTATTAGGCTGGTGGGATTTGTTTAAAATTCGATATGACGTAAACAAGGAAGTGTATCATTATAAGTTGAAAGTCAAGTATAATATGGGCTTTATGCATGGAACTGAAGGAGATAAAAATAACTCCAGATATTTTTTTAACTGATACCACATTTTTCTAAAACACGCTTTTAACATGGTGGAATATATTAATTTTTTATTCCATTTCAGAAAATAATGTCAAAATTGTTTTTGCTCTTGGTTATTAAGTCATTTTTAAATCTATTAAATATTTCCTTAAGTCTTTGAATTATTTGCATTTGAAATTTCAGCTTTCTGAATTTTTGATTCTAAACTATTCTATTGATTTTATTCAATACTAATCCAAAAATAACAGATAAGAGTGTAAAAGGCGGACAAGACCGAATATTTAATAATTCCCAGGCATTATGGAAATACCTTAGTTGAATCTATATGTATTTAAGAGATATATGCGATTTGAAGAGATATTCTGAAGTAAAGGTTATATAAGAGTTAAAGGAAATTATGAACCAATACTAACATTTTTAAGACTTATGAACTTTACATTGAATTTTGAAAATGGATCTGTATGGGATCGATCAGTTATGATCCGACCTTATTAAGTTTTACATATGGATTTGGACTAATACAGGACATATCTTATTAAAATATATTTATATAAGTGACTTTCGTGAGGAGATTTGTACGAGAGCTACCTGAAATATAGGATCAAACTTGACCAATTTGTATTTACTTTGTCCTTGTGCCAATAAGTAACACATTTCAAAAAGATATTTCGAAAATTGATAATTGAAAAGTGTATATTAGATTAGAACCATAGTCACGCATAGACAAATTTTTCACATTCATTGCACATTGATCAAATTATTTGTTATTGTTCCAATAAGATACTTATTCATATAATATCCGTCCAATACTAAAAAGTCAGACTTAAAAGTCAAAATAAATTTTAAAAATTTTGGTACACCCCTAATCAGTGTGTCATTAAGATCGCAATTTTTACGATAATTATATAACATTTTTTTGGTATAAGAACAAACTCAAAATACTGCCAACTCCTATATAAGTCTCTTTCACGATATAGGATTTTCTGATTATGAAACATTTCCTGATAATTTCAGTAAAATATATTCCCAAATAAATAATTTATTGGTCAAGAGTTTCTTAAATAATTCATTCTGTCCCACTGTGCAACAACTTGGTTTTAAGATAAAATATCTAGATGTATTTTTGGGAAATAATTTAACATTGATATTCACACAATGAAAAAAATAAGTCTAAGTTTCTTATATGTATTGAGTTAATTCAATAGAATTTTTGTGTAAGTGTTAGTGTATTTGTAACCATTATTTGAAGCTTTAGTTGTATTATCTTTAACTTTCCCTCTTTTCTTTATTTTTCCTCCTCCTGCTCATGCTGCTGTTTTTTGATTTTCATTGTTTATTTCAGTTTTAAGTTATATTTTTATACCCTACACCACCGTAGGTAGTATTATTTGTACTAATGTTTGTAATACAGAGAAAAGTTTTTAAGGAGACCGTTCGACTCAGAATCACCTTCTGAGTCGATTTAACGATGTCCGTCCAACAGTCTGTATGTCCAGCTGGCTGTTCATGTAATCGTTGTGAACACTCTAAAGGTGTAATTTTTTGGCTCAAGGACAAAGCTTATTGAAATTGGCCATATTCAGTCCAATATTTCAGGTAGCTCCCATAAATTTGAAGGGCTTAAATCTCACATATACACTAATATTGAATTAAAAAATGATCAAATTAAGATAAATATAATGTTAAAAATTAAACGATGGTTGGTCCATCATTTTTTCTAGCTCTGACATAAACTTACATCTCCCCAAAAAACAATTCTTTTCAAGCTCTTAAATTTTACTTAAATGTAAGTGTCACATTAATGTACTTCACTTAATCATAAATGAGAAAAGTAAATTATACGAGGGTCGTTCATATATTTTTCGTAGCTGTCATTAAAATAAACAATTTGTGGTAGGTTATTACATTGTCTGGCTTGACCAAATATAATTTTTTCATAGATTTTTTATACATTTGATTTGAGTATCTTTACGCTAAACTGACTTTTGTGTTACACACACATACATAAACATCAATACAACTGCAAAATTCTCCATGAATTTTACATTCGCATATAAAAGAGATACAAACTGACAATATTTATTTGTAAAATGATATAAATTCATACCACTATATGACTCTTTTATACAGATGAATACAATAAAATTTACTTTATTTTATTCTTTTTCATTTGAAATTTTATTTTTCAGTTCATTTCAGAAAAAAAAATTTATTTCAAATTTTTATGTTGCTACAAATGATTTTAAATTGTATACACATTTTGGATACAATATTAATATTACATCCTCAAATATATAATAAACACTCTTTTGGAAAACACAGGTCTCTCTCTCCGACCACGAAAAAATTTGAATTTTATGGAATTTGAAATTTTAGGAAACAATTTTCACAAAAATTGTTAACATTTTTTTAATGTTAAAAATTTATGGCGTTTTAAATAATTATACGGAGTTGCTAAGTAGTGAAATTGAAAATATTCTTAACGCACGTATATATTAATAAAAATAAAACCACCACATTTACAGCTTTAATTATTATAATTAAATTTAAATTATTATTACAATTTACCGCCATTGCTCGCCATAACAAGAATTTTTTGAGAAATTTTGATTGTTTTTGGGTCCTAAACTTTTCTTCAACATTCACCCAACATTAGCAACATAAATTTTTAGCAGAGTTCCCATTAGGAACTTTTTGTGTCTTGTATGTTTTTAAACTTGCATTAGATTTAACTTTTCGTTCCAAATAGTCCACGCACTAAGCTAACCGAACTGCTTTCCTACAGAATGTGTTGGAGGCTCTTTTGAAAATGCTTCCAATTTTTTGTTGGCTTTGGAAACATTATGTGTACCATTTCTTCTACCTTAATCAGGTTTTCTATCAACGGACAAGTTCTTCCAGTACTGTTTAATAACACTGGAAACACTTCAACGACAGAAATTTCAATGATTGATCAACTTTTTTTAATGAAAAAGCGTGTTAACAGTTTTTCCATCTCACTCCTTATATTCAAATATAATTTCATCACTAAACGGATTTTATTACATGCAATTATTTTTTACAAAAATGACTAAATAATTTTATTTTTAAAAATTGTTAAATATATTTGAGAATATTGAATAAATAATTTAGAGTGTGTAACTTTTGCTGGTGATTAAAAAAAGGTGATTCTATAGAAACGCATATTTTATATTTTATAATATTTTAGCACAAAAAATTAAAAAAGAAAATAATAATGAACCACAAAATATTAAATATTTATTTAGTGGTTTATTAAACTGAATATTTCGTTTAGTAAATATATTTTTTTGATATTTTACACACTTAACAAAATATTAATATTAAATCATTTATTAGAATCGAGTATCTGTATCTTTAATTATTTAATGATAAAAATTACTTCAAAAATCATATTATTCAGTTGAGAATTATTTGAGCTCAATTCAAGTAGATTTTGTGAAATGACGTCGACACTCATTGATTCGTTCCCATACAAAAAATCGGCAGATGCTTTGAAATTTGCACACAGCTATATAATGGAATAATAATTAAGAAAAAAATTTAAGAAAATCGGTTCAAGGATTCACGCACCTCCCAAATATCTTGAAGTTAAAATCTAAAATTTTGTTCACAATTATGATTGTAATTACGATTTTTATATAGTTAGAATTTTATAACATATATTTCTCAAATATCGGAGGTAGGATATTAGTACCCTTCATATATTCTTTTTATAAAAAATGAATTAAATTATCCAAAATAAACTGTTTTGAAAAATAATATATTTTTTCAATTTCTTTTTGCAAGTTTTTTTTACTCTGCCAAAATTCATTAAATTATCAAAATTATTAAAAAATCGTGTTACATTAGTAGTGCAGGGATTATACTTAATAAAATATATGTGTAAATATACATTTATAATTCATACGTCTAGGTATTCTTTGTTAATGGTTTAAAAAAATTATATAAACAATTGTTTTCATCAGCAGTCATCGAAATCAGATGGAATTATTTCATCATCGGTAGATTTATTATTAAAACGTTAAAATATTCACGTGTTGTTTTTTTTCATATCAGAAGTGAAAATTGTATAACTTTGTAGTAAAGTACAATGTTAATAGAAATTGTTTTTCGCAAACTAAACAAAAAAACTGGCACCTGTTCTTTTTTGATAATTTTTAATTTATATATTTTTTATATTGAAAATAAAAATACATCTTTTTCCTTTGTATGCAAGTTGAAAATCTGATATTTTGAGGGATTTGTGTAAAAAATGTAAGAAAATATTTTGTCTATATAAATGTAACAAAAAACTGGCAGCTTTTCTCTTTTGATTACTAATCTTTATTTAAATTAAATAAAAAAATTAAAAAATAGAAACATTCGTTTCCTGAACCGATTATTTTGGCAAAGTCGGTTTCGGTTTTTTTAAACAGTCTTTATTATATGATTATTGGGCCATATTTAGATATAATTCCTTAATTATGATTAAAAAAATAGCTTTTTTATAAAAATTGAACTCTTGTAAAAAAGGAAGAAGGAAAAAGAAAAACTAAACTTTTAAAAGAATTAAATTTCCAAATACATTTCGTATATACACACACAGACGTAAAAAACTTTAAGATTTTTTATTTAATATAACACTTAATGAGTCATAAAATAAGTTATGTTTTTGGCTTTAACTTTTTTTCTACTGCACCGATTTTAACATTTCCCCTTTGGAAGGATGAAGTATATATAGGTTAATATTACGGAAAAAGTTCATTCTAATTGTCGATTTATAATTGACAATTTTATAAAAGTTTTTTTTTTCAACTAAGAGCTTTTCTCAGATATCAATCTTTATCTTTTAATACACTAAACCGATTTTGTTGTATTTAAATAGAACTTTTCTCAAGACTATAAGAAATACTCAGGTCAAATTTCCTTGAGCTCTGTCATTTTCATTACTGTGGAAGTGAGCGTGTTAAAGAAAAAATGGGACTTTTTGTAAAAGAAGGCAAAATAAATATTTTTTGTCAAAAAATTGTTTTTCGTTTCAGAAAAAGAGCTTTATTAATTTTAGTCAATCTGAAATTCAACAAACAGAACTCCAAAAAAAATTTTATACGAAAATATCAAGTATCTGTTGTTATTATGATTAAAAGTAATAAATCATTTATTTCCAAATCTGTCATATTATTTTTTTATTGATATAAATTTTATTTTAATAAATTTATTTTTATCATTCTTTTTGGTAAATATTTTTAATACAAAACAAGTAAAAATGTTATAGTTGGTCAAGACCGACTATGTTATAACCTGCACTATATTATTGGTTGTTAATAAATGCTACGAAAAATTTATAAACGGCCCTCGTATAATTTAGTTTTCTTATGTATGTATACTTATAAGTGCAAAAGATTTTTGTTTATACTAATAGTTATGTGCAATGTATGCGTTTTATAATGATTTGTTCAAAAGAGCTAAACCGACACTGATATAAGTTCGTACAGCTGTTTTGGTTTATAGTTAGAAGTTGTATTATCTAAAAACCCTTTTTCCGGTGAAACATTTGCATAAGGCCTATATGACCAATCATAACCAAATTCAATGGGTCAAAATAATAGTACGTGTCAAATTTTATTATAATAACTTTAAAACTGCAACCTGCACCTTGCGAGAATGCTTTACATGGACACCCAGTTGGACGGTCGGACAAAATGCTTAAATCAACTCAGGAAGTGATTCTGATTCGAATGGTATACAGCAAAGTGGTGGTAGGACTACCTCACCTATGGTGGTGTAGGGTATAACAATACATACAAGTACACACACAAACAGTTGCTAATAGTGATTGTTATCAAGTCGAGAAGAAAACAAACAAAATCAAAATATTTTTTAGCAAATGATAAATTGGTTTTCAATGCATGAATAGAACAATATTGCATAGTTACATACACACAGACATATACGTACATGTAAAATTAAGTTGCAAGGTCTGAGGTCGAAAGATTCTTAACAAACGTTTTTTATTAAAATTTTTAACCATTACGACAAGCGGTGTAACTAACTTTGTCATTCCGTGTGCAGCGCTAAGAATGCATCATCTTAGACCCCATAACATATATTCCTTCTTGCATCAAATCTAATTCTGAATCGATTTGGCTACGTCCGTTTGTCAAACAAATGAATATATAGTTAATCTGATAAAACTTTTTAAATATTTTAATCAAACTTCAACATGATCATATTGAAAGTTTGCTAACCATTCCAGGGCCTGACGTGAAGATGTTTCCAATGCATTTAAATAGCACCTGATCGCAAATAGAAAACCTGGTTCAGATAGAAGAAACATTGTACACATGATGTTTTTAAAGCCAAAAAATAGAAAGCGTTTTCAAAAGAGATATCTACACAGGCGTTATAATTACAGCCCGGTAGCTCAGTACTCGGACTATTTGTTTAAAATGCTGATTCAGGTTTAAAAACATTAAAGGCTCAAAAAGTTCTTGGCATTAATGCTACTAAAAATTTTGAAGCTAAAAACAGAATACAAAATTCAAATCATGACAAAACGTGTATTCTGGCAAATTTTTCAAAACTTCCTGATCAAAAATTATATGTTGCTGAATGTTGAAGATGCGTTTTGGGACACAAAAACAATTTTTTTGCCTCAATAATAACCGAAATTTATATCAAGAAATGTTTAAAAAAGACTGTTTCCATACATAAGACTTCACTTATTTTTGTCCTGACTTGACATAATGATACTATAATAAACAAGCCCTTGAGTGTATCAAGTGAGACATATCCTCCAAACTGCCCGGAGCAAAGACTAGTGAAGAGAAATTGTTAAAAGAGAATTAAAGACTACAAAGTTTGGTACATTTTCAACAGACTATTTGTTCCAGCAAAGTGACAGAAAACATTACTAAAACGTTAATGAAAGGGGTTCCAAAAATTTATTTACTTATTAACATAAATGTATGTTAAGAATTTTTCAATCACACTTCTTACATATGAATTTAAGTTGTATGTATTCATATCTTTTTTATATAAAACCAATTTTCACCTAAAATTTTTTGACAAAATAAAAACTAAAAGTTGTAAAAATAATTTTTTTTCTAAAAAAGCAATATTTTTGTTAGCAAAAATAAAAAAAAAAAAATTATGTTAAATTATAAAAATATTTTCTATAAATTTAAAATTTCTTATTTCTCTTTTTTACTAAAAAACATGTCTCACACACATTCATTATAAAGTTAATTAAATATAAAATATGATTGAGTGCTTAGTGTAAAATTACATTTATTATGAAGCAAAATATTGAGGTAAAAGCCTAAGTGAGTAAATGAATGAATTTATTTCCTTTTATCTAGACTTTTTGCGAAAAAGACAAAACTGCAGCAATAACAATAGAAAAAGGAGATATAGGGAAAATGACGTATCTGATGATGGTGATAATAAAATTTTTACACTGTAAAAGTTGTTGTTATTAAGTTATAGTCGCACAAGAGTAAATTTATTTTTATTTTACTCGAATGCATTATAGACGTATTTAGATAGAGATACGTCATTTATATGTTCCACATGCGTAAAAGTACTTTATTTTATGAATGAGCAAAAAATAATTTACATACAATAAATGGAAATAAAAATAATAATAAAGTAGAAGAGAAGAAATAAAAAACAGATAGAGGAAAAAGGAATAAATTACTAATGGATTTGCTTGTTTTATTTTTAGCACTTCATGAACTATTAAAGTTAGAATAAAAATAGAAATGACATTTTTTTTGCTAAACGGTAAAATCTGGCACCATGATTTTTATCACCTAAAAACCGATAACATAAGAAGAGAAAAAGAAGAAGAAGATATAATAAATCAAATTTAAATTAAGACCACTTCCGATAACATCTCAAGAATAAAAGCAAAAAGCTTTTGATCGTTTTATCTGTTTTAGAGAGAATTGAGAGAATGAGAATTGTTAAATAAAATCGTCTCAATAAATCGGCGATTTCTTTTATAATTTTTGAATTCATCATTACCTGACAAGTTTTTTGAATAAACAAATTATAATGCTACATTTGGCTGAGCCGAATATACAATAGTCTCCACCACATATATATGAATGGCATATTTATACTATAAAACACCCATATACACTCACATTGATAAACAAGAATTGTTTTTCATTATTGTGCGTCGTCATCAAAAGTCTAACGTTTTTGCTATAACTTTTTTTCTACTGATTCGGACTTAAATTTTTTTAACACTTCTAGGATCACAAATAAAGAAGTGATAGAACAGACCAACATATATAAATCGATTCACATTTAGTTGTGATACAAGAATATGTAGGTTTTATGAATGATTCCTTATGATCGCTTGTGATCTATATCTGATGATATCTTTAAGGAAAAGGAAAAAAATATAAACAGATAAACCATCTAAAGGAAAGGGAGTTTCATTAAAAAACACTGCAAAGTGTCAAAAAAACTATCGTTTGTGATCACCTTTTGAAAAGTTAAAAAAAAAAAAAATGTTAAGTCATCATAACCTCAGTCAAGAGCCACTTAATGCCAAAATGATCTTCAACATTATTTATCTTTATAAGTAAGTTTCTAAATTCAAAAATAAACTTCAGATCATTAAATAATACATTGATCAATAAAAAGTCGTATTTTCGAATTAAAATTAAAATTTGATAAGAAAATCGAATTTTTTATGCGAAAAGCAAATTTTCATAGAAAATTGAGTTGAAAAAATAATATTTTTAGAAAAAAATCGAATTTTTGATTTTTAAAATGATTTTTTCCTGAGGGTAAAATTTAAGAAAAAGTTGGACTCCTCATCTCTATATCTGAACCGATTAAAATAGTTGTCATATGCAAGTATTTCGCTGGTATGAGTAGATTGTCGCCTTTATTTTAAGAGATATTTGGATTCAAATGTTTTAAATTTTAGTTTTTGACCGAACTCTTCGAAGATTTTATGCTATAGCGAGTCCAAGATTTATCAGATATTTTTCAGATATATTTTATTTTATTGCGCACTAATGACAACATGTTTTAAAGATAAAAAATTTAAACATTTTCATGGAATCAAAAGTTATAAGCCAAATGCCGGGTGAACCAAAGTTTCCCAAATTCGATCTATTTTTCAAAACACTCTAATTTTCGACTTAATTTTTAAAATTTGAAAAGCTTACAAGGAGTTGTTATGTTTTAATTCCCATTAGGTTTAAAAAAGTTTTAACTCAAAATCACCTGTTTTGCGCTTTGAGCCAAATTTCATCAAGATATCCGGAAAACTACGACCTGTACAAATTTTACAGCCGGACTGACATCTGTAAATCTACTCCGGAAGTAATTCACTCTTATAAACATTCATTAACAACCTAAGAATGTGTAGAATAAAAATATATGATATCATTAATGTATCTACTGAGATGTAAATAGCGTAATCCTGTTACCGTTTATCCCGGGATTTTTGTGATTAAGAAATTCCAGATACTATTAGTCCTATTAGTTTTAGACTCTCGCTATTATAGTTCTTTAGATAATCGATAATTAATATCTGCTTTGTATGGGTGTACATCTTCCCCTGGTCCTATCGGAATTTTTTAAAGTTTATATTAAATTCGGATAAATTAGAATTATTCTTTGAATATTTCATCATAAACAAAATCCCGAAAACCCGAAAATCCCCGAAACCAGTGATTTGATTGTTAAAATCACAAGTCCCGGGATTTGCATTCCTAGTTCTACATGTATTCCTCCAAATATAAAAATAGCCTCCATTTGCGATCGCCTTTTAAAAAACTTTTGTGCAATCGTTTAAGCATCAAAATAAATGACAAAATAATCTACAAATTGAAAAGGGTTTTTTATGTATTTGAAAATTTTCCTTTGTCAATAGAGAATTTATTTCAAACACCAAATTTAAAAAGGGTTGGAAGTCAGTTATTTTTAGCATAACAAATTTAAATTAATTATTAAATCCATGAATAATAAAGTCTAACTTGTCTTGCATAAATATGTATATATATAATATATATGAATACTGTAGAGTACTTAAGAAAAATAAGAAAAAATAAATTCATAAAAAACTACTTTTCCTTACAAACAACTCAGGAAACCACACAAATATCCTCCGTACATAACATCATCATAATGTAAACATACACACTCATAAACAAACATACATGTATACATATAAATAAATCTACATGTGTATATAATTTTATAAAATGCTTTCATCTTGGGATTTTTTTTCTATTTTTTTTCTGATTTCTTTTTATTATTAATGGAGTTGAGAAAATATGATTTTTATTGTATGAGTTTGGTTTTAATTCGATTTATGTTTGTGTGTATGTGTGTGTGTGATTATGAAAACCATATAAAAATACTCTTATAGTTTTTATTTATTTATTTTAATTTAAATCTATTTTTATGCATTTTCTTACTCATACATATATAAAGTTTTTTAAAGAAAATAAATCTGTAAAGATTTATTCGATTTTTATTATATTTTTTTTAATTTACTTCAGAAGTGAGATGGAAAACTTCTTAGCATACATAAACTCTGAAAAAAATCAATGTAAGATAAATTAGAAAGGAAATCATTTACCTTTTTTAATTATGATTTTTGTTTATAGATAAAAAAATTTTAATTTAATATTGTTTTACAGTAAAAACAGTTTCTTGAGAAAATTTTTGAAATTAAATTACTTAAGATTTTACTATTTTAAAGTACGTTTAAAAATTTATCGCACAACTTTTTTAAATTCTAATATGTATTTACCACAAATTTTTTCTCAAATCAACTATGTTCAACGTTGATTTTGATTTTGCTTTCTGCGTGAATATATTAATAAAATAGAAACCATCACACTTTATTTGATTGAAATTATTATTACAATTTCCCAAAAAATCTATATATACATAAAGTAGGAAGTGTATATATATGTTAATATGTATGTATGTATGTATATGTGTATGTGTATGTATGTGTGTATGTATGTATGTATGTATGTATGTATGTATGTATGTAACGTATGAAACGTAAAGACTCTAAAACGGCTCGGTCAAATTTGATAAAATTTTCACACAAAAATCCTAAAATACCCGAAAGTAAAACAGTCTATAAAAATAGCGATAGGTCCATGGGAAAAGGTACCCCCATACAAAGCAAATATTGATTATCTTAATAAATATGTTTAACAATGGAAACTTGACAAAAAACGCCCAGTGGGTTAAATGTTATAATGAAAAATGCCTGTTAAAATCTTTTCGATCTCATTCCTTAGATTTTTTTTAATTTGTACATACTTTTTAGAAATATTAAATTTTAGATTTATTTTTTATTTTAAATATATATTTAAAGTTAACCTTTTGTTTACTTCTATTATAAATTGTAACTCTAGAAATCTCCTTTTTATCAACATTCCTATTTGATATGCGAATAAATTTCAATTTGTATATATAACAAGTAAGAATGTTATATTCGGCTATGCCGAATCTTAAATACCCTCCACCACAAATTCGTGTAAAGTTAATACGTTAGGTTCCATAGACACACATATACTCACAAATGTATATAACACAGAAATACTTAATTAGTCATAAAATTAGTTACAATTTAAGCTATAAAATTTTTCTATTAACTGCCTTTTTTCTACCAATTTTCATTGAGCTCTGTTAATTTTTGCGGATGTGAGCAGACAAAGAGATTGACGAAAATCGATTGAGATTTTGACTTGATGCAAGAATATATACATTATGGGGTCTGAAATAATTCATTCTTAGCGTTACACACAGAATGACAAAGTTAATATTCTATCTCTACCACTTGTACTGTGGAGCGTATAAAAACAAAAAATATGCTTGTTATAAGCTCAAAACTATTTTCCGGGAAGGGGTTTTATATGTAGCTCCCATATAAGACCCCTTCCCGAAGTTTGGACCAAGATTGTTCATATTTATAATATACTTTTATTATAGTTAGAAAAATCATTGTGCTAAATTTTAATGGAATTAATCTTTATTTAAATGTTTTATAAACTCTAATCCGTTTTCCGGAAAATCCCGTTATAAGGGAGCTATAGGAAAATTTGGACCGATACAGGGCAAATTAATATAATATCTTCAGAACAGTTAGCAAAATAATTGTGTCGACTTTCAGTAGAATTGGTCTTTATTTACTCGGGAAGGGGCGTTATAATGGAGCTATATCATAATATGGACCCACAATACAATAGAATTGGTTCAAATCTAAAAGTATTATAAGCTGTAAATCATATTCCGGGAAGGGGCCTTATATGGGAGCTATATCAAAATATGGACCCATTTTAATAAAGTTTACAACATATATTTAAAAAAGCTAGAAAATTAGTTGTGCCAAATTTCAATAGAATTGGTTCAAATTTAAGAGTTTTATAAGCTATAAATCATATTCCGGGAAGAGGCCTTATATGGGAGCTATATCAAAATATGGACCCATGTAAATAAAATTTATAGTATATATTTAAAATAATTAAGAGATTAATTGTGCCAAATTTCAAAAGAATTGGTTCAAATTTAAGAGTTTTATGAGCTATAAATCAAATTCCGGGAAGGGGCCTTATATGGGAGCTATATCAAAATATGGATCCATATTAATAAAATTCGCAATATATATTTAAAATAGTTGAAACAATAATTGTGCCAAATTTCAAAAGAATTAGTTCAAATTTAAAAGTTTTATAAGCTATAAATCATATTCCGGGAAAGTCCTTATATGGGAGCTATATCAAAATATGGACCCATCTTAATATAATTTATAACATATATTTAAAATAGCTAGGAAATTAGTTGTGCCAAATTTCAAAAGAATTGGTTCAAATTTAAGAGTTTTATGAGCTATAAATCACATTCCGGGAAGGGGCCTTATATGGGAGCTATATCAAAATACGGACCCATGTGAATAAAATTTATAGTATATATTTAAAATAGTTAAGCAATTATTTGTGCCAAATTTCAATAGAATTGGTTGCAATTTAAGAGTTTTATGAGCTATAAATCATATTCCGGGAAATGGCGTTATATGGGAGCTATATCAAAATATGGACCAATGTTAATAAAATTTATAACATATATTAAGAATGGTTTAAAAATTAGTTGTGACAAATTTCAGTAAATTATCTTAAAAATTGCGGTCCATATGACACAAAGAGTTTGGGGTGTATCAAAATTTTGCATATTATAGCCTATAACTTTTTTCCGGTTAATCAGATTTTGATAATTTTTGGCACGATGATGAAGCATGTGCAATTGTATGCTAAAATTAATTTTTTGTTTAAGTCCAATTACATTTTTAGAAGAAATTAGAAGAGTTCATTTTTGAAATTTTGAGGTTGTTTCAGATATCGGTCTATAACTTCCTTGCTTATAAACCGATATAGCTGGTTTTAAATAGCAAACTGCTTAGGACAATAACAAACAATGTGGCCAAGTTTTATTGAAATCGGTCAATTATTCTAGGCGTGAGAATGTTTCCAACAGACAGACAGACGGACAGACGGACAGACGGACAGACGGACATAGCTAAATCGACTCAGTTTTTGATTTGATGCAATAATATATATACATTGTTGGGTCTGAGATGATTCCTTCTTGGCGTTACATACAGAATGACAAACTTAATATACCCTCACCACTTGTGGTGGTGGAGGGTATAAAAATGGGGGAACATTGAATTTATTGCGTAAATATTTATGTTAATTAATTATTTACTAGTAAAATATATTTGATAATACAAATTTTGTTATCTCAAATACATTTATTTAATTTGATGATAAAATGGGAAAATTGATTCTTTTTAAAGGAATAAATTAAAATTATTTTACCGTGCGATAGCCAGTTTTACACAGGAAAAAATCTATGTACACATAAAATTGGAGACTACACAGAAGCGATTTTCTATAAAATAAATTGAATATTTTATGAGTATTATATGGTTATCGACTGCAAGCGAAGAGCCATAGTTGAAAATATAGTTGACTGAAGATTGAAAAAAAATTTTTTCATTCAGTTTTTAAGTTTGTAATGAAATTTATAGATGATTCTTCTAATTTTGGACAAAAATGGTCTATAATTTCGAAAAGAAAAAATTGCACTCAATTGAATTGTAATATTTTCAATTAAACGCTCATTTTTATAAAAGGCTTAAATGATCTTATTGCACAGATCTATTAAGTATATAAGTAAAATTCTAACATATTATTATCTTTAACTGACAAAGAATGTTTAGCTGAGATATTCATCCGTTCTTATCTGTCTTTATTTTAAATCTTTTGAAATTTGAAACTCTTGACAAAATTCTTATACATATTTCCCAGTTATATTTCTATAGAATGTGATTGCCAACAGACGAGGATTCATTTTTGCACTCTACATCAGCACATTATCTCATATTAAAAAAAAGGCAACTCTAAAATTTTCCAAATTTTACGATGATCGGTCCATATTTTTTATAGCAGCCATAAAAGACTCACTTCCGAAAATCACTTTAAAGTGCATGACTCTCACTTATACATTGATATTATAATTATTAAGATAAATACAAGTTGAAATCATTGTTTGAAACTTTACGAGGGTTGGTAAAAATATTTTTAGACCTCCGCATAAAAGTAATTTTTCCAATATGTAGTAATAGTGGTTACTGTTAATAACGTCGACATGTCATTTAACGAATAAAATTTTCTATTGTTGCTGCAATAAAATTATTTTCAATAAATTAACAATAATATGATGGTCGCATAATGTTAAGAAATATGTTTAATTGTTCAACATATTATTGCTGGAAAATAATCAAATACAACTAAACTATTGTTATTAAGTAAACAGATTATTTTCAACTTTTTTACGAACATTAACACTTTTTAACAAAATTATTACAGCTGGATAAACATATTATTTTTCATTTATTTTGGTAACTATAAAATTGTCAGCAACTCAATAAGGCGAAGTTTTCTCATTTCATATTGGCATCGGTTCTAATTAAACGTAAATAAATTAAAATATTAAAAATAATATTTTTTTTTGTACGGCATAAGCATAATAATGATCGTGGGTCAACTATATTTTTGTATAATGGTTAACAAAATGAGTGTGTCAGCGTTCAATGTATTTGACAATCATAGTTTGTTGAATCACAGACTTATTTTGTTTTCCGATAACCATATTATGGTTAAATACAGGTGTGTGCTATCGTTCGCCGCCGCAATATAAAAATATGTTAATTTGAAAATATTATGCTGGACCGATAAACATAAAATTTCTTTCTCGAAAATATTCAAGAATAAGACATGAATTATTCACTATTAATCCTAAAATTTTGATGCAGATGAATGTATTGTAAATATAAAACTTTTTGATTATTTTTGGAAAATATTATTTTAGAAAACTGTACTACAACTCAATTTTAAAAATAACCCTAAACATGGCTTAATATTATTCAATCTATTTAATCCTTCAAATGTTAATATTCATATTAAGTTCTACTTCATAATTTAGTTCCTTTAATTAAATATTAAATAAACATTTATCTATTATAAGCAGCTACCCTGACTTTATCTTAACTGATGTTAAAAACTTTTCTATTATTTACAAAATCAGCTTAAAAACTTTTTCTGCGAAATAATAAAATTAACTTAAATTTTCTAACAACCTAAAAATAAAGGTAAAAAGCCTAAAACTTTTTAAAATTTCCTAAGAATTCATAGACTTAACTCAGTTAGAAAATAGATAAAAAATGGATAAAAAATCTTTATATCTATAAAGTAATTAAAGTTCTTTTTACTAAAACATATTCAAAGGTATCCATGCTAAAGCTTAAAATCAAACTAAAACTTTTTCTGATAACGTTTTCAACAACAAAATATTGACTTTTTCATTCATTCATTCATTCATTTATTTATTTAACCCAAATTTTCGTAAGTGTAGGAAGTATTTTATGCTGAAATTTTATATAAAAACAACAACGACAACAACACCACCAATAACACCAAACACTTAAATTTGTTAGAACCATTACTTCATTACCATATTGTTATAATACTAACACACACACACACCCACTCAAGCACACACAAAATCAAACACCTCAAATGTTCCTAAATATGGAGAAGTTTGAGTTAATACATGAGTTTGTGGATGTGTCTGTGTGAGTGGAAATAAATATGTATGTGTGTGTGTGATATGGCATACTTAACAGGTAGTAAAATTTTATCAACACATTTTTGTGGTTTAATAAACAATATTTTCTAATAAACTTTTTTGAAACATAAAATCAGTGACTGAATATGTATATACATATGTATGTGTGTGTGTATGTAATAAAAATTTTCCAAACAGCAACAGCAATAAGAGAGAGAAAAAAACAATAATGTTAGCAACAACATTAATATCATTAAAACAAAGAGTTGGGTTCAAATATTTCCCTCAAAACACATTTATATGATTTTTTTGGCAAATGACAGGTATGAATATATTGAAAATAATTACTTTCAGAACCGATACGAGTATAGTGTGACAGATTTAAAGGATTTTGTTGTATTTTCTACTCAATCAATTTAAACTGAAATGGTCAGGCTTGGAAAATTTGTACAAATACTGTACTCCAACAACAGATAATACTCGATCCTTGCATTCCACATCTAAGTATATATTGAATTTAGATTTGATTCCGCCCATCCATCAGTATTAATGTTTGCTTGTTTCCCTATATTTTATTTAAGTTAAAATATTTTTTCTATTTTGTATATTTTATCAGATCAAAATCCTGTTCTGCTAATTTAATTAACACATTAGAAAATATCCGCTGTATCATGCTGATCTATATGTCCTTACCTATCCGCAAGTGTTAAGATCTAAATTATGTAGTTTACTATGCATATGTAGTAGGGATGTCAATCCGATGCCTAATATCCCGGTATTTTTCGGGATTAAAAAATCTCGAATCTCAGGAATTGAAATTTAGATTTTAATTAGATTTTGTTCAGCAAAATTGTCACCCTGTCGTTATAAGGGCCGTCCTGTAGAAAATATTTTTAGGGGTTTTCCTTAGGGTTTACTATGCATATGCTGTAGGGATGTCAATCCTGTAATCCTGATGCCGAATATCCCGGGATTTTTCGGGATTAAAAAATCTCTAATCTCAGGAATTGGAAAAAAATTGTCCCGTAATTTTTCGGGTCTCATTAATTTCGAATTTTCCGGGAAATCCAGAATAATATTATAATTAAAAGTTTTTTTAATTATCATAAATATACAAAACTTTTTTCAAAATTATATTTTCAATTATATGTAAGCGGAATTCCGATAAAACTGAAACTCCGAAATATCCCACAATCCCGAAAAATCACGTAATACCAAACTTCTCGGGATCACAGGACTTGATTTTTAAAACCCCGAATCCAGAGATGTGAAATAAACCGGCCCCGTTTGCCATTCCGAATATGTAGTTATAAACTACGGATATTTTCAAAATCATTCCAGCTCTGCTATTTGAGAACTTTAAAAAAAAAAAAAAACTTAAAATTATGTTTTTAATTTGATCAACTTCCGATAGCGATTGTGTGCCAATCTTTGTCCAAGTTCAATCAAATTTAGTTTACTAAGAATGCTATATTAAAGTATGCGGAATCTTTAACAAAAAAATTATCTTTAATACTTTGAATTAAAGCTTCATCTAAAAGCAAAATTTTATGAAATTTTCCGTAAAAATTTCAAAGAATTACGGTGTTAAAGATATCGTTTGTAAGGGTAATGTCACTCTCCAGTGCCCTAACCGAAATTATTTATATAAACTGTTAATATTATTGATTTAGTATAACAGTATAATTAAAATTATTTCCTCGAAAAAATTACTTACATAACTTATTTATATTTGACCCATTTTCTAAATTCCTAATTATAATAAAAATATTTGTTACTTCTTTTAATGCTGAACTAAAAATTACTACAACTTCCTTGTTTTCCATTCCTGTTTAACTTTTCTGCTTATGACGTGCGTAAATGTTGGTCGAAGGGTGTCCATAATAAGTAATATGAGTTTTATAGATTAAAATAAGTAAACCCATATTAAATACCACCATCACATTGCCCCAATTTTTTGCTTCTTTAAGTTAATTTACTAAAGGTAAATGAGAATGTAGTTGTAAATCAACGGAAGTAAAATTTTTTTTAAAGCGCTACAACCCGTTCTATGTTATTTTAGCATGCTATTTGACACATTCTTCTAGTTACTAATACAAACATAAGTAAATAATAAACTCTTATCTTAGATAATTTATTAAAATTTGATTTTACTTAATTTTTTATTGTTATTACATGAAGTAAGGTGTGAGATCGAAAAATTCTTAACATACATATATGTTAATAAGAACGAAACCACTTAACTTAATTTTATTTTATTTATTTTTTTCTTCTCTTTCTTAAGATTGAAATTTTTTTCAGCCACTTTGTTTAAACACCTTTTTATTCTCTTTAATTCTCTATTAACAAGTACCCAAAATATCTTCACTGGTCTTAACTCCAGACAGTTTGAAGTATATGACTATATGGGTAGAAATACCACATTTTTGTGGAAAGAGTTTTCTGAATGGTGGTAGCCATTTTTTAACCTGTTTCCATATCGAGAACTTTTTGGAAAATTTTAAGTGTTTTTGGGTCCTTAAGGTTTCTTCTACATTCTCTCGACTATTGTCAACATAAAATTTTTGACTTACAAGTTTGAAAAATCTTAGTGACGATAACAGTAACTATTTTTATTAATGAAAATCGCGATGTGAATAAACAAAATTTTAAGTTACGGTAACGATATGTTATAACAATAATATGTTGCTTCTCATTTATGGTTACCGCAAACATATTTTTTCTCTGCGTGCAGCAAACATTTTTTTAGAAACTGTTCTCCAATTTCCCTGCTCTGCTTTTGGCTTCTACACTTTTAGCAGCATTTCTGTCAGAAATTTTTTGAACTTTGCGTTCCCAATAGCCAGAGCTAACACACCCTGTAGGCGAAACTCTTTTAAAAATTCATTCTATTTTTTGGGTTCAGAAACATATGAACGACCATTCCTTCTACCAGGTTTCTATCAACGGACTAGTTCTCTCGGTACTGCTTAAAAGCAGACCTTTGAATGCTTGATCTACTTTTTGTAGGACCAAATTGGGTTTTGTTGAAAGTATTAATTAATTTAAATACCCACTTCCTTCTGGTCACTCATTTTAATCGGATTAAGTAATAATTCATTAATTTCTTTGATATTAAACATCATAATAGAAAACGTGTGTTAAGAATTTTTCGATCTCAGTCCCCAGAACATAAGATTAATTTAATTCCCCTCATTCACTCAATTCTCTATTAAAATTTAAATAAATAAATATAAAATAAATAAAATGTTTTTTTTCTAATCTCATTATAATGACGAAAATGAAAAGAGAAGGCAAATAACCACAATCCTCTTGTAAATTATGTTTTATTTGTTTTTAAATCCTGCGATGTAATTTAAAATATTCTTTGTGACATTTTATTTGAGAGTTCAACAAATTCATGACATAAAACACTTGACATTCTTATCGCAAATTTTGATATTATTTTGCATAAAAAAAATCTCTTGAATATTTGAGTTTAATTTAAGGAAAATGTATATAATTTTATATGTGGTATTATTAAAGCGTTATAGTGAAAATGAAATCTATTTTTTTTGCGTTTCCTTTTCTTTTTTGTTATGTCAATCATTTGTTCTTAACCAGACATTTCTCATGGTTTTGCTGAAAACTCTGCTATGGAAAATAATCGTGATACGTATACAAATATAACGTGAGAAAGGAGAATAATTAATAACCGCTATAAAAATGTTATTATGACAAACTATAGCGAATATTTGATACCCTTTTGGTGGGTTAAAATTATGGTTTTGAAATAAATCTCTATAGAATTAATTATACCAAAGTTCAGTTAAAAAAGATTAAAATTTGATTGAAAAGTATAAAGATTTTGAAATTAGAAATAAAATAAGTCTTTTTCTTTAAAGCATATTAATAGTCGAGATTATGATGGGAAAATTTTCCAATTTTTTTTTTCAACTTTAACTGGCAACAATTTGCATGGACCCTGGATCTTCATAGAATTTGATATTGATTTGTTCTTTATACAAGTTTACATATATATTTATGATTTTACAACAGTATTTACATTTATGTAGCATTTATAACGTATGAGGTGATGTGCGTAAGTTGGTGCTATAGGGCCTTTTGCAACAACCCTCGTAAAATTTCTTACAGCTTTTTTTTATCGTATAATTCCTAAGTGGATCAATTTAAAACACAATACTGTACTTAAAAAGGTTTTCGGTGGTGGATCTGTTAGAGTGCTCCTAACAAAATAAGATCTTTCTAAAAATTGGCTCAAGTGTTGGGCTAAATAAAAATATCGTGGTTCTGTATAGAAGTAACGTTAAAGAAAGGATATATTTTTAAAACTGGAACAGAAGTTATACAAACAAAAACATTTTTTGCCAAATTTTATTAAAAATTTTCCACATCTGTGAGTTTTATGAAGATATATGAAAAAGAGTCACCTGAATTACTGAACTCATTATCACCAATTTAAATATGCCAAAACCAAATATCATATCATCTGCATAGAGTTTGTTCTCCATAATTGCGATTTGTACAATAAACACCGAGAACTTTACAACGAAAAAAACTTGGAACATAACTAAATTTAGCTGGAGGTAGCGTAGTTGTGGTTGCACTTTGAGCAAGCTTCTTTTATTAGTATTTGGTATTTGGATTGACATTCGATATTTGGGAACTTAATAAATAAGTTATTTGTTTCCAAATTGACAAATCTTTGCATTAAGTTTTTAAGCGGACCTTTGCATTCCAATTTGACGAATTTCCGCTAAATTATAAAAAACACAGAGGTGACAGTTTTGCCACAGAATAAATATTGTCATTTTTAGAAAAATTAATTTTAAATTTTAAATAAGTTTTAAATTCAGATTAAAATAACTTTTTTAGATGAATTTTCAAAAAAATTAAGAACAAAAAGTTAACTTTGGAAAGCCAACACTGCACCATCTAGACCTCTGTAGTCCTTTAAACTAAATTGAAAATATCACAGCTACAATCATATAAAATTTTATTAAAATATCTCTAACAATTCAAAAGTTACGTAATTATTTTCAATAATATTGTTTCAGTACTGCTGTACTCATGAGTTATATTTAAATTAAGTATACGTTGTTACTATAAATTAAGTCACTTATTACTGTATCTATTGAATGTTCTTAACTCATTGAAATATCATTACAATATAATAATTAAAGTTTGCTGGGTTACATGTGGTTTCTTCCATAATTTCCTTCTTTTTACTCTAGTTCATGGCACAAAATTAATTCATTTTCATAAAAATGACGACATTCACAAGGTTTTATGAAATTTCAATACAAAAAACTAAAAAAAGAAACAAAAAAAATTAAACAAATAAAAAAATTAATCGAAAATATTCTGCTTACAATGACAGAAGAAGAAGAAGAAAAAACTGAACTAAACTTAAATAAAAAATACAATTAATATAAAAATGAACAGCGACAAGAAAATGTCTGCAAGAAAAAAACTTTTACAAAACTTTTGCTTCGATAGCCAGACAATAATTAAATAATTGAGATAACTAATCGATTTATAGGAAGAAAATAAAACTAGCAAACGATATTTGTTAGATTTTCTCCACATTTCATGGAGAACTTAGTAAAAGAAGTGAAATACATAATTTCTTAATTAAATTTAGTGAAAAAAATGTGGGTCACTTTATCATCTAGTATCTGTCTTTCCTCTTCCATATATACGAAAATGAATCTGTGTTTGTTTGGGATGTGAAGGCAGCTAAACTAGTGCACCAAAATTTTCACAGCATAATCCCAATATTCCCGAAAGAATCATAGGTTATAAACAAAGAGAGAGGGGTACCTCATACAGAGCAAATATTAATTATCGATTATCTAAAGAGCTGTAACAGAGACAATTCTCTAATTTTCCTCCAGTCTCTTTCTCAAGAAACTGTTTTAGTTAAGAAAACGTCCAGGATTAGTGGTACCTCCCTTATAAAGCAAATATTGATTATGGAATATCTAAAGAGAATATCTAATAATATCTATAGCGAGACTTCTCGAATTTGGTCCCAATTACTTTCTCAAGGAACAAGGGTAGAATCAGAGAAAAGGGTGCCCCACACACAAAGAAAATATTAATTATCGATAACCTAAAAATTGCAACAGCGAGAGTTCCTAAAGTTGGTCCCAATCACTTCCTCGTGAAACTGTTTTAGTGGACAAAATGAAAGGCGTATACGATCACGGGGAGGGGTATTAATAATCGAATATCTAAAGAACTACAACATCGGGACTTTACAGTTGTATTGGACAAAATGTAGGTTCAAATAAACAGGTAGTCCCTATGTAATGCAAATATCAAATAAAATTTTGAAACGTATAGGATCGGGGGCAGTGTTGCCAATGAACAATTTAATTTTGCCATTAAATATTATTTTAGTCATTTTTATATACACTTAGCTATTGGCTATAAAGCACTTAAAACGGAAGTATCTCATCAAATTCAGGTTAAATGTGTACAGAAATCTCGGTAAATCAGTCTATAAAGGATTTTTTTTTAAATAAATTATTTATTATATTATTTTGTTATAAAAGATCAATTATATATTAAATATAAAATATTTATCAATTGTAAAGCCTATTTTTTGAATTTTGGATCAATATGACGAACTTAAAGATAATTTTTGAAGAGTGTAGTATGAAGAAAAATGCCACAAAGCTGATATTTATCTGGAAATGTATGAAGACTAATATATTCGATTATATTTAACGAATCTGTTTTTATAAATTTAAGTCGATTTAGCTACGTCAGTCTGTCTGCTGTTGGCACTCTCCCATCCACAACTATTGACAGAGTTAAATGAAATTCAGCCTGAGTATTTGTTGTTGGCCTGAGAAGTTTCTTATTTAAATCTAGTAAAATTGATTTAACATATTACATGATCATATCGTAGACAGGCTCTAAATTCAAGAGAAAATCATCCGTAAAATTTGTAATTATAAATTGACAAGTTGGAATGGTTTAAGGTTTTAGCCAAAAATATAAGTAATTTTATATAGCTAAACTCCATGAATGCAACATAACGTAGCACAAGCGAATATAGAATTCTTACTTGTAAAAAAATTCCTGTAGCCTCTTTTAAATTTTAATTATTTATTAAATTTATTCATTGAAACTTAATATATATCGCTTTTGGTTATGATAATTTATATTTGTTTGAATAATAAATAAATTTGCATAATTACGAACATGATAAATGTTAATCATGTTTAGAAACGTTGATTTATTTTGAGAAAATTAAAAATATTATTAAAAAAAAATATTGACAACTAAAGATAATAAAACGCTTGAAAGCATTAACACCTGTAGCTTTGTTAAAACATGTGTGGGTGTGTGTGTGTGTCACAAAATTATTAGTATTTATGAATATTTTATTACATTACAAAGGTGACCGTAGTAGTGGTTCTGTCAAGTGGTATAATTTAATATAAAACAAATAACTTTAACAATCTATTGCTAATTCTACTTATTATCCTTTTAACAAAATTACAATTTGGAATGTAGTTTTCTGGAAAAGGCAAAAAATTGTTAATAAGGTAAAGAAAATATTTATATTTTGATCAATAAATAATCAATTTTCATATTATTTCCATGCAACAAGTCGATTAAGCTCACGTTTTGGGCATAAATTGTATAGGATTCCTTAGAATAGATGAAGGCTTCAGAATCTGATTTTATGCAGTTTATCAGCTCCAGATTACTTCTGAATTATCATATTTATTCTCAACTTTTTAAAATGCCAAAAGGGTTCTCTATCAGATTGAAATCCGGTGACAGTGGCGATGAACCCAAGACTTTGATCCGAAAAAATTTATAGTATTCTTTTACCAATTTTAACGAATTCTCACTCAACATAGCATAACAATAAACAGGTTAAAACAAAAGCACTGTCATCGCTTTCAACTTGGTAGGTTTCAGACTAAATTGGCTTTATTTTGTTTTGAATTTTCATCTGTTTTGAATTGGTTAAATTTTGATTCACAATTAATTAAAAGGGTTCTTCATTTTGGATTTTCCTAACACACTTATGAATTATTCTATAGCATTGTGAAGGACCCTTTTTTGGTATTAAATATTAAAGCTGTAAGGACACTTCTTAATCACGTACCTAACAAAAAATTCTAATACATTTATTTATCGAGAATAAAGTTAAGTTTTAGGTGAAAATTTGAGTTTTCATTGAAAAGTTGTATTTTTTATTAAATTCCAAATATTTAGTGAAAAGTGGAACTTACATGAATTATCACATCAACAATGAAATTTATGCATTTTAAAGTGACTTCCTAACAATTGAAGGGCGAAGTTTCGCATATGGTTTTGTCACATTTTATTACAACATTTTAATATCAATGGGTTTTCCATTAAAACTTTTAACCCAGTTATTAGTGTATTTAAAAACCGAACCGATTTCGAATAATTTCTATTTTCGAATTATTCGACATGTCGGTTTATTTTTTGATCGGTTAGCTGGTTTCGAATGGAAATCTCTTTTAAACTTTTCATTATTATGTTTAGCTTCTTCCGACATGAGTGAGTATAAAAATTTTCAATCCGTGTGTTATACGAGCAACTTGGTCCTACAAAAAGTTTTCCAAGCATTCAAAGGTCTGCCGTCATACTGTTTCCACTGTTAGAGTTACCGGGAGAAATTGTTGTTGACTGAAACTCAATATCATTTAATAACTGCATTCAAGGCTGTTAAATCGGCCAAAAAATTCGATCCGTATAAAAGTGAATGTTGAACAATTTTTCTATGCAGGACAAACTCATATGGTGATGTGGGCTAAAAAGGAGATGTTAAATGAAAAAAACTACTAACGAAAAATATTCTTTTCCTAAAAACATCTTAATAATGAAGGTTGTAAGTATAGAATTGATTTTTAGTCCACTCGAATAGATGAACCTCCGTACCAGTTGCAAAATAATTTCTGATTCGTACTCAGCATAAGTTTATAAGAATAATTAAAAAATTTAATTCAATTTATTATTGAAAATATTTATTTTAATTATTTCATAAATGACTGAACAAACAAATAATTAAAACTGTACAAAAAAATAAAAATTTAATAAAATCCTTATTAAATAATCCTTTTATAACTTTTTCTGCAAACTTAAAGCAATATGAGCATAAACAGTAATAAAAGCCATAAATATTTAAACGTATTATTGCTTCTGGCTATAAAAATAAGGATAAATTTTATATCTCTTTTAGTTTTTGTTATTGTTGTAATAAGTCATTGTAATTAAATTGTTTATTGCATTTTAAGAAAATTATATGAAAAACCATTTAATACCTTTACGCACACACATGCACTGATACATACATATATTTTGCATAAAATGTTATAAAAAAAAGTTACCAACAATACAATTATAAAGAATTACAAGTACTTTTATAAGATTACAACTACTACTACAGCCATTTGAATATATCAATATGTATATAAAAAAGGAATCTGCGTTTATTTGTCTGTTTGTTTGGGACTGTTTAGACAGCTAAAATACTGGACCGATTTTGCTGAAATTTTCATAGTATGACTACAATATACCTGAAAGTAACATAGGCCATACAAAATTCTTATAGACCAGGGTGAGGAGTACCCCCATAGAACTCCAAGGAACTGTTTTATTGCAGAAAATGTAGAGCAGATAGAACCAGGATGCAAATATTAATTATCGAATATGTAGAGAATTACAATAGCGAGAGTTTCAAAATTTAATCTCATCCACTTTTTCAACGATCTTACAGGACCAAATATAGAACGGATAGAATCTGGGGGAAGAGTACCCCCCTACAAAGCAAATATTGATTATAGAATATCTAGAGAACTGTAGCAGTGAGTGTTCTGAAATTTAGTCCCAATCACTTTGGATAAAATGTAGGGCGGATAGGACCAGCGGGTGGGGTAGCCCCCATGCAATGCAAATATTAAAATATATAGAACGGACTAATGCACATCGTTATTTGTGAAATTTCTTTAGAGATCGTAAACTAAGCAAAATTTTTTGCAGCGAAGCGCACCGGATAAAAGTTTTAATTATAATTTTATTTACCAAATCTTCTTTAAGTTATTTTATGAAACCAATTTATATTTATTTTATATTTTTCTATAAATAATATAAATAATTTATTTAAATTAATGAAACTAAAAAACAAACGATAAATTTAATTTAATTATTTATTTTTATAAATAAATTCAATGGAAATTATTAGAAAATTATTAATTAAAGAAATTTTTACTTTTTATTTATTACAGCATGTTGGGCGGTGTGGCAGGACGTCACATGTCGAATCGTCGACGTGGCTCATCACCAATGGTGCGCTTAAGCGGTACTATGCTTAATGCTGGCAGCATTGAAGGCAGCATTGGTGGTGAGGGTGGTAGTGGTGGTATGAGTTCACCCTATATACCAAAAATACCACCAAGACGTCGACGTGCCGTTACCACAAGTGATCACAAGAGTTGTGCTCTTATACAAACTAGACTGAAATTGGGTGATATCATGTGAGTATAAATATTATTATTTTGAATTATTTATTTAGAATTAAGTTAAGAAATTTAAACTTTGACCAAAACAATTAGTGGGTTGGAGTTTAGTTTAAAATATTATTTGTTATAAATAATTAGGGTTGTGAGATGTATTTGTTTCTATTGATGAAATATTCGCTGTTGCTGATGAAATGTTTCTTTAAATTATAGGAGTTAACCTTTTTTGATTTTTTAAAAGGTGTTTTTTTGGTATACAGTTCTACTTTCTGTTGACTTATACAAATTGGTAGAAAACCAGTCGATTTACTGATTACAAATAAGCATTGTTTTGATAAAATTCTAAAATAAAAAAAATTATAATCGTTTTGCCGAAATGAATCATATAATATTTTTAAATATCCAGAGGATGGAAAAACTCGGGTCAAAACCTTTTTTCAAATGATCTTAATTTTAACTCTTCTTTGCGAAGATTAGAAATAAAACTTTTTTTTTTAATAAAATTTTTATCTTGATTTTTACTCTTGTATATACACAAGCACACAAACAAATTTCTTGCCGCAATACAACATACTTAATCTCTTTTTTCCGATTTCGCTTCGATTTCGTTTTAATTTTAAAAAGACCAAAAAAACTCTATTAAAAAATTATAATTGAACTCCATGAAAGATCCCATCTTACGAAGAATAAAAAAAGAATCGAAAACCTTGCAAACTTCTATTTTGTAACGATAAATATGAGCTTTAATAAAGAAATACTAAAAGCGCAGATTTTGCTTAAAATTTCACAGTTAATTATATTTTGAAAAAAGTAAAGTTTTAAGTTATTTTTTTATGAAAAGTTCAGATTTATACTGATTCTTTTTGAAAGATGAGTTTTGAGTGAAAAGTCATGTTTTTATTATTCAAATGTTGATTACTTTAATGTGAAACAAAAACGTTAAGTTTTCTGTATAAAACTGAGTTTTTTGTAAAATATTTTTAGTGAAAATCGAATTTATTTGTGCAAAGTCGAAAAAATCTAGTCTTTGCGAAAAAAACGAATTTTTACTCAAAGTCACATTGGTGAGAAATCGATATTTCGATTCGGGATAAGTCGTATTAAGTGAATATTTTTAGTGAAAAGTCGAGATTTTAGTAAAAATCGAGTTTTTATTACGACGTTTTAGTGAAAGTTCGATTTGTTTAAAAAAATTATCGAGATTTTTGCAAAAAATCGAAATTAATGAAAAATCGGAATTTTATTATTAATAAATATTTTAATAGATAACCTTTTTTAAAGAGTTTTACTGAAAAATTTAATTATAAAAAATTGCAGAAAAATATAGTTTTGTTTTAAATTTAGAAAAGAATTTAGAAAAGTCTCATTGATGAATTAGCTTTTTTAGCAAAAAGTTTTTTATGGAAATCTGATTTTTATAAAAATTAAATATTTTTTCTCTGAAAAATATAACATTTAGCAATAAGTCTAATGAAAAATCAAGTTTTTAAGAAAACATGTAAATTTTTACTGACAGTGAGATTTTTAAATGAAAAAATATATCTGGTTTTATTTAAAAACTTACTTTAGCATTGATAATTGAATATTTATAAATTTTAAAAGAATTTAAAATCGAATTTTTAATGATAATTCATTTTTTATAAAAAATCTGATTTACATTTGAAATGAAAAAATGAACTTTTTATAAAAGAAAAAAAAACAAGAAAAAAATTTTATAGTTCGTTCAAACCGATTTTGTAATACCTTCAACACATTGTTGGTAACAAATAGTAGTTTCGAAAAATTAATTATCATGACATTAATATTTATGTGAAATTCGTAAAATTCGAATAATTTGGCACATCATTTTAGAATATTAAACGACAGAAGCCAACTTTCGTTAAAATCGTTTAATGCCTAATGAGCTTTAATGAGCTTAAAACCTCTTGCGGCAAGACAATTTCAATAGGTTTCGTCCCTAAACCAATATATTATGTATGCCGATATCTTAAAAATTGCAGAATGTTTAAAACTTACATGGACAGCCAGACGAAGAGAAAGACAGGCGGACATCCTTAAATCGATTCAGAAAGCGATTTTCAGTCGATGGTATAAAAAATCAAGATATGGAATAAGCAAACATTTATTTTTACAAAAAAGCGTTTTTCGTTTATATCAAATTTAGATTATCAAAAATCTATGACAATTTGTGCTTGTGAAAAAATTAGCAGTTTTTTTTCAGAAAATTGATTTATAAGCCTTCTGGTTACAAAACTAGCGAGAAAAATTTTACACAAATCGGTTCATAACAAACAGGACTTATTTCCAAGTGTCGCTTAAGAGTTTACAGACAGAAAAAAATATAAAGCAAAATCAACATTGAACATAGTTGATTTGAGATTGAATATTTTTTCAATTAGTTTAAATAAAAAGTTTTTACGTTTGTGAATCTAGAATCTATGGATATTAATATATATATAACGATAAATTTTTAAAATTACTTTGAACTAGTAAATTTCAAGAATATTCTCAAAAAACTGCATTTACTGTGAAACAATGTTTAATATTAATTTTTTATCTATGAAGAAATCACAACTGAAAACAAATTAAATTATTTCCATTTTAATTGATTTTAGACTGATATTTTGCTGAATCAAAAAATATGTTCATATTGGGAAACAAAGATAACAATCATCCAATTATCATATCAAAAAAATCACTTTAAAAGACACATAATTTCAAATTGATATTAACACAAAAATCCTTTCGAAGGCACATATAAGAGGCAGATCCACATTCGATCATATTTATAACATATAATGAGTCGTGTAGAATATTTTTCAATGTATGAAATTTGTGGGATGAATTTTCGCAACATTGTTTTTTTATTATAATTTTCTTTTTATACATTTCAGTTTCACCAAATGTACGAATTTTATCTTCAAGATGTAATATTTTTACCTAAAAACTTATTTATTTTGAAATCTCCATATAATGATAATTTACACAGATACAGTGTTACGAGCACAACTCCTTATGAGCCATAAAATTAACACCATAACAAACATAAATCGCAAAAAACTTTTCATTTGCATTTGAATATTTTCATTTATTTTCTACTGAATGTCAGAAAAAGGAAAAAAGAAAAACAAAAACAAAACTTGGAAAAAAGTTTGTTTACATTTTTGTTTTCATTTTAAAAGGTTTACTAACACATAATCAACATAACCACCTGTTGAATGAGATGACGCCAATTTATTACAAAACAAGTAAAATTGTTAAAGTTGGTCAAGTCCGACTATGTAATGCCCTACATTGTTGGTTGCAAATGTTTGCTACGAAAATTTTATGAACAAAACTCGTATATTTTCTTCTTATTTATGTTTATGTGTGCAAAATATTATTATGAGAATTTTTATCTGGAGAGTTATATGGGAAATAGGAAATGGTATGGACCGACCCTCGTTTAAATTTGAACAGCTGTTTTGCTTTATATTTATCTTAATATGAATAAATACAATTACCCACGTATATGTGCAATTTAAGTTTAAAAGGAATTTTTGGAATAATGAACCGATCCTCGTATAATTTGGCACATAGTTCTAGAATAGAATAGAATAGAATAGAATAGAATAGAATAGAATAGAATAGAATAGAATAGAATAGGACCTATTTTCACAAAATTAGTTTAAATTTATTTTATATTTAGAGATTTTATGGACTAAAAACTCCATTTCGGGGGGATATTTGTATGGCGCCTATATTTAATAGTAGGCTGCTCATTACCAATTTCGTTCTCAGAACAGGATGTCTTCCAAAATGTACTTTGCAAATAATATTTACATAGAAGATTAAATCGCCTCAGGAAGTTATTCTAAATCGAACAGTAGACTTTAAAGTGGTGTTAGTATTACCCGTTACAAACATCTGTACATACTCATAATATCCCCACCAACTATGGTGCTATAGGGTATAAATATTACTACTACATGTATAAATTCAAAAAAGCTTACTAAAAATAAAAACAACCCCCTGATAAAAAAGCTTTTAGCCGAGATATGAACCTTTTGAGGAATTTATAGTTTAGGGAACAGTTTAAGGAAATAAGCGATAAAAAAGCTTTTATATATAAAAAATCAAAACATAAAAAATTTATTATCCCCAATAAATGTTATTTTTATAGCAATTTGATTACAAATAAAATTTCAATTAAATAAAATCGTATTTATATTTTTACATAGTTGCATTTGTGGGGAGAAAAAAGCTTTAATTTTGACAATTACAAATAAAACTTAATGTAATAAATATGCATGAAGGGAATACAACCGAAAATAAAAAAGCAACAAAAATACACAACTTCATTTAAGTACATTTACACATATACATTGAATTTTTGTGTACGTGTGAATGAAGAGGGGGTTGTTTTGCGACCTCATGCGAAACGACTATAGGCCTCATAAAAAAGACAACTATATAACCCCAAAATACATTAAATTCATATATTTTTCTTATTTACTCTTTGCCAATCTAAATTCATTTTATCCTCTTTAGCTGTCTATGGACATTTCTTTTCGTTTTGACATTTCTTGGCTGAATTATTCGAACACACTGGGAAATTGAAGTGAAATTTTTGGTCGTTCTGTGTGTACATGTATTGGTGTCATTTTTAAAGCTGTAAAATACATTGTGACCAAGTTTAAGTGTAAGGTTCGTTGAATTTTTTCCCCAAATGGTTAGACTAAAATCGTTAGAAGCTCTGTGAAAAATTGAAAATAAATTGGTAAAATCCTTAAAAAATTAAATAAATTTATTAAAAAATTCAAATAATCAATTTAAAGAATAAAATTTAATAAAAATTATTAAGAAAAATATGGATTTTGAGTGTTAAAAGTGGATTTGAAAAAAGTGTTTCTTTTGGGAGAAGAAAGAAAAAACGTAACAGCGTGATGTGAAAAGAATTGTGAAGACAAGAATTTTTTTTCTTCTATGCTTACGGAAAATTCAATACACATGTATGCAGGTTTTTGGGTCAGGGGGCTGGTGCTGATACAAGTGAATCTATGAAAAGTGAACAAGAGCGGGTGTGCGCGGTCTAAACTGAGGTTGAGGCAAAATCCTTATACCTACATGAAATTCTAAAAAAAAAAATAATAATGTAGAAAAAAAGTGGAGCAAGTGTGAAAATTTAGTTTTTTCCAAACGAAGAAGAAAAATTTTAATTTTAAAATTATAACAAAATTATTACTGCACAAAATAAATTTGCAACAAATAACCGGGATCATAATTAGAAATAAGGTTAAAACCCCGAAAATATTACTAAAAATGTCTTAACAAAAGTTTAACCTAATTTTGAGGGGCAACCATTTTTTTCAGCTTTAACTTAAACAAAAAAGTGCTTAATACAGAAAGAGTGTTTAAAAATAAGAAAAGGCTTATAATTAAAGCCATAAAAAATATTTATAACAAAAAACTTAAAAAATAAAAATAAAAATAAATTCTATATGAAGTGAAAAAAATTCAGTAATTTAGAATTCTTGATGCCCAGAATTTGGAAAAAAGGACCCTTTCCCTTTAGAAAACATAGCAAAAAAATAACACACACAAGAAGAAAAAATTCTCTTTTTTTAATATTTTTACATATAAACGACATATCGTCGCCGTAACCAACACAATCGTGGTCGTTAGTTAAACGAACACAAGAAACGGAAAAATTCGGTCAAATTTTCCTTGAACATAATCATGCGTGTATATGTTGTACACATACATAAATAACTATGCACAAGTTTGTAAGTGTTTGAGGAACTTTAAGTGTATGTGTGCGTGTGTCTATTAAAAAAATATTACTTTTTTGGTTAAATTAAAAGAAAAAATCCTTAATTCTTTTTCAAAAAAAATTAATAATTATAAATCATGAATTCAGAAATCTAATTACTTTATAAATAACTTTCCCAAAAACCTAATTCAGACATCTAGAAGTGCGTTACTTATTTTTGTCCAAAATTCCTTCTTCTATACAATTTTTTTTCTGTGTTTTTCTCTGTTTCTGAATTGAGTTTTTGAATAGAAATGCGTGTTAGAAAGAAACACTTGATTAGTGCATTCCTTCAGATACAATATAGTGTATTCGTTAGCGGTGTTTTTTGCATTTACCAACAAAATTATTATTATTTTGTATTTTCTACTACATTGACACTCCAGATACTTTTGCTCTTCGCTTTCTTTCTTACTCTCTCTCTCCCAGTATCTTCTAGTTTACTTTTCTACTCTCTTTTCGTTTGCTGGGAGATATCTACCATGTGGTGTGTATGTTAATAACAAAAGAAATAAACAACAAAAATATAAAATCTCAAATTAGAAAAGAAATCAACACAAAAAATGTTTCGTTAAATTTTATTTTGTTACACAAAAAATACTACTCTCGCATGAAATAAGAACAACAAAGCAGGGATACGAAAAAACAACAACATAACCAGCTTTTTTTGTTGTTGTTTTCTTTTTTACTTTGTGTTCGTATTTCCTTACTTTAATGTGGTTGTTGTTTTTATTATAACTTGACAGGTCGTTGTATCCCCAACACAGCTGATTTTAATTGTTTGAACTTACACAGACACACACTCGTAAACACTAACACATATTCACACTTACACATACCAACCAAAAGTTAACAAATACTTATACATAAACATAAGACATTAAAATCGTGCACAATAAAACTGAATAAATAGAACAAACATTTTTACAACCCCTCAAAAATTAGAGACGACAATTAAGAGGACTTTTCTTTGAGTCTATTTTTGGATTTAGAAAAAAAGTAAAAATCTATTACTCTCTATTTCAATTGAATGATACGATTTAAAGCTTTAAAATTTATTTTGTAAATATATTATTGTGCTGCATTTAAAATAACTGTCTTTTATATTGAGAGTTAAGATTAATGTTTGGATTAGAAAGTCTGACATTTTTCTTAAAAATTGTACTTCATATCATTATCTACTAAATAAGGGAATAAATTAGAGTCAATTCTCTTAATCGGATTATATAGGACTATAAAATATTTTGTTCTATTTAATGTAGATTTTTAATATCAACAATATTTCAAATATTTAAGTCATATTATGGTAACCGTGGCCCTT
>PYHX02000495.1:25626107-25660842 GCA_004302925.2 Cochliomyia hominivorax
AATTTAAAAAAATTACAAGTATTATCTCAACAGGTCGTGGTTCAGTAATGTTTCTTCTCGCATCTGTGAATAAGTTTTATGAAATAATACCAAAAAAATACTCACAGTTTTGGTACATGTTCCTTCGAAATGAAATGAATCTTAGTAAAATCTGCTATAAACTCAAAATTTATATTTGAATTTCAATGAAATTATTACTTCAAAATATATTTTTTATATCTCAACACTCTAGAAAATAAACTCCACATCTCCACATCATTTTTATATCCTAAAAGTCCTATAAAGCAAAAAAATCCAAAACTCCAAAAAGTTAAATAAACATCAAATATAATATTAAGATTTAATATTTCTTATCTCTTTGGATTTAAAAGAGACATTAACATTAAGTTAATGTTAAATGTCCTAAATGGAATTTCTTTTAAATTTCACAACTTATCCCACACCCCCCACAAAAAAAACAAAATATTTAAATTTTGATTTAATATCCTCAAAATTTAAATTTTCACAATTTATAATAAATTCTTAGATTTGAAAAATTATCCTTTTTCATAAATCATTTTAGCTTTAAGCAACTTGTTTCCAGGCTTCAAATGTCAAAATTTCTCTGGTATTTCAAAAGAATCGCATATAATTAAATTTAATCACCTTAAAGATTTTTGTATTTAACGCAAAAAATTATATATATTTTCTAGCTATAAATTAATATGCTAAGAAGGGTGTATTTTTTCGACAGTTCATTCTTTTGTTACTTTCTGTGTGTTCAAATTAAAGACTTTTTTATCTTTTTTGTTGTTTTTATTTTATTTTCCATGGTGTCATTTTTTATACCCTCCACTACCACAAGTGTTGAAGAGGGTGTATTAACATTGTCATTTTGTATGTAACACTAAGAAGGAATGACCTCATAACGTATATATTTCATACATCAAATCAAAACCTAAGTCGATTTAGCTATGTCGCCTGTCTGTCTGTCTGTCTGTCTGTCTGTTGTTGGCACGCTCAACATCAATATATTGATCGACTTCAATGAAATTGCCTGCAGTATTTGTTTATACTCTTGAGAAGTCTTCTATTTAAAACCAGCTAAATCGCGTTGAGAAATCAATAGATATATAAAGATATCTGAGGCAACCTTAAGTTCAAGCAATAATAAAACGACATATAGAGAATTGGAATGAATGATAATATTAAGGCTACATCGTACCTTCATGTACCATTGCCAAAAAATTGTCATAAAGTCGGTTCAAACTCAGAAATCAAGTATAGTGAGAAAAAAAAGTACAAACAGTGGAGGGCTAATTGAAAGATTAGTCATAGCGCGAATAATAGCATTGTTTGACTGTTTCTATATTATTTCTGCGTCCGTCGTCTAGCTGGCCGCTCTTTCATCTCTGTTAATTAGCGGAAATTGTCTATTAAACAAATATGATTCCATTTCTTGGTTAAGGAGTTTAAGAGAAAAGAAGAAATAATATTTCATTTAAAAATTTTCAAGGAAATATTTTGTTGGCAAATATTATTTATAAGTGAAATTATTAAAAAAGAAGAAAACACAGGTGAAGTGAAAGCATTTTTTTTCAGTTTTCTTAAGGCAAAAAAAAAAAAAAAATAAAAGAAAATTTTTGATTTTAAAGTTTTCTGCTTTTTGCGGTTTTTACTTAAATGGAGGAGGAGTTAAGAAGGATCTTGTATTAACATACAATTTATTAACCTCCCGTAAAATAAATTAAATTTAAAAAGAAATGGTTAATGCTGTTTCCAGAATTTAAAAAAAATATATATATGCCACGCCCCAAAATAAATACATCCCTTTTATGTTCTGTGTGTGTCGCAATGTCAATTTATGAACTAATATATAACTGTTTATTGTTTGTTAACTTCCTCATTTTGTTTAATCTGACATTAAATTTTTATATTTACTTTTGGGTACTTCGGATCCTTTCCTCTTAAGGTCTTAAAACTTGGTCCATACTAAAAAATCTCTTTAGAAAATAGTACGATAAGTATTTCAAACATTCGTTGTTTTTTCGAAACTTTAATTCTGCGTGGTGACTGGTACAATTTCTTATCGGCCCATCCTAGTGTACATATCTACATAATATATGTTTTACTCTTGTTTGCAATTTAATATCAATAAATGAAATATCCTCAATGTATTTGTAAATAATCCGAGAGGGATACTACAGGTTTCAATTTGTTGCCAAAACTTTTACATTCAAACTTTAACAGACATTTTTGACTAAATATTTTTATGTTGCTTCCACATTGCTACATTGCTACATTGCTACATTATACATACATACATACATACATACATACATACATACATACATACATACATACATGCATACAAAGATACTTACATATATATACAGTGGTAGGAAATCGATTGTTATTGGAATTATTCTAGAATTTTATTAGGCTGGTGGGATTTGTTTAAAATTCGATATGACGTAAACATGGAAGTGTATCATTATAAGTTGAAAGTCAAGTATAATATGGGGCTTTATGCATGGAACTGAAGGACATAAAAATAACTCCAGATATTTTTTTTAAATTGATACCACATTTTTCTTAAACACGCTTTTAACATGGTGGAATATATTAATTTTTTATCCCATTTCAGAAAAAAAATCAAAATTGTTTTTTGCCCTTGATTATTAAGTCATTTTTAAATCTGTTAAATATTTCTTAAAGTCTTTGAATTATTTGCGTTTGAAATTTCAGCTTTCTGAATTATTTGATTCTGAACTATTCTATTGATCTTATTCAATATCAAAAAATTAAATTAAAAGAGTTCTGGTCCAAAAATATCAGATAAGAGTGTTAAAGGCGGACAAGACCGAATATTTAATAATTCCCAGGCATGAAAAATTATGGAAATACCTTCGTTGAATCTATATGTATTTAAGAGATTTATGCGATTTGAAGGGATTTTCGGAAGTAAAGGTTATATAAGAGTTAAAGGAAATTATGAACCAATACTAACATTTTTAAGACTTATGAACTTTACATTGAATTTTGAAAATGGTTCTGTATGGGATCGATCAGTTATGATCCGACCTTATTAAGTTTACATATGGATTTGGACTAATACAGGACATATCTTATTAAAATATATTTATATAAGTGACTTTCGTGAGGAGATTTGTACGAGAGCTACCTGAAATATAGGATCAAACTTGACCAATTGTATTTACCTTGTCCTTGTGCCAATAAGTAACACATTTCAAAAAGATATTTCGAAAATTGATAATTGAAAAGTGTATATTAGATTAGAACCATAGTCACGCATAGACAAATTTTTCACATTCATTGCACATGATCAAATTATTTGTTATTGTTCCAATAAGATACTTATTCATATAATATCCGTCCAATACTAAAAAGTCAGACTTAAAAGTCAAAATAAATTTTAAAAATTTTGGTACACCCCTAATCAGTGTGTCATTAAGATCGCAATTTTTACGATAATTATATAACATTTTTTTGGTATAAGAACAAACTCAAAATACTGCCAACTCCTATATAAGTCTCTTTCACGATATAGGATTTTCTGATTATGAAACATTTCCTGATAATTTCAGTAAAATATATTCCCAAATAAATAATTTATTGGTCAAGAGTTTCTTAAATAATTCATTCTGTCCCACTGTGCAACAACTTGGTTTTAAGATAAAATATCTAGATGTATTTTTGGGAAATAATTTAACATTGATATTCACACAATGAAAAAATTAAGTCTAAGTTTCTTATATGTATTGAGTTAATTCAATAGAATTTTTGTGTAAGTGTTAGTGTATTTGTAACCATTATTTGAAGCTTTAGTTGTATTATCTTTAACTTTCCCTTTTTTCTTTATTTTTCCTCCTCCTGCTCATGCTGCTGTTTTTTGCTTTTCATTGTTTATTTCAGTTTTAGGTTATATTTTTACCCTACACCACCGTAGGTAGTATTATATGTGCTAATGTTTGTAATACAGAGAAAAGTTTTTAAGGACATCGTTCGACTCAGAATCACCTTCTGAGTGGATTTAACGATGTCTGTCCGACAGTCTGTATGTCCAGCTGGCTGTTCATGTAATCGTTGTGAACACTCTAAAAATGATCAAAAGATAAGTATAATGTTAAAAATTAAACGATGGTCGGTCCATCATTTTTTCTAGCTCTGGCATAAACTTACATCTCCCCAAAAAACAATTCTTTTCAAGCTCTTAAATTTTACTTAAATGTAAGTGTCACATTAATGTACTTCACTTAATCAAAAATGAGAAAAGTAAATTATACGAGGGTCGTTCATATATTTTTCGTAATTGTCATAAAAATAAACAATTTGTGGTAGGTTATTACATAGTCTGGCTTGACCAAATATAATTTTTTCCTAGATTTTTTTATACATTTGATTTGAGTATCTTTACGCTAAACTGACTTTTGTGTTACACACACATACATAAACATCAATACAACTGCAAAATTCTCCATGAATTTTACATTCGCACATAAAAGAGATACAAACTGACAATATTTATTTGTAAAATGATATAAATTCATACCACTATATGACTCTTTTATACAGATGAATACAATAAAATTTACTTTATTTTATTCTTTTTCATTTGAAATTTTATTTTTCAGTTCATTTCAGAAAAAAAAATTTATTTCAAATTTTTATGTTGCTACAAATGATTTTAAATTGTATACACATTTTGGATACAATATTAATATTACATCCTCAAATATATAATAAACACTCTTTTGGAAAACACAGGTCTCTCTCTCCGACCACGAAAAAAATTTGAATTTTATGGAATTTGAAATTTTAGGAAACAATTTTCACAAAAATTGTTAACATTTTTTTAATGTTAAAAATTTATGGCGTTTTAAATAATTATACGGAGTTGCTAAGTAGTGAAATTGAAAATATTCTTAACGCACGTATATATTAATAAAAATAAAACCACCACATTTACAGCTTTAATTATTATAATTAAATTTAAATTATTATTACAATTTACCGCCATTGCTCGCCATAACAAGAATTTTTTGAGAAATTTTGATTGTTTTTGGGTCCTAAACTTTTCTTCAACATTCACCCAACATTAGCAACATAAATTTTTAGCAGAGTTCCCATTAGGAACTTTTTGTGTCTTGTATGTTTTTAAACTTGCATTAGATTTAACTTTTCGTTTCAAATAGTCCACGCACTAAGCTAACCGAACTGCTTTCCTACAGAATGTGTTGGAGGCTCTTTTGAAAATGCTTCCAATTTTTTGTTGGCTTTGGAAACATTATGTGTACCATTTCTTCTACCTTAATCAGGTTTTCTATCAACGGACAAGTTCTTCCAGTACTGTTTAATAACACTGGAAACACTTCAACGACAGAAATTTCAATGATTGATCAACTTTTTTTAATGAAAAAGCGTGTTAACAGTTTTTCCATCTCACTCCTTATATTCAAATATAATTTCATCACTAAACGGATTTTATTACATGCAATTATTTTTTACAAAAATGACTAAATAATTTTATTTTTAAAAATTGTTAAATATATTTGAGAATATTGAATAAATAATTTAGAGTGTGTAACTTTTGCTGGTGATTAAAAAAAGGTGATTCTATAGAAACGCATATTTTATATTTTATAATATTTTAGCACAAAAAATTAAAAAAAGAAAATAATAATGAACCACAAAATATTAAATATTTATTTAGTGGTTTATTAAACTGAGTATTTCGTTTAGTAAATATATTTTTTTGATATTTTAGACACTCAACAAAATATTAATATTAAATCATTTATTAGGATCGAGTATCTGTATCTTTAATTATTTAATGATAAAAATTACTTCAAAAATCACATTATTCAGTTGAGAATTATTTGAGCTCAATCTTAGTAGATTTTGTGAAATGACGTCGACACTCATTGATTCGTTCCCATACAAAAAATCGGAAGCTTTGAAATTTGGACACAGCTATATAATGGAATACTAATTAAGAAAAAAATTTAAGAAAATCGGTTCAAGGATTCACGCACCTTCCAAATATCTTGAAGTTAAAATCTAAAATTTTGTTCACAATTATGATTGTAATTACGATTTTTGTATAGTTAAAATTTTATAACATATATTTCTCAAATATCGGAAGTAGGATATTGGTACCCGTCATATAATCTTTTTATAAAAAATGAATTAAATTTTCCAAAATAAACTGTTTTGAAAAATAATATATTTTTTAAATTTCTTTTTGCAAGTTCTTTTTTTTACTCTAAAAAGTATTATATCTATATAAATATAACAAAAAACTGGCAGCTGTTCCCTTTTGATTATTAATCTTTAGGTTTGTATATTTAAATTAAATAAAAAAATAAAAAATAAAAACACTCGTTTCCCGAACCGATTATTTTAGTAAAGTCGGTTTCGGTTTTTTTGAATAGCTCACATTTAGAGTATCGAAGAAGCCGAGGCTGGATTTTTAAGGGTTTCAGGTAAGAATTAATAAAATTCTTATATGAATATAAACAATTTTAAAATCGTAGCAATTATTTTTTATAATGTGTGTTATTCGATAAATATCAGGTCATATTTAGCTATAGATTCCATCCCGGGAAAAAGCTTAAGCTTATTGAAATTTGTTAAAATTACTTTTTTAAACAGTCTTTAATATATAATTATCGGGCCATATTTAATTATATCTTTTTAATTATGATTAAAAAATAACTTTTTTACAAAAATTAAACTCTTGTAAAAAAGGAAGAAGGAAAGAGAAAAAACATTTCGTATATACACACATAGACGTATAAAATATAAGATTTTTTTAAAATAACTTTTTTCTACTTCACCGATTTTTTACCTTTCCCCTTTGGAAAGATAAAATTTATATAGGATAATATTATGGAAAAAGTTCATTCTAATTGTCGATTTATAATTGACAATTTTACGAAAGTTTTTTTTTCCAATTAAGAGCTTTTCTCAGATATCAATCTTTATCTTTTAATACACTAAACCGGTTTTGTTTTATTTAAATAGAACTTTTCTCATGACTATAAAAAGTACTCAGGCTAAATTTCATTGAGCTCTACCATTTTATTATTGTGGATGTGAGCGTGTTAATGAAAAATGGGACTTTTTGTAAAAGAAGGCAAAATAAATATTTTTTGTCAAAAATTGTTTTTCGTTTCAGAAAAAGAGCTTTATTAATTTTAGTCAATCTGAAATTCAACAAACAGAACTCTAAAAAATTTATACGAAAATATCAAGTATCTGTTGATATTATGATAAAAAGTAATAAATCATTTATTTCCAAATCTGTCATATTATTTTTTTATTGATATAAATTTTATTTTAATAAATTTATTTTTATCATTCTTTTTGGTAAATATTTTTAATACAAAACAAGTAAAAATGTTATAGTTGGTCAAGACCGACTATGTTATAACCTGCACTATATTATTGGTTGTTAATAACTGCTACGAAAAATTTATAAACGGCTCTCGTATTATTTAGTTTTCTTACGTATGTATGCTTATAAGTGCAAAAGATTTTTGTTTATACTAATAGTTATGTGCAATGTATGCGTTTTAAAAGGATTTTTTCTAGAGAGCTAAACCGACACTGATATAAGTTCGTACAGCTGTTTTGGTTTATAGTTGGAATTTGTATGGTCTAAAAACCCTTTTTACGGGGAAACATTTGCATGAGGCCTATATGACCAATCATAACCAATTTCAATAAGCATTGTCCTTGGGTCAATATAATAGTACGTGTCAAATTTTATTAATATATCTTAAAAACTGCAACCTGCACCTTGCGAGAATGCTTTACATTGACTGCCAGTCGGACGGACGGACAAAATGCTTAAATCAACTTAGGAAGTGATTCTGATTCGAATGGTATACTGCAAAGTGGTGGTAGGGCTACCTCATCTATGGTGGTGTAGGGTATAACAATACATACAAATACACACTCAAACAGTTGCTAATAGTGATTGTTATCAAGTCGAGAAGAAAACAAACAAATGAATAAAATAAAAAATCTAAATATTTTTTAGCAAATGATAAATTGGTTTTCAATGCATGAATAGAACAATATTGCATAGTTACATACACACAAATACATATGTACATGTAAAATTAAGTTACAAGGTCTGAGTTCGAAAGATTCTTAACAAACGTTTTTTATTAAAATTTTTAACCATTACGACAAGCGGTGTAACTAACTTTGTCATTCCGTGTGTAACTAACTTTGTCATTCCGTGTGCAGCGCTAAGAATGCTTCATCTTAGACCCATATATTCCTTCTTGCATCAGATCTAATTCTGGATCGATTTGGTTACGTCCGTTTGTCAAACAAATGAATATATAGTTAATCTGATAAAAGTGAGTACTAAAATTTTTAAATATTATCACAAACTTCAACATGATTACCTGATCGCTAATAGAAAACCTGGTTCAGATAGAAGAAACATGGTACACATGATGTTTTTAAAGCCAAAAAATAGAAAGCGTTTTCAAAAGAGATATCTACACATGCGTTATAATTACAGCCCGGTAGCTCAGTACTCGGACTATTTGTTTAAAATGCTGATTCATGTTTAAAAACATTAAAGGCTCAAAAAATTTGGAAGCTAAAAACAGAATACAAAATTCAAATCATGACAAAACGTGTATTCTGGCAAATTTTTCAAAACTTCCTGATCAAAAATTATATGTTGCTAAATGTTGAAGATACGTTTTGGGACACAAAAACAATTCTTTTGCCTCAATAATAACCGAAATTTATATCAAGAAATGTTTAAAAAATACTGTTTCCATACATAAGACTTCACTTATTTTTGTCCTGACTTGACATAATGATACTATAATAAACAAGCCCTTGAGTGTACCAAGTGCGACATATCCTCCAAACTGCCCGGAGCAAAGACTAGTGAAGAGAAATTGTTAAAAGAGAATTAAAGATCACAAAGTTTGGTACATTTTCAACAGACTATTTGTTCCAGCAAAGTGACAGAAAGCATTACTAAAACGTTAATGAAAGGTGTTCCAAAAATTTATTTACTTATTAACATAAATGTATGTTAAGAATTTTTCAATCACACTTCTTACATATGAATTTAAGTTGTATGTATTCATATCTTTTTTATATAAAACCAATTTTCACCTAAAATTTTTTGACAAAATAAAAACTAAAAGTTGTAAAAATAATTTTTTTCTAAAAAAGCAATATTTTTGTTAGCGAAAATAATAAGAAAAACTTTTATGTTAAATTATAAAAATATTTTCTATAAATTTAAAATTTCTTATTTCTCTTTTTTACTAAAAAACATGTCTCACACACATTCATTATAAAGTTAATTAAATATAAAATATGATTGAGTGTTTAGTGTAAAATTACATTTATTATGAAGCAAAATATTGAGGTAAAAGCCTAAGTGAGTAAATGAATGAATTTATTTCCTTTTATCTAGACTTTTTGCAAAAAAGACATAACTGCAGCAATAACAATAGAAAAAGGAGATATAGGGAAAATGACGTACCTGATGATGGTGATAATAAAATTTTTACTCTATAATAGTTGTTGTTATTTAGTTATAGTCGCACAAGAGTAAATTTATTTTTATTTTACTCGAATGCATTATAGACGTATTTAGATAGAGACACGTCATTTATATGTTCCACATACGTAAAAGTACTTTATTTTATGAATGAGCAAAAAATAATTTACATACAATAAATGGAAATAAAAATAATAATAAAGTAGAAGAGAAGAAATAAAAAACAGATAGAGGAAAAAGGAATAAATTACTAATGGATTTGCTTGTTTTATTTTTAGCACTTCATGAACTATTAAAGTTAGAATAAAAATAGAAATGACATTTTTTTCGCTAAACGGTAAAATCTGGCACCATGATTTTTATCACCTAAAAACTGATAACATAAGAAGAAAGAAAGAAGAAGAAGATATAATAAATCAAATTCAAGTTAAGACCACTTCCGATCACATCTTAAGAATAAAAGCAAAAAGCTTTTGATCTTTTTATCTGTTTTAGAGAGAATTGAGAGAATGAGAATTGTTAAATAAAATCGTCTCAATAAATCGGCGATTTCTTTTATAATTTTTGAATCCATCATTACCTGACAAGTTTTTTTAATAAACAAATTATAATGCTACATTAGGCTGAGCCGAATATACAATAGTCTCCACCACATATATATGAATGGCACATTTATACTATAAAACACCCATATACACTCACATTGGGTCGTCATCAAAAGTCTAACGTTTTTGCTATAACTTTTTTCTACTCATTCGAATTTAAATTTTTTGACACTTCTAGGATCCCAAATAAAGAAGTGATCGAACAGACCAACATATAAAAATCGATTCACATTTAGTTGTGATACAAGAATATGTAAGTTTTATGAATGATTCTTTATGATCGCTTGTGATCTATATCCGATGATATCTAATCCATCTAAACTAAAAGGAGTTTCATTAAAAAAACACTGCAAAGCGTAAAAAAAATTATCGTTTGTGATCACTTTTTGAAAAATAAAAAAATGTAAAGTCGTCATAACCTCAGTCAAGAGCCACTTAATGCCAAAATGATCTTCAACATTATTTATCTTTATAAATAAGTTTCTAAATTCAAAAATAAACTTCAGATCATTAAATAATACATTGATCAATAAAAAGTCGTATTTTCGAATTAAAATTAAAATTTGATAAGAAAATCGAATTTTTTATGCGAAAAGCAAATTTTCATAGAAAATTGAGTTGAAAAAATAATATTTTTAGAAAAAAATCGAATTTTTGATTTTTAAAATGATTTTTTTCTGAGGGTAAAATTTAAGAAAAAGTTGGACTCCTCATCTCTATATCTGAACCGATTAAAATGGTTTTCATATGCAAGTATTTCGCTGGTATGAGTAGATTGTCGCCTTTACTTTAAGAGATATTTGGATTCAAATGTTTTTAATTTTAGTTTTTGACCGAACTCTTCGAAGATTTTATGCTATAGCGAGTCCATGTTTTATCAGATATTTTTCAGATATATTTTATTTTATTGCGCACTAATAACAACATGTTTTAAAGATAAAAAAATTAAACGTTTTCATGGGATCAAAAGTTATAAGCCAAATGCCGGGTGAACCAAAGTTTCCCAAATTCGATCTATTTTTCAAAACACTCTAATTTTCGACTTAATTTTTAAAATTTGAAAAGCTTACAAGGAGTTGTTATGTTTTAATTCCCATTAGGTTTAAAAAAGTTTTAACTCAAAATCACCTGTTTTGCGCTTTGAGCCAAATTTCATCAAGATATCCGGAAAACTACGACCTGTACAAATTTTACAGCCGGACTGACATCTGTAAATCTACTCCGGAAGTAATTCACTCTTATAAACATTCATTAACAACCTAAGAATGTGTAGAATAAAAATATATGATATCATTAAGGTATCTACTGAGATGTCAATTGCGTAATCCTGTTACCGTTTATCCCGGGATTTTTTGTGATTAAGAAATTCCAGATACTATTAGTCCTATAAGTTTTAGACTCTCGCTATTATAGTTCTTTAGATAATCGATAATTAATATCTGCTTTGGTTGGGGATACTTCTTTCCCTTCGATTTGTTCAGTAAAACAGTTCTTGAGGAAGTTGTTGGGACCAAATTTAAGAGCACTCACTGTTGTAGTCCTTTAGATACTCGATAACTAATATTTGCTTTGTATGGGAGTACATCTTCCCCCGGTCCTATCGGAATTTTTTAAAGTTTATATTAAATTCGGATAAATTAGAATTATTCTTTGAATATTTCATCATAAACAAAATCCCGAAAACCCGAAAATCCCCGAAACCAGTGATTTGATTGTTAAAATCACAAGTCCCGGGATTTGCATTCCTAGTTCTTCATGTATTCCTCCAAATATAAAAATAGCCTCCATTTGCGAACGCCTTTTAAAAAACTTTTGTGGAATCGTTTAAGCATCAAAATAAATGACAAAATAATCTACAAATTGAAAAGGGTTTTTTATGTATTTGAAAATTTTCCTTTGTCAATAGAGAATTTATTTCAAACACCAAATTTAAAAAGGGTTGGAAGTCAGTTATTTTTAGCATAACAAATTTAAATTAATTATTAAATCCATGAATAATAAAGTCTAACTTGTCTTGCATAAATATGTATATATATAATATATATGAATACTGTAGAGTACTTAAGAAAAAAAAGAAAAAATAAATTCATAAAAAAACTACTTTTCCTTACAAACAACTCAGGAAACCACACAAATATCCTCCGTACATAACATCATCATAATGTAAACATACACACTCATAAACAAACATACATGTATACATATAAATAAATCTACATGTGTATATAATTTTATAAAATGCTTTCATCTTGGGATTCTTTTTCTATTTTTTTTCTGATTTCTTTTTATTATTAATAGAGTTGAGAAAATATGATTTTTATTGTATGAGTTTGGTTTTAATTCGATTTATGTTTGCATGTATGTGTATGTGTGATTATGAAAACCATATCAACATACTCTTATAGTTTTTATTTATTTATTTTAATTTAAATCTATTTTTTTGCATTTTCTTACTCATAAATATATAAAGTTTTTTAAAGAAAATAAATCTGTAAAGATTTAATCGATTTTTATTATATATATTTTTTTAATTTACTTCAGAAGTGAGATCGAAAACTTCTTAGCATACATAAACTCTGAAAAAAATCAATGTAGGATAAATTAGAAAGGAAATAATTTACCTTTTTTAATTATGATTTTTGTTTGTAGATAAAAAAATTTTAATTTAATATTGTTTTACAGTTAATACAGTTTCTTGAGAAAATTTTTGAAATTCAATTAAATGAGATTTTAGTACTTAAAAGTACGTTTAAAAATTTATCGCACAACTTTTTTAAATTCTAATGTATTCACCACAAACTTATTCAAATTTATTCAATATCAAATCAACTATGTTCAACGTTGATTTTGATTTTACTTTCTGCGTGCATATATTAATAAAATAGAAACCATCACACTTTATTTGATTGAAATTATTATTACAATTTCCCAAAAAAATCTATATATACATAAAATAGGAAGTGTATATATATGTAAATATGTATATAGGTGTGCATGTATGTATGTATGTATGTATGTATGTATGTATGTATGTATGTATGTAACGTATGAAACGTATGAAACGTAAAGACTCTAAAACGGCTCGGTCAAATTTGATAAAATTTTCACACAAAAATCCTAAAATACCCGAAAGTAAAACAGTCTATAAAAATTCCGATAGGTCCATGGGAAAAGGTACCCCCATACAAAGCAAATATTGATTATCTTAATAAATATGTTTAACAAAGGTAACTTGACAAAAAAAGCCCAGTGGGTTAAATGTTATAATGAAAAATGCCTGTTAAAATCTTTTTGATCTCATTCCTTAGATTTTTTTAAATTACTTCTTAGAAATATTAAATTTTAGATTTATTTTTTATTTTAAATATATATTTAAAGTTAACCTTTTGTTTACTTCTATTATAAATTGTAACTCTAGAAATCTCTTTTTTATCAACATTCCTATTTGATATGCGAATATATTTCAATTTGTATATATAAAAATGGGGGAACATTAAAATTATTGCGTAAATATTTATGTTAATTAATTATTTACTGGTAAAATATATTTGATAATACAAATTTTGTTATCTCAAATATATTTATTTAATTTGATGATAAAATGGGAAAATTGATTCTTTTTAAAGGAATAAATTAAAATTATTATACCGTGCGATAGCCAGTTTTACACAGAAAAAAATCTATATACACATAAAATTGGAGACTACATAGAAGCGATTTTCTATAAAATAAATTGAATATTTTATGAGTTTTATATCGGTTATCGACTGCAAGCGAAGAGCCATAGTTGAAAATATAGTTGACTGAAGATTGAAAAAAATTTTCATTCAGTTTTTAAGTTTGTAATGAAATTTATAGATGATTCTTCTAATTTTGGACAAAAATGGTCTATAATTTCGAAAAGAAAAAATTGCACTCAATTGAATTGTAATATTTTCAATTAAACGCTCATTTTTATAAAAGGCTTAAATGATCTTATCGCACAGATCTATTAAGTATATAAGTAAAATTCTGACATATTATTATCTTTAACTGACAAAGAACGTTTAGCTGAGATATTCATCCGTTCTTATCTGTCTTAATTTTAAATCTTTTGAAATTTGAAACCCTTGACAAAATTCCCATACATATTTCCCAGTAATATTTCTATAGAATGTGATTGCCAACAGACAAGGAATCATTTTTGCACTCTACATCAGCACATTATCTCATATTAAAAAAATGGCAACTCTAAAATTTTCCAAATTTTACGATGATCGGTCCATATTTTTTATAACAGCCATAAAAGACTCACTTCCGAAAATCACTTTAAAGTGCATGACTCTCACTTATACATTGATATTATAATTATTAAGATAAATACAAGTTGAAATCATTGTTTGAAACTTTACGAGGGTTGGTAAAATTTTTTTCTAATAGACCCTTTTTAGACCTCCACATAAAAGTAATTTTTTCAATATATAGTAATAGTAGTAACGCCGACAAGTCATTTAACGAATAAAGTTTTCTATTGTTGCTGCAATAAAATTATTGTCAATAAATTAACAATAATATGGTGGTCGCATAATGTTAAGAAATATGTTTAATTGCTCAACATATTATTGCTGGAAAATAATCAAATACAACTAAACTATTGTTATTAAGTAAACAGATTATTTTCAACTTTTTTACGAACATTAACATTTTTTTTACAAAATTATTACAGCTGGATAAACATATTAATTTTCATTTATTTTGGTAACTATATAATTGTCAGCAGCTCAATAAGGCGAAGTTTTCTTATTTCATATTGGCATCGGTTCTAATTAAACGTAAATAAATTAAAATATTAAAAATAATATTTTTTTTGTACGGCATAACCATAATAATGATCGTGGGTCAACTATATTTTTGTATAATGATTAACAACATGAGTGTGTCAGCGTTCAAAGTATTTGACAATCATAGTTTTTTGAATCACAGACTTATTTTGTTTTCCGACAACCATATTATGGTTAAATACAGGTGTGTGCTATCGTTCGCCGCCGCAATATAAAAATATGTTAATTTGAAAATATTATGCTGGACCGATAAACATAAAATTTCTTTCTCGAAAATATACAAGAATAAGACATGACTTATTCACTATTAATCCTGAAATTTTGATGCAGATGAATGTATTTTAAATATAAAACTTTTTGATTATTTTTGGAAAATATTATTTTAGAAAACTGTACTACAACTCAATTTTAAAAATAACCCTAAACATGGCTTAATATTATTCAATCTATTTAATCCTTCAAATGTTAATATTCATATTAAGTTCTACTTCATAATTTAGTTCATTTAATTAAATATAAAATAAAAATTTATCTATTATAAGCAGCTACCCTGACTTCATCTTAACTGATGTTAAAAACTTTTCTATTATTTACAAAATCAGCTTAAAAACTTTTTCTGCGAAATAATAAAAATAAAGGTAAAAAGCCTAAAACTTTTTAAAATTTCCTAAGAATTCATAGACTTAACTCAGTTAGAAAATAGATAAAAAAATCTTTATATCTATAAAGTAATTAAAGTTCCTTTTACTAAAACATATTCAAAGGTATCCATGCTAAAGCTTAAAATCAAACTAAAACTTTTTCTGATAACGTTTTCAACAACAAAATATTGACTTTTTCATTCATTCATTTATTTATTTAACCCAAATTTTCGTAAGTGTAGGAAGTATTTTATGCTGAAATTTTATATAAAAACAACAACGACAACAACACCACCAATAACACCAAACACTTAAATTTGTTAGAGCCATTACTTCATTACCATATTGTTATAATACTAACACACACACACACCCACTCATGCACACACAAAATCAAACACCTCAAATGTTCCTAAATATGGAGAAGTTTGAATTAAAACATGAGTTTGTGGATGTGTCTGTGTGAGTAGAAATAAATATGTATGTGTGTGTGATATGGCATACTTAACAGGTACTAAAATTTTATCAACACATTTTTGTGGTTTAATAAACAATATTTTCTAATAAACTTTTTTGAAACATAAAATCAGTGACTGAATATGTACATACATATGTATGTGTGTGTGTATGTAATAATAATTTTCCAAACAGCAACAGCAATAAGAGAGAGAAAAATAATAATGTTAGCAACAACATTAATACCGTTAAAACAAAGAGTTGGGTTCCAATATTCCCCTCAAAACACATTTATATGATTTTTTTTGGCAAATGACAGGTATGAATATATTGAAAATAATTACTTTCAGAACCGAAACGAGTATAGTGTGACAGATTTAAAGGATTTTGTTGTATTTTCTACTCAATCAATTTAAACTGAAATGGTCAGGCTTGGAAAATTTGTACAAATACTGTACTCCAACAACAGATAATACTCGATCCTTGCATTCCACATCTAAGTATATATTGAATTTAGATTTGATTCCGCCCATCCATCAGTATTAATGTTTGCTTCTTTCCCTATATTTCATTTAAGTTAAAATATTTTTTCTATTTTGTATATTTTATCAGATCAAAATCCTGTTCTGCTAATTTAATTAACACATTAGAAAATATCCGCTGTATCATGTTGATCTATATGTCCTTACCTATCCGCAAGTGTTAAGATCTAAATTATGTAGTTTACTATGCATATGTAGTAGGGATGTCAATCCTATAAACCCGATGCCGAATATCCCGAGATTTTTCGGGATTAAAAATTATCGAATCTCAGGAATTGAAATTTAGATTTTAATTAGATTTTGTTCAGCAAAATTGTCACCCTGTCGTTATAAGGGCCGTCCTGTAGAAAATATTTTTAGGGGTTTTCCTTAGGGTTTACTATGCATATGTAGTAGGGATGTCAATCCTGTAATCCCGATGCCGAATATCCCGGGATTTTTCCGGATTAAAAAATTTCGAATCTCAGGAATTGAAAAAAATAATCGCGGAATTTTTCGGGTCTCATTATTTTCGAATTTTCCGGGAAATCCCGAATAATATAATCATTTAAAGTTTTTTTAATTATCATAAATATAAAAAACTTTTTTCAAAATTATGTTTTCAATTATATGTAAGCGGAATTCCGATAAAACTGAAACTCGGAAATATCCCACAATCCCGAAAAAGCATCGCAATACCAAACTTCCCGGGATCACGGGACTTGATTTTTAAAACCCTGAATCCAGGGATGTGAAATAAACCGGCCCCGTTTGCCATTCCTAATATGTAGTTATAAACTACGGATATTTTTAAAATCATTCCGGCTCTGCTATTTGAGATCTTAACAAAAAACTTAAAATTATGTTTTTAATTTGATCAGCTTCCGATACCGATTGTCCAATCGGTTGTTCCGATTCCGACCTATGTCCAAGTTCATTCCAATTTAGTTTACTAAGAATGCTATATTAAGGTATGCGGAATCTTTAACAAAAAAATTATCTTTAATACTTTGAATTGTAGCTTCATCTAAAAGCAAAATTTCATGAAAATTTCCGTAACAATTCAAAGAAAATTTAAAAATATCGTTTGTAAGGGAAATGTCACTCTCCAGTGCCCTAACCGAAATTTTTTATATAAACTGTTAATGTTATTGATTCAGTATAACAGTATAATGAAAATTATTTCCTCCAAAAAATTACTTACAAAACTTATTTATATTTGACCCATTTTCTAAATTCCTAATTATACTCAAAATATTTGTTACTTCTTTTAATGCTGAACTAAAAATTACTACAACTTCCTTGTTTTCCATACCTGTTTAACTTTTCTGCTTCTGACGTGCGTAAATTTTGGTCGAAGGGTGTCCATAATAAGTAATATGAGTTTTATAGATTAAAATAAGTAAACCCATATTAAATACCACCATAATATTGCCCCAATTTTTTGCTTCTTTAAGTTAATTTACTAAAGGTAAATGAGAATGTAGTTGTAAATCAACGGAAGTAAAATTTTTTTTTCAAGCTCTACAACCCGTTCTATGTTATTTTAGCATGCTATTTGACACATTCTTCTAGTAACTAATACAAACATAAGTAAATAATAAACTCTTATCTTAGATAAGTTATTAAAATTTGATTTTATTTAATTTTTTATTGTTATTACATGAAGTGAGGTGTGAGATCGAAAAATTCTTAACATACATATATGTTAATAAGAACGAAACCACTTAACTTAATTTTATTTTATTTATTTTTTCTTCTCATTCTTAAGATTGAACATTTCTTCGGTTACTTTGTTTAAACACCTTTTTATTCTCTTTAATTCTCTATTGGCAAGTACCCAAAATATCTTCACTGGTCTTAGCTCCAGACAGTTTGAAGTATATGACTATCTGGGTACAAATACCACATTATTGTGTTTCCATATCGAGAACTTTTTGAGAAATTTTAAGTGTTTTTGGGTCCTTAAGGTTTCTTCTACATTCTCTCGACTATTGTCAACATAAAATTTTTGACTTACAAGTTTGAAAAATCTTAGTGACGATAACAGTAACTATTTTTATTAATGAAAATCGCGATGTGAATAAACAAAATTTTAAGTTACGGTAACGATATGTTATAACAATAATATGTTGCTTCTCATTTATGGTTACCGCAAACATATTTTTATCTGCGTGCAGCAAACATTTTTTTAAAAAATTTCTCCAATTTCCCTGCTCTGCTTTTGGCTTCTATACTTTTAGCAGCATTTCTGTCAGAAATTTTTTGAACTTTGCGTTCCCAATAGCCAGAGCTAACACACCCTGTAGGCGAAACTCTTTTAAAAATTCATTCTATTTTTTGTGTTCAGAAACATATGAACGACCATTCCTTCTACCAGGTTTTCTATCAACGGACTAGTTCTCCCGGTACTGCTTAATAGCAGACCTTTGAATGCTTGATCTACTTTTTGTAGGATCAAATTGGGTTTTGTTGAAAGTATTTATTAATTTTAATACCCACTTCTTTCTGATCACTCATTTTAATTAAGTAATAATTCATTAATTTCTTTGATATTAAACATCATAATAGAAAACGTGTGTTAAGAATTTTTCGTTCTCAGTCCCCAAAACATAAGATTAATTTAATTCCCCTCACTCACTCAATTCTCTACTAAAATTTAAATAAATAAATACAAAATAAATAAATAAAATGTTTTTTTTTCTAATCTCATTATAATGACGAAAATGAAAAGAGAAGGCAAATAACCACAATCCTCTTGTAAATTATGTTTTATTTGTTTTTAAATCCTGCGATGTAATTTAAAATATTCTTTGTGACATTTTATTTGAGAGTTCAACAAATTCATGACATAAAACACTTGACATTCTTATCGCAAATTTTGATATTATTTTGCATAAAAAAACCTCTTAAATATTTGAGTTTAATTTAAGGAAAATGTATATAATTTTATATGTGGTATTATTAAAGCGTTATAGTGAAAATGAAATCTATTTTTTTTTGCGTTTCCTTTTCTTTTTTGTTATGTCAATCATTTGTTCTTAACCAGACATTTCTCATGGTTTTACTGAAAACTCTGCTATGGAAAATAATCGTGATACGTATACAAATATAACGTGAGAAAGGAGAATAATTAATAACCGCTATAAAAATGTTATTATGACAAACTATAGCGAATATTTGATACCCTTTTGGAGGGTTAAAATTATGGTTTTGAAATAAATCTCTATAGAATTAATTATACCAAAGTTCAGTTAAAAAAGATTAAAATTTGATTGAAAAGTATAAAGATTTTGAAATTAGAAATAAAATAAGTCTTTTTCTTTAAAGCATATTAATAGTCGAGAGTATGATGGGAAAATTTTCCAAATTTTTTTAACTTTAAATGAAAGCAATTTTCATGGACCATGGATCTTCATAGAATTTGATATTGATTTATTCTTTATACAAGTTTACATATATATTTATGATTTTACAACAGTATTTACATTTATGAAGCATTTATACCGTTCGAGGTGATGTGCGTAAGCTGGTGCTATAGGGCCTTTTGCAACAACCCTCGTAAAATTTCTTACAGCTTTTTTTTATCGTATAATTCCTAAGTGGATCAATTTAGAGTGTTACTAACAAAATAAGAGCGTTTTAAAAATTGGCTCAAGTGTTGGGCTAAATAAAAATATCGTGGTTCTGTATAGAAGAACGCTAAAGAAAGGATATATTTTTAAAATTGGAACAGAAGTTATGCTAACAAAAACATTTTTTGTGAAATTTTATTAAAAATTTTCCATATCTGTGAGTTTAATGAAAATATTTTACCTGTAGAATAAGCACCGTAAAGTTTACAAAAACATGGAACATAGCTATATTTGACTGGAGGTATCTTAGTTGTGGTTGGACTTTGAACAAGCTTCTTAAATAAGTATTTGGTATTTGGATTGAGAGTTGATTTAACATTTTTATGCAGCTATAAAACTAAGATGTTGAAGCTGATTCCCGATTCAACATTAGGGAACTTAATAAATAAGTTATTTCTTGTGAAAATTGGCAAAACTTTGCATAAAGCTTTTAAGCGTATCTTTACGTTCTAAGTTGACGTATTTCCTTTAACTTATAAAAATAAAAAACAACAGAGTCGACAGTTTTATCAGAAAATAAATGTTGTCGTTTATATAAAAATAATCGAAAAATTCCGATTTAAATAACATTTTACTGGATCAAAATATAAAGGTTTCAATCAAAAATCTGTAAACGTATATACGTTCTTATTCTAGGTGATTTAAAAAACACAAAAAATTAACTTTGGAAAGCCATCCACTGCACCTCATGTAAGCCCCTGTAATCACTTTAGCTAAATTGAAAATATCTCAGCTACAATCATATAAAATTTTATTAAAATATCTCTAACAATTCAAAAGTTACGTAATTATTTTCAATAATATTGTTTCAGTACTGCTGTACTCATGAGTTATATTTATATTAAGTATACGTCGTTACTATAAATTAAGTCACTTGTTACTGTATTACAAGATAATAATGTTTGCTGGGTTACATGTGGTTTCTTCCATAATTTCCTTCTTTTTACTCTAGTTCATGGCACAAAATTAATTCATTTTCATAAAAATGACGACAATCTTAAGGTTTTATGAAATTTCAATACAAAAAACTAAAAAAAGAAACAAAAAAAAATTAAACAAATAAAAAAATTAATCGAAAATATTCTGTTAACAATGACAGAAGAAGAGGAAGAAAAAACTGAACTAAACTTAAATAAAAAATACAATTAATATAAAAATGAACAGCGACAAGAAAATGTCTGCAAGAAAAGAACGAAATCTCCATAAAACTTTTACAAAACTTTTGCTTCGATAGCCAGACAATAATTAAATAATTGAGATAACTAATCGATTTATAGGAAGAAAATAAAACTAGCAAACGATGTTAGATTTTCTCCATATTTCATGGAGAATTTAGTAAAAAAATGAAATACATAATTTCTTAATTAAATTTAGTTAAAAAAATGTGGGTCACTTTATCATCTAGCATCTGTTTTTCCTCTTCCATATATACGAAAATGAATCTGTGTTTGTTTGGGACGTGTAGGCAGCTAAACTAGTGCACCGAGATTTTCACAGCATAATCCCAATATTCCCGAAAGAATCATAGGTTATAAAAAAATTCCGATTGGATCAGAGAGAGGGATACCTCATACAGAGCAAATATTAATTTTCGAGTATCTAAAGAGCTGTAACAGAGAGAATTCTCTAATTTTCCTCTAATCTCTTTCTCAAGAAACTGTTTTAGTTAAGAAAATGTATGACAAATACGTCCAAGATAAGAGGTACCCCCCTATATAAAGCAAATATTGATTATGGAATATCTAAAGAGAATATCTAATAATATCTATAGCGAGACTTCTCGAATTTGGTCCCAATTACTTTCTCAAGGAACAAGGGTAGAATCAGAGAAAAGGGTGCCCCACACACAAAGAAAATATTAATTATCGATAACCTAAAGAATTGCAACAGCGTGTGTTCCTAAAGTTGGTCCCAATCACTACCTCATGAAACTGTTTTAGTGGACAAAATGAAAGGCGTATACGATCACGGGGAGGGGTATTGATAATCGAATATCTAAAGAACTACAACATCGGGACTTTACAGTTTTATTGGACAAAATGTAGCTTCAAATAAACAGGTAGTCCCTATGTAATGCAAATATCAAATAAAATTTTGAAACGTATAGGATCGGGGGCAGTGTTGCCAATGAACAATTTAATTTTGCCATTAAATATTATTTTAGTCATTTTTATATACACTTAGCTATTGGCTATGAAGCACTTAAAACGGAAGTATCTCATCAAATTCAGGTTAAATGTGTACAGAAATCTCGGTAAATCAGTCTATAAAGGATTTTTTTTAAATAAATTATTTATTATATTATTTTGTTATAAAAGATCAATTATATATTAAATATAAAATATTTATCAATTGTAAAGCCTATTTTTTGAATTTTGGATCAATATGACGAACTTAAAGATAATTTTTGAAGAGTGTAGTATGAAGAAAAATGCCATAAAGCTGATATTTATCTGGAAATGTATGAAGACTAATATATTCGATTATATTTAAACGAATCTGTTTTTATAAATGAATTGATTTCTATACCCTCCATGTATATCGCTAAGAAGGAATCATGTAAGTTTCCATATTGTATATATATTCCTGAATTTAATCAAAATCTGATTCGATTTAGCTACGTCAATCTGTCTGCTGTTGGCACTCTCCCATCCACAACTATTGACAGAGTTAAATGAAATTTAGCCTGAGTATTTGTTGTTGGCCTGAGAAGTTTCTTATTTAAATCCAGTAAAATTGATTTAACATATTACATGATCATATCTGAGTCACTCTCTAAATTCAAGAGGAGATCATCCGTAAAATTTGTAATTATAAATTGACAAGTTGGAATGGTTTAAGGTTTTAGCCAAAAATATAAGTAATTTTATATAGCTAAACTCCATGAATGCAACATAACGTATTTCCTTCATTAAGCACAAGCGAATATAGAATTCTTACTTGTGTAAAGTTCCTTTAGCCTCTTTTAAATTTTAATTATTTATTAAATTTATTCATTGAAACTTAATATATATCGCTTTTGGTTATAATAATTTATATTTGTTTGAATAATAAATAAATTTGCATAATTACGAACATGATAAATGTTAATCATGTTTAGAAACGGTGATTTATTTTGAGAAAATTAAAAATGTTAGTAAAAAAAATATTGACAACTAAAGATAATAAAATGCTTGAAAGCATTAACACCTGTAGCTTTGTGAAAACATGTGTGGGTGTGTGTGTGTGTGTCACAAAATTATTAGTATTTATGAATATTTTGTTACATTGCAAAGGTGACCGTAGTAGTGGTTCTGTCAAGTGGTATAATTTAATATAAAATAAATAACTTTAACAATCTATTGCTAATTCTACTTATTATCCTTTTAACAAAATTACAATTTGGAATGTAGTTTTCTGGAAAAGGAAAAAAAATTGTTAATAAGATAAAGAAAATATTTATATTTTGATCAATAAACAATCAATTTTCATATTATTTCCATGCAACAAGTCAATTAAGCTCACGTTTTGGGCATAAATTGTACAAGATTCCTTAAAATAGATGAATGCATGGCTTCAGAATCTGATTTTGTGCAGTTTATCAGCTCCAGATTACTTCTGAATTATCATATTCATTCTCACCTTTTTAAAATGCCAAAAGGGTTCTCTATCGGATTGAAATCCGGTGACAGTGGCGATGAACCCAAGACTTTGATCCAAATAATTGAAAGTATAGCATAACAATAAACAGGTTAAAACAAAAGCACTGCCATCGCCTTCAACTTGGTAGGTTTCAGACTAAATTTGCTTTATTTTGTTTTGTATTTTCATCTGATTTGAATTGGTTAAATTTTGATTCACAATTAATTAAAAGGTTTCTTCATTTTGGATTTTCCTAACACACTTATGAATTATTCTATAGCATTGTGATTAAATGTCATAGCTGTTTAGTCCACTCGAATAGATGAACCTCCGTTCCAGTGGCAAAATAATTTCTGATTCGTACTCAGCATAAGTTTATTGTTTATAAAATAAGAATAATTAAAAAATTTAATTCAATTTATTATTGGAAATATTTATTTTAATTATTTCATAAATGACTGAACAAACAAATAATTAAAACTGTACAAAAAAATAAAAATTTAATAAAATCCTTATTAAATAATCCTTTTATAACTTTTTCTGCAAACTTAAAGCAATATGAGCATAAACAGTAATAAAAGCCATAAATATTTAAACGTATTATTGCTTCTGGCTATAAAAATAAGGATATATTTTATATCTCTTTTAGTTTTTTGTTATTGTTGTAATAAGTCATTGTAATTAAATTGTTTATTGCATTTTAAGAAAATTATATGAAAAACCATTTAATACCTTTACGTACACACACACATGCACTGTCATATACATATATTTTGCATAAAATGTTATAAAAAAAGTTACCAACAATACAATTATAAAGAATTACAAGTACTTTTATAAGATTACAACTACTACAACAGCCATGTCAATATGTATATAAAAAAGGAATCTGCGTTTATTTGTCTGTTTGTTTGGGACTGTTTGGACAACTAAAATACTGGACCGATTTTGCTGAAATTTTCATAGTATGACTACAATATACCTGGAAGTAACATAGGCCATACAAAATTCTTATAGACCAGAGTGAGGAGTACCCCCATAGAACTCCAAGGAACTGTTTTATTGCAGAAAATGTAGAGCGGATAGAACCAGGATGCAAATATTAATTATCGAATATGTAGAGAATTATAATAGCGAGAGTTTCAAAATTTAATCTCATCCACTTTTTCAACGATCTTACAGGACCAAATATAGAACGGATAGAATCTGGGGGAGGAGTACCCCCCTACAAAGCAAATATTGATTATAGAATATCTAGAAAACTGTAGCAGTGAGTGTTCTGAAATTTAGTCCCAATCACTTTGGATAAAATGTAGGGCTGATAGGACCAGCGGGTGGGGTAGCCCCCCCATGGAATGCAAATATTAAAATAAATAGAACGGACTAATACACTTCGTTCTTTGTGAAGCGCACCGGATAAAAGTTTTAATTATAATTTTATTTACCAAATCTTCTTTAAGTTATTTTATGAAACCAATTTATATTTATTTTATATTTTTATATAAATAATATAAATAATTTATTTAAATTAATGAAACTAAAAAACAAACGATAAATTTAATTTAATTATTTATTTATTTTTATAAATAAATTCAATGGAAATTATTAGAAAATTATTAATTAAAGAAATTTTTACTTTTTATTTATTACAGCATGTTGGGCGGTGTGGCAGGACGTCACATGTCGAATCGTCGACGTGGCTCATCACCAATGGTGCGCTTAAGCGGTACTATGCTTAATGCTGGCAGCATTGAAGGCAGCATTGGTGGTGAGGGTGGTAGTGGTGGTATGAATTCACCCTATATACCAAAAATACCACCAAGACGTCGACGTGCCGTTACCACAAGTGATCACAAGAGTTGTGCTCTTATACAAACTAGACTGAAATTGGGTGATATCATGTGAGTATAAATATTATTTTGAATTATTTATTAAGAATTAAGTTAAGAAATTTAAACTTAGACCAAAACAATTAAAGGGTGCAAGTTTATTTCAAAATTTTATTTGTTATAAATAATTAGAGTTGTGAGATGTATTTGTTTGAATTGATGAAATATCTGCTATTGCTGATGAAATGTTTCTTTTAGTTATAGGAGTTAACCTCTTTTGGCTTTTTAAAAGGTGTTTTTTTGGTAAACAATTCTACTTTCTGTTGACTTATACAAATTGGTAGCAAACCAGTCATTTTACTTATCACATATAAGCGTTGTTTTGATAAAACTCCAAATTAAAAAAGTCACATATCGTTTTTAACGAAATGAATCATATCATATTTTTAAATATCCAGAGTATGGAAAAACTCGGGTCAAAACCTTTTTTCAAATGATCTCAATTTTTACTCTTCTTTGCGAAGATTAGAAATAAAACTATTTTTTTTAATAAAATTTTTATCTTGATTTTTACTCTTGTATGTACACAAACACACAAACAAATTTCTTGCCGCAATACAACATACTTAATCCTTTTTTTCCGATTTCGCTTCGATTTCGATTTGATTTTAAAAAGACCAAAAATAAAACTCTAATTTAAAAATTATAATTGAACTCCATGAAAGATCCCACCTTACGAAGAACAAAAAAAAGAATCGAAAACCTTGCAAACTTCTATTTTGTAACGATAAATATGAGCTTTAATAAAGAAATACTAGAAGCGAAGATTTTGCTTAAAATTTCACAGTTAATTATATTTTGAAAAAAGTAAAGTTTTAAGTGATTTTTTAATGAAAAGTTCAGATTTATATTGATTCTTTTTGAAAGATGAGTTTTGAGTGAAAAGTCATGTTTTTATTATTCAAATGTTGATTACTTTAATGTGAAACAAAAACGTTAAGTTTTCTGTATAAAACTGAGTTTTTTGTAAAATATTTTTGGTGAAATACGAATTTATTTGTGCAAAGTCGAAAAATCTAGTCTTTGCGAAAAAAACGAATTTTTACTCAAAGTCACATTGGTGAGAAATCGATATTTTCGATTCGGGATAAGTCGTATTAAAGTGAATATTTTTAGTGAAAAGTCGAGATTTTAGTAAAAATCGAGTTTTTATTACGACGTTTTAGTGAAAGTTCGATTTGTTTAAAAAAAATTATCGAGATTTTTGCAAAAAATCGAAATTAATGAAAAATCGGAATTTTATTATTAATAAATATTTTAATAGATAACCTTTTTTAAAGAGTTTTACTGAAAAATTTAATTATAAAAAAATTGCAGAAAAATATAGTTTTGTTTTAAATTTAGAAAAGAATTTAGAAAAGTCTCATTGATGAATTAGCTTTTTTAGCAAAAAGTTTTTTATGGAAATCTGATTTTTAATAAAAATTAAATATTTTTTCTCTGAAAAATATAACATTTAGCAATAAGTCTAATGAAAAATCAAGTTTTTAAGAAAACATGTAAATTTTTACTGACAGTGAGATTTTTAAATGAAAAAATATATCTGGTTTTATTTAAAAACTTACTTTAGCATTGATAATTGAATATTTATAAATTTTAAAAGAATTTAAAATCGAATTTTTAATGATAATTCATTTTTTATAAAAAATCTGATTTACATTTGAAATGAAAAAATGAACTTTTTATAAAAGAAAAAAAACAAGAAAAAAATTTTATAGTTCATTCAAACCGATTTTGTAATACCTTCAACACATTGTTGGTAATAAGTAGTAGTTTCGAAAAATTAATTATCATGACATTAATATTTATGTGAAATTCGTAAAATTCGAATAATTTGGCACATCATTTTAGAATATTAAACGACAGAAGCCAACTTTCGTTAAAATCGCTTTATGCCTAATGAGCTTAAGACCTCATTGCGGCAGGACAATTTCAATAGGCTTCGTCCCTAAACCAATATATTATGTATGCCGATATCTTAAAAATTGCAGAATGTTTAAAACTTACATGGACAGCCAGACGAAGAGAAAGACAGGCGGACATCCTTAAATCGATTCAGAAAGCGATTTTCAGTCGATGGTATAAAAAATCAAGATATGGAATAAGCAAACATTTATTTTTACAAAAAAGCGTTTTTCGTTTATATCAAATTTAGATTATCAAAAATCTATGACAATTTGTGCTTGTGAAAAAATTAGCAGTTTTTTTTCAGAAAATTGATTTATAAGCCTTCTGGTTACAAAACTAGCGAGAAAAATTTTACACAAATCGGTTCATAACAAACAGGACTTATTTCCAAGTGTCGCTTAAGAGTTTACAGACAGAAAAAAATATAAAGCAAAATCAACATTGAACATAGTTGATTTGAGATTGAATATTTTTTCAATTAGTTTAAATAAAAAGTTTTTACGTTTGTGAATCTAGAATCTATGGATATTAATATATATATAACGATAAATTTTTAAAATTACTTTGAACTAGTAAATTTTTAAGCAATAAAATTTCAAGAATATTCTCTAAAAAAACTGTATTTACTGTAAAATAATGTTTAATATTCATTTTTTATCTATGAAGAAGAAATCATAACTGAAAACAAATTAAATTATTTCCATTTTAATTGATTTTACACTGATTTTTTTGCTGGATCAAAAAATATGTTCATATTGGGAAACAAAGATAACAATCATCCAAATATCATATCAAAAAAATCACTTTAAAACACACATAATTTCAAATTGATATTAACACATAAATCCTTTCGAAGGCACATATAAGAGACAGATCCATATTGGATCATAATTATAACATATAATGAGTCGTGTAGAATATTTTCAATGTATGGAATTTGTGGGATGAATTTTCGCAACATTGTTTTTTTATTATAATTTTCTTTTTATACATTTCAGTTTCACCAAATGTACGAATTTTATCTTCAAGATGTAATATTTTTACCTAAAAACTTATTTATTTTGAAATCTCCATATAATGATAATTTACACAGATACAGTGTTACGAGCACAACTCCTTATGAGCCATAAAATTAACACCATAACAAACATAAATCGCAAAAAACTTTTCATTTGCATTTGAATATTTTCATTTATTTTCTACTGAATGTCAGAAAAAGGAAAAAAGAAAAACAAAAACAAAACTTGGAAAAAAGTTTGTTTACATTTTTGTTATTATTTTAAAAGGTTTACTAACACATAATCAACATAACCACCTGTTGAATGAGATGACGCCAATTTATTACAAAACAAGTAAAATTTTTAAAGTTCGTCAAGTCCGACTATGTAATGTCCTACATTGTTGGTTGCAAATGTTTGCTACGAAAATTTTATGAACAAACCTCGTATAATTTCTTCTTATTTATGTTTATGTGTGTAAAATATTATTATGAGAATTTTTATCTGGAGAGTTATATGGGAAATAGGAAATGGTATGGACCGACCATCGTTTAAATTTGAACAGCTGTTTTGCTTTATATTTATCTTAATATGAATAAATACAATACCCACGTATATGTGCAATTTAAGTTTAAAAGGAATTTTTGGAATAATGAACCGATCCTCGTATAATTTGGCACATAGTTCTAGAATAGAATAGAATAGAATAGAATAGAATAGAATAGAATAGAATAGAATAGAATAGAATAGAATAGGACCTATTTTCACAAAATTAGTTTAAATTTATTTTATATTTAGAGATTTTATGGACTAAAAACTCCATTTCGGGGGGATATTTGTATGGCGCCTATATTTAATAGTAGGCTGCTCATTACCAATTTCGTTCTCAGAACAGATGTCTTCCAAAATGTACTTTGCAAATAATATTTACATAGAAGATTAAATCGCCTCAGGAAGTTATTCTAAATCGAACAGTAGACTTTAAAGTGGTGTTAGTATTACCCGTTACAAACATCTGTACATACTCATAATATCCCCACCAACTATGGTGCTATAGGGTATAAATATTACTACTACATGTATAAATTCAAAAAAGCTTACTAAAAATAAAAACAACCCCCTGATAAAAAAGCTTTTAGCCGAGATATGAACCTTTTGAGGAATTTATAGTTTAGGGAACAGTTTAAGGAAATAAGCGATAAAAAAGCTTTTATATATAAAAAATCAAAACATAAAAAATTTATTATCCCCAATAAATGTTATTTTTATAGCAATTTGATTACAAATAAAATTTCAATTAAATAAAATCGTATTTATATTTTTACATAGTTGCATTTGTGGGGAGAAAAAAGCTTTAATTTTGACAATTACAAATAAAACTTAATGTAATAAATATGCATGAAGGGAATACAACCGAAAATAAAAAAGCAACAAAAATACACAACTTCATTTAAGTACATTTACACATATACATTGAATTTTTGTGTACGTGTGAATGAAGAGGGGGTTGTTTTGCGACCTCATGCGAAACGACTATAGGCCTCATAAAAAAGACAACTATATAACCCCCAAAATACATTAAATTCATATATTTTTCTTATTTACTCTTTGCCAATCTAAATTCATTTTATCCTCTTTAGCTGTCTATGGACATTTCTTTTCGTTTTGACATTTCTTGGCTGAATTATTCGAACACACTGGGAAATTGAAGTGAAATTTTTGGTCGTTCTGTGTGTACATGTATTGGTGTCATTTTTAAAGCTGTAAAATACATTGTGACCAAGTTTAAGTGTAAGGTTCGTTGAATTTTTTCCCCAAATGGTTAGACTAAAATCGTTAGAAGCTCTGTGAAAAATTGAAAATAAATTGGTAAAATCCTTAAAAAATTAAATAAATTTATTAAAAAATTCAAATAATCAATTTAAAGAATAAAATTTAATAAAAATTATTAAGAAAAATATGGATTTTGAGTGTTAAAAGTGGATTTGAAAAAAGTGTTTCTTTTGGGAGAAGAAAGAAAAAAACGTAACAGCGTGATGTGAAAAGAATTGTGAAGACAAGAATTTTTTTTCTTCTATGCTTACGGAAAATTCAATACACATGTATGCAGGTTTTTTGGGTCAGGGGGCTGGTGCTGATACAAGTGAATCTATGAAAAGTGAACAAGAGCGGGTGTGCGCGGTCTAAACTGAGGTTGAGGCAAAATCCTTATACCTACATGAAATTCTAAAAAAAAAAATAATAATGTAGAAAAAAAGTGGAGCAAGTGTGAAAATTTAGTTTTTTTCCAAACGAAGAAGAAAAATTTTAATTTTAAAATTATAACAAAATTATTACTGCACAAAATAAATTTGCAACAAATAACCGGGATCATAATTAGAAATAAGGTTAAAACCCCGAAAATATTACTAAAAATGTCTTAACAAAGTTTAACCTAATTTTGAGGGGCAACCATTTTTTTCAGCTTTAACTTAAACAAAAAAGTGCTTAATACAGAAAGAGTGTTTAAAAATAAGAAAAGGCTTATAATTAAAGCCATAAAAAATATTTATAACAAAAAACTTAAAAAATAAAAAAAAAAATAAATTCTATATGAAGTGAAAAAAAATTCAGTAATTTAGAATTCTTGATGCCCAGAATTTGGAAAAAAGGACCCTTTCCCTTTAGAAAACATAGCAAAAAATAACACACACAAGAAGAAAAAATTCTCTTTTTTTAATATTTTTACATATAAACGACATATCGTCGCCGTAACCAACACAATCGTGGTCGTTAGTTAAACGAACACAAGAAACGGAAAAATTCGGTCAAATTTTCCTTGAACATAATCATGCGTGTATATGTTGTACACATACATAAATAACTATGCACAAGTTTGTAAGTGTTTGAGGAACTTTAAGTGTATGTGTGCGTGTGTCTATTAAAAAATATTACTTTTTTGGTTAAATTAAAAGAAAAAATCCTTAATTCTTTTTCAAAAAAATTAATAATTATAAATCATGAATTCAGAAATCTAATTACTTTATAAATAACTTTCCCAAAAACCTAATTCAGACATCTAGAAGTGCGTTACTTATTTTTGTCCAAAATTCCTTCTTCTATACAATTTTTTTTCTGTGTTTTTCTCTGTTTCTGAATTGAGTTTTTGAATAGAAATGCGTGTTAGAAAGAAACACTTGATTAGTGCATTCCTTCAGATACAATATAGTGTATTCGTTAGCGGTGTTTTTTGCATTTACCAACAAAATTATTATTATTTTGTATTTCTACTACATTGACACTCCAGATACTTTTGCTCTTCGCTTTCTTTCTTACTCTCTCTCTCCCAGTATCTTCTAGTTTACTTTTCTACTCTCTTTTCGTTTGCTGGGAGATATCTACCATGTTGGTGTGTATGTTAATAACAAAAGAAATAAACAACAAAAATATAAAATCTCAAATTAGAAAAGAAATCAACACAAAAAATGTTTCGTTAAATTTTATTTTGTTACACAAAAAATACTACTCTCGCATGAAATAAGAACAACAAAGCAGGGATACGAAAAAAACAACAACATAACCAGCTTTTTTTGTTGTTGTTTTCTTTTTTACTTTGTGTTCGTATTTCCTTACTTTAATGTGGTTGTTGTTTTTATTATAACTTGACAGGTCGTTGTATCCCCAACACAGCTGATTTTAATTGTTTGAACTTACACAGACACACACTCGTAAACACTAACACATATTCACACTTACACATACCAACCAAAAGTTAACAAATACTTATACATAAACATAAGACATTAAAATCGTGCACAATAAAACTGAATAAATAGAACAAAACATTTTTACAACCCCTCAAAAATTAGAGACGACAATTAAGAGGACTTTTCTTTGAGTCTATTTTGGATTTAGAAAAAAAGTAAAAATCTATTACTCTCTATTTCAATTGAATGATACGATTTAAAGCTTTAAAATTTATTTTGTAAATATATTATTGTGCTGCATTTAAAATAACTGTCTTTTATATTGAGAGTTAAGATTAATGTTGGATTAGAAAGTCTGACATTTTTCTTTAAAAAATTGTACTTCATATCATTATCTACTAAATAAGGGAATAAATTAGAGTCAATTCTCTTAATCGGATTATATAGGACTATAAAAATATTGTTGTTTCTATTTAATGTAGATTTTTAATATCAACAATATTTCAAATATTTAAGTCATATTATGGTAACCGTGCCCTTATACCGATCTGTTATCGAATTATTTATAATATCAATTTTCAAAGACAAGTTTATTTATGAGGCATTTGAACATTCAAAGTTTTAAAGTTAATTTAAATGGAAATCTGGTGTTCAAAGACCCATTGCGATGCAGCTACTATTCCTTAATAGTTACTAATAATTAAAATGTGGCGATATTTAAATTTAACAGAATAGACAAAAACACAGATGCGATTCAAGTGAATAAATAGATTATGGAACTATAATGATCTATCTGATCATAATGAAAAATGAAGAGTATTTTTTTAAATCTTGGATTCTTAGTTAAGAGTTTATTTGTTTGGGAATTCCCGGGAAAAGGTTATCGGAAATCCTGGAATTTTTTTTTTTTTACTTTTCCCTTGAAAATTATAATTTTTTGACAATATTTATTATATTTCCAATATTATATTATTTACAGATTGTTTATAGAGTAGACTTTGTACCAGCGTTTAAATAGAATATTTAAAATATAACTTTTAGCCTTAGTGATATCTTCACGAAATTATACATGATTAGAACTAAGATATTTTTTAAGTTGATTTGGAGAAGTACAAATGTCTATGTGATCAGGAATGGCATGGATGACCCTAAAAATTTGGTCACTATGATTAGTAAATTTTGTATATGGATAGTCCTTGAGCATTTTAGATATTCAAAAATAATAAATATTCAAGTCGAAATAAATTTAATCCAAATTTTACACCATGTTTAGTCCTTTAAGTTAGCGCGCTTATTATAGGTATTAATTTTTTTTAATTATGTATCAGATTCTTTTCAACATACTAAGGAATTTGAATGTATAAATCTCTCAAAATCATATATTAATCTAAAGTTAAAAATTTGCAAAAAATATTTATTAATTATAATTTTTTTAAGATGAGGTGCAAATACCTGTCCACAATCTCTATCCGAATTTTCTTAAATAAAAAGAAGTTCGTTTAAATTTTTAAATCGCAAAGCTTGTCTTTAATTGTGCGCGACACATGCAGAGCAATTTTATTTCGCGAATATAATCATCACAAAACACTGATATATCCACGGCAAACATTTATTGTTATCACCAATGTTAATTGTTAAATTAATTTTATTTTGATAAAAATTTCGTTGTTGTAATAAAATTATTTTTATTAAATAAAAATATATTATAATCACAATATGTTTGGAATATGTTTGTCAGCTTCACAATTTTATTGTTAAAAATACTATTGTTATTAGAACAAAAATTATTTTTCGGTTTATTGAAACTGAATATGAATGAATATATATATTTTTTTTGCAATTTGTGTTAAAATTTTAAAGTATGTTACATATTTTACAAATGTAAATAAAATGAGAATTATATATAAAAATATTTCAAACGAAAATATTCGATAACAAAATATTGCAAATAAACAAATTTTTTATAGAACTAAAATATTTTTTATTTTATGGAAAACAATATTTTTAGTCAATAATTTTAGTTGTGAAAACAATATTTTGGTGGTGATAACAATATTTTTGGTGACGATAACAATAACTATTTTAATTAATGCAAAATCACAATCTTTTACGGTAACAATTGTTTTATTGGAAAAACAATATTTTAGTGAAAATAACAATAACTATTGCTTACAATATCTGATAACAATAGTATGTTGTTTCTTGTTTATGATTACTACAATCACATTTTTCTCTCCGTACATACAGCAACATATATAAAGAAAATATTTTAAGCCGGATGACATGGAAAAACGGCCATTTTTTAATTCTCTAATTTCCGTAAAAAAACCGATTAAGCTGTTTAAATTATATAAATATAAAACAATAGGAAAACTATATTGTTTTTTTTTATCAGGATTGACAAT